>BTHS01000008.1:18111218-18334897 GCA_036184385.1 Tokudaia muenninki
ATTTCTCATGGGACTAAGCAACTGCTAGATCCTTGGACTTCCAACCACAAGTACTGCTGACTATTGTTGGGGAGTTGAACTACAAGTTGTAGGTCATCAACAAATTCCCTAACTATATAGAAACTACCCACACGTTCTGTGACTCTAGAAAACCCTAATACAGTTCCCTTAGGCTCGTGTTTGAAATCTTGGCCCATAGGGAGTGTCACTGTCAGGAGTTGTGGCCTTATTTGAGGAAGTGTATCATTGTGGAGGCAGGTTTTGAGGTTTCACATGCTTAAACTACACATAGTGTGGTACATGGTCTCCTGCTGCTGCTGGTGGATCAAGTTGTAGAACTCTCAGCTCCTTCTTCTGCCTTGATGCTACCATGTTTCCCACCATGATGATGATGGATAAGTCTCTGAAACTGTAAGCCAGTCTCAATTCTTTTTTTTTTTTTTTTTTTGGTTTTTCGAGACAGGGTTTCTCTGTGTAGTCCTGGCTGTCCTGGAACTCACTCTGTAGAACAGGTTGGCCTCGAACTCAGAAATCCACCTGCCTCTGCCTCCCAAGTGCTGGGATTAAAGGCGTGCGCCATCACCACCCGGTACCAGTCTCAATTAAATATATTCCTTTATAAGAATTGCAGTGGTCATGGCATCACTTCACAGCAATAAAACCCCAACTAAGACAACCACAGAGCTGCATACATCCCTGAGCTTAGAAGATTTAACACCATTCCTGGTTTCTACCACTAGATGCCAACACCACCACCCTTAACATTCTCAGTAGTTGTGACAAAGTCTTCTGACATTGAAAGTGTCCCCTCGAGGTGTGGGGGTCAGGGCAAGAACGAGAATCACTGCAAAACTGATGTCTTAAAGAACTAAAGCTTATTACTACTGTGTCAACATTGTCTATTTTTTATGTGATGTTTGTCTAGCATGCTGTTGAGAAATGCAAACCATGGCGGATTCTTGTTCTCAGGATAACAGAGCTGTAAGAATCACAGTGGAGCAGCATTTTCAACTCGCTTATGAATAGCAGAACAAACACAGCTCTATATTTTTAGCTCAGGGAGTTACATCTTGAACCACACATGGCCGATAAATATGTGAAATCTAAGCTCTTAGGATCTCACTGGAGCTAACCAGATGGCTTGCTTATGATATGCCTATAAAATCTTTCTACTCTTTTTAAATAAAAAGCTATTTTTTTACTTTCCAGTTTAAAATTATATACTTTTAGATTATTTCAAATTAAAAAAAAGTCAGGGACCATGAGACACTAAACTACCACAAGCTTTGTGATAAATCTAGGGGAAACACTATCAATTTTTTTGTTTGTTTTTAATTCTTATCTTCCAATACACTCAGTTAAGCTTGGCTTCCACTCTACAACAGAAAACACAAATATACTTCTTATTGTGTGTCAGGCAGCATTCTAAATTCTTTTATGTGTATTTAATTTTTAAAGTGTTTTATTTTTATTTTGTTTTGTTTTTGAGACAAGCTCTTACTGCATAGCTCTGGCTAGCTTCGAACTTGCTGTGTAGACAAGGCCAGTCCTCTACAAAGCAGCAAGCACCCTTAACCTGTGACTTACTTTTATCATTCTCATAGTCTATATTGTGTGTGTATGTATATATACATACATATACATACACATACACATATATATGTATATATATACATACATATATAATTACTATTAAGTGTGGAGGTTTGGGAGAAATTATGTAACTTGGCAGCGAGGCTGAGAAGTCTTGCTCCAGGCAAGATCATATTTAAAAATTAAAACAGTTAAGGAGGGGACTGAAGAAAGGGCTCAATGGTGGGGGACACTTACTGCTTTTCTAGAAGCTTCAGGTTCAATTCCTAGCACCCCCATGGTGGCTTCATCTCTCCTGGGCTTGGTGGGCACCCCACACATGGCATACATTCATACACACACACACATAAAATAAAAATACATTATCTTTGAAAAATCAGGTTAAGAAAAAAGAAAAAGCCTTTACTCCGGGCAGTGGTGGTGCATGCCTTTAATCCCAGCACTTGGGAGGCAGAGGCAGGTGGAAGTTCGAGGCCAGCCTGGTCTACAGAGTGAGTTCCAGGACAACCAGGGCTACACAGAGAAACCCTGTCTCGAAAAACCAAATTTAAAAAGGAGGAGGAGGAAGAAGAGGAGGAAGAGGAGGAGGAAAGGGAAGGAAAGAAGGAAGGAAGGAAGGAAGGAAGGAAGGAAGAAAGAAAGAAAGAAAGAAAGAAAGAAAGAAAGAAAGAAAGAAAGAATGAGCCTTTACTTTAAAATTCCTATTGAGCACTTTGGTTTTAAATCCATATCCTGTTTTCTACCTGGACAGGAAGGGAGCAAGGAATGCAATAACCTGCTGGCCTGGGATTCAATCCAAGTGACAGACTAGACCAAAAAAAAAAATGTTTTTCCCTTTGGAAGGCTGAAGATTTGCAGTTGAACCAGACTCTCTGTGCCTTTCTCTTTCCTGAAGGATAAATTTAGCCCTATAAGGATTTCTAAGCCTTAATGGAAATAGACTTCTGTTGATCCCGCCTGACAATCCATTGGACATGATCAGAATTCATCTCAGGCTAACCTGACACTCTATATTCTTTTGAGGCTCAAACTTGAAAGTATTCATATGAAGCAAGGAGATTGGTATTAAAGTAGGAAATGAAGAAGATTGTGGATATTTATTTTTGAGACAAGGCCTCATACAGCCAAACCTGGCCTCAGACTAAGTACCTAAACTTGCATGTGTAGGCATCACACATGTGCAGAACCAAAGGAGACTAGAAGAGGGCTTTAGATCCCCTGGAATGGCTGGGAATCAAACTTGAGTTCTCTCGAAGAGGAGCTAGTGGTCTCAACTACAGAGCCATCTCTCCATCCTCCAACCTTGGGCTTTCTGACCTTCTTACTTACATGTATAAACCACCATACCTGTTCTATGTGATGCTGGCTACCATACCCATTCATGCGTTCTAAGCAAGCATTCTACCCAATGAACTACATGCCTGGTCCAGACTGTAGATTTCTAGACAGAGTAAAAGGAACACATTCCTTTAAAAATAATGCAGAAATCCTTTAGAGTTTGGAATATAGTGGAGCAAGCACCTCATATGTGCAAAACCCTAAGAATATTCTCAATCAATAAATAGGTAAATGACTCAATTAATTAACTGGTTGATATTGGAATAACTTTAGTACAATCTGCCAAGAGAACATTTGTCTTATTTGTACATATGTTGCTCTGATTGAGCAAAATAGTAAGAATGATTTGCAAGCCAGATTTAATTGAGAAGATAGGTGAATTTATTTTGTGCATAAGTATTAATATGGAAGGGTTTGCATAGCAAAAAGAAGTATGCAGAACACAGTGAGACATATGTTCTTTTATGTTGCTTTGAGACTAGTTAGCTATGGACTTGCTATGTAGAGGCTGACATTCCTGCTTGCCCCTCTGTTATGGGATTACATGCATGTGCCACTATGTCCCACTAAAACTTTACTTTGAATTGTGGAAATGATACCATGAAAAAATGGATATTAATGCTAACCATTTGTATGCACATGTGAGGTCATGTGTGCTTGCTTGTGCAAGTGGAAGAAATTAGGGGCCCTGCTCTATCATTTACTGCCTTAGTCCTTGAGATAGTCTCTTATTTATCTTGGAACGAAGTTGGCAACCAGCAAATCTAAGCAATTCCTGTCTTTGCCCCCTTCAGCACTGTGGCTATTGGCCTCTACACAGCTACACCTGACTTTTTACATAGGTGGTGGGCATTCACACTCATGACTTCATGCTTGCTGAACTATCTCTCTCTCTGTCCCCTCTAAAACCAACTATTCTTACAAAATACAAAGGGATAGGGAACCCCTAAAATATGTTTGAAACCAAGAATCATCTTAATGCAAAAAGGAGCACACTAACTAAGCAAAAGTAGCTCAGCAAGGCAATATTTTTGCAAAAAGTTATGTGCCAGAACCAAGACCAAGACTTGGCCAAGAATGCATCTTTTACCCCCCAAAGTAGTTAGGGACTGTATCTCATCTCATTGGTAGAGTTTAACTTCACACTCTGATATAATTGGTTAATTGGCACAAAGGGGAGGTTGAGGAAATTTTAGCCTTTGCTGGGCTAACTACCTTTGATAGAAAAAAAAAAAATTCCTGCTGGGGGTGGGGGACACACACTTTAATTCCATAAACCCAAGATCAGCTTTAAGATCCTTTAAAAGTAGTTGGAGTGACTAGGATTAGTGTGAGGTTCCTCGAATATGACTTCTAGATAGGAAGAGAAACTTTAGGTTAAAATTTTGGGTTAAAACAATAGTCACTTTTTGTGTCTGTATTTTGCCTGCATATATGAATGTGCTCGAGCACGTGTGATGCCCAAGGTCAGAAGAGGTTTCAAGATCCTCTGGAACTAGAGTTACAGATGGCTGTGAACCACCATGTGGGTACTGGGAACTGAACTTGTTCTTTTCAAGAGCAACAAGTACCGTTCACACATCTCTCCAGCCACTTTTGGTTAAAGGAACAGTGAGCTGATCTCTCAAGACTATAGTTACTGTAGTGGCCTAAAGAAGTCTGAAGCCTTATATCTGGGCAACATTTTCCTTATCAGGAAAATCATGCTGGGCATGGAAATGCATTCCTTTAATCCTAGCACTTGGAAGGTGAAGGCTAACACATTTTAGCAAATTCAAGGCCAGCCTGGACTAAACAGTGAGATCTAGGCCAGTCGGGGATACATAAGACCTCATGTCAAAAAGGTGATGAGGATCACTAAACAAACCAATAATTTTAAGGTTTTTGTTGTTATACTTTTACAAGGAGTGTTAAGACTATGCATATGGCCCAAATCAAAATTAATCATTTTGTGCTGTCAAAGGCCAGTTGAAGATCTAGACATCAGGAGTTACTTGGACAAACCTCTGGCTCCTCTAATACCTTTGGGCTGTGATTTTGCTTGGAATCATTTTCTGAGTTGACACCTGCCCCCCCCCCCACTCTCTTTTTTAAGATTTTATTTATTTAATTTGTGTGAGTACACTGTTGCTGTCTTCAGACACACCAGAAGAGGGTATCAGATACCATTATAGATGGTTGTGAGCACTATGTGGTTGTGCAAAATTGAACTCAGGACCTCTGGAAGAGCAGTGAGAACTCTTAATCGCTGAGTCATCTCTCCAGCCCCACCTTCCTCTTTGTGGATTGGACATTGGTTAGAATTCACCTGATGGTATCTCCATGGCATTCCTGAACAAGGGAACGGGTGATGTCCTACAGTTACAGTACATTTCCAGAGATGCCTAACACTCTCCTGAAACCTAGTTGACCTTGGATGTCAAGGGAAGAAGATTTTCCCTTTCTGTTTTTTGGTTTTGGTCAGAGGTTCCTCTCTATCTTCTCCATGGACTGGACTTTCAACAGTTTTTTACATCATCATTATTACCACTATCATCATCATTTTAAATTTTGTGCCCATCATCTAAAGAGTAAAAGATCTAGAAAACAGCAACATCTCAAATAATTTGAAAAGGGACGGATGGGATCAGCCTGTTCTTTTCCTTAGGCCATGTCTAACTGTAAAATAAAAACAAAAGTAACATTACCCAGGACTCAGTGGGTCAGAAACAAAATCAAGAAACATGGAGTAAAGGGAAAGAATACTGCATCTCAGTAAGAAAAGAGGCTTAAAGATACCAAGCAGAAATAAGGCTTGAAGACACTAAGCACTAAGACTCAGAGGAACCCACATCTCTAGCCTCCTGCACAAGCAAGCTTATTTCTTTGACTTCAACTGTTATTGCTGCCTGCTGGAAATAGCTTGTAAAGCACCTGGTATTCTTTTGGGTTCTTGGGTCTTGCTTGCGATCTGTGCATTACCAGACTTGGTTCTGAGATGCTGCATTCACAGGAGTCCAGCCTTTTCAAAGTATCAGCTCCTTCTCATGGGGGGCTAGAGGCACAAACACGGCTTACTTTAAGTTTAGAAACCAGCAAATATATCACACAGAACTATTGCCAATTTTTCTTAAACCTACTATGAATGTCTGGTATTACCTCCTTAGTCGGATATCAGAAATACATTAACCTTTAATGTTAACAAACCATGTAATTGGAGTGTCCCATTTCTATAATCTAACTAGGCATCTAGGAGGATAAAAATTCAAACAGTGTGGTATATTCCTGAGAGCTCAGTGGTAATAAGAAGTTCTACTGATGTCATTTTGGTTTATGCCATGTTGCATTAACCAAGACTGTGAAGTCCCATGTCCTTTGTCATGTTCATTATATCACTAGCCAGACGGTCCTATGTCATGTGCTGTTTCCATCTTGATGACATCACTAGCCACAATGGTAGCTAAGACATTAAGTTTATTCCATTTTGATGAGGTTACCAGTCAAGATGGCAACAAACCACATACTTACTTTTTGCTTGTGGTTAGTTCAGCCCAATGGTAACATAAGCCCATTTGTTACCAGGGCACGAGTCCCCAAGGGATCCATGCATCTTAGATCAAGTTAGCATGGATATAGGAACATGCAGTGTATGTGACCTAGGCATGTAGGCTTCAAATAGCAAAGAAAAAAAGAGGAAATAATTCCGTAGTGTCAGCGGAGGTGAGCCCATCTTACCATACAAATTTTAACTGTGAATGTCAAGCCATGACATTTGCATCTTGTTTTTGACTTCTCATCACTTCCAAAGCACAAGCTGTTGTCAGAAAAAGAATCACAAGAGATGCACAAGAATACAGAGGTATGCCCAATGCACACGGATGAGGACGTTGCTCCTACAGCATATAGAAAGCTGGAAAGAACGTGACCTTGGTGCCATTTTATTCTACCAGAGCTTGGCATTAGACAGATCTGTGACCTTCTCTCATTCTTGGGGGAATCTGTTTCATTTAAAAAAAAAAAAATCCAGGCTTTATCACTCACCATATGCACTGTTAAGTTTTTTTTTAAAAAAATCAAGGGGGGCTGGTGAGATGGTTCAGCAGGTAAGAACACTGACTACTCTCCTGAAGGTCCTGAGTTCACATCCCAGCAACCACATGGTGGCTCACAACCATCTGTAATGTGATCTGACACCCTCTTCTGGACTGTCCGAAGACAGCTACAGTGTACTTACATATAATAAATAAATCTTTAAAAAAATCAAATTATTTTTGAGTGTAATATTCCTAAAATATCTTGCAGCAATTAATAAGACTTTACAATTTGATCTTAGTTTCAGGGTCAACACTAAGAATATCAACTAGGTATGCCAAAGCTTTCAAGTTGTAAAACAAGAGCATCATCCATAAAGTTCACATTCAATTGCACAAAAGTTCCAGAATGTTCTAAGTGAGTTTATTCTTTTGATTTGAGCTGCATTTGTAGCTATCCTTAGCCTTGTGTGGCTCACTGGATTTGTAGGCTGGACATGTCTGATAGGTGAGGAGTGTGCTTAACCCTTACAGCACTTGCCTAACATGTGCACGGTACTAGGTTTGAGCCAGCACAACAAAAGGAACAAATAAGAAACCCAAATAATCCACACATACAAAGGGATGACCACAGGGATATATGTGACAGATGTTTACCTTCTGCTGCTGCAGCCAAATATATTTCTATACTACTTCTCATCATTAAAGTTCTCTAAGTTTTACTTATTTAGGGCTTTTACCTGTGTTTTGTTTGTTGTTTGTTTTTTTTAAGATCTGTCTTGCCTAAGGAACACACACAGAGACGATGTTATACCATATCAGGAACAGAAGTTAACTTTTTTTGGTCAATATCAGAAAGAGTAATACAATAATTTACTAACAAGGATTTGCTACTTTATAGATACAGATAAAATAGTTTATCTACTTTACAAAGTAATATTATATATATATATATATATATGTAGAATCCATGATTTACAAAAAACTTCTATGATAAGTTTTCTTAATAGTTCCCCTAGCAAAAACTGTAAATTTGTTAGAAAAAAATCTAATACTTGTTAAAGTATCAAGTAATATAGGACAAGGTATTGTAAAACAAAACACACAGCTGGAAAACATTTTATTTTCTACTTCATATAACATTGTTCAAGACCATATGACTTCAAAAGTTTCTTTCCTGTAACTTTTATGATTTAAAGGTACCACTTAAAAATATTTACTGATGCTATAAATATTATTTTTCCTATATATTAATGATTTTAATGAATGCCATATCCATTATATCTCTTGCTCCTTTGGTCAAAAAGATAAACAGAAAACTTTAAATCAAATGTTTAGACATTCAAAACTGTTTCTTAAGAGCACATACACACAAACCAAATCTACACCAGCAATTATTAGTTTAAAAATTACACACACTTTAAAAAGCAAATATTAACTTTTAAAAAAAAATAATGGCCAAATTAAAGAAAATTTAAGCATCAGATTTAGTATCTTAATTTTTAGGCTATTCAGAAATATATTTTGTGAATAAGAATTATTTCATAAATATATATGTATAAATATAAATAGGTATCTACAGGATCTGTGGTGCCAGAGAAAATTCTTTAAAGAAAAAAATTGCACTTTTAGATTTTCAGGATGTTGTCAAATTTATACTTCAAGTGAAACACAATTACCCATCCAGGTGCTTTTGGCACAAGTGTTCAGGTGAATATTGACACAATCTGAAAAACACAATGCTTTTTATTTATTCGCGGAATATGAAGAACCAAACAGAATTCAGAATTCTGACCAAAAAAATCCCAGATAACTGCAATTACTTAAATACAAAAAATATTGTTTTAAAAAGACTTTAAGCCTGCCTCTCTATCTGGAATGTATAAAATTTTACTAGTAATGTTTTCTCTAATCCCTCCAGCAAGAATTCCCAGCTTAATACAAATGTAACACCATCTTTTTGATTCATGTACAACTTGGATCACACCCCAGTATATAAGGACAAAAAATAAATGTACAATAAAAAGATTGGATAAATGAGGAGAGGCTTTTTGGTCTTGAATTCTTCACCTACGAGTAATGAAGCGGCACTGTAGGCAGCCCAGAACACACCAAAGAGCTTTACAGAAAAGAGAAAGAATGAGACAGCATATTAGCAAATCAATATCGAGTATCAAAGAGAACATTTACAGTATTTTTTAATAAGAGTTTCTTGTGTAGCTCTGGTTGTCCTGGAGCTAGATCTAGATCTATAGACCTGGCTTCAAACTCTGAGATTCAGCTGCCACTGCCTTCTGACTGCTGTGATAACAGGTGCGTGCCTGTGGGCTGGGGCAAGTGAGACTTTTTAAGAATGTTTAACCTTGCTCTGTTTCTTAACCTCTGTAATTAAAAAAGAAAAGAAAAGAAACCTAATTATAATAATCACCTGTAAACTCTATCTAAAAAGACACTTGGAGTCAGGCATATTGGCAAACGACTATCACTTGAATTCAAGGCAAGCCTGGACTGTAAGAGTCAAAATGATTCAAAACAAACAAACAAAAAACTAAAACCAAACCAAAACATAACAAACCAACAAACAAAAAACAGCAGCAAACTAAAACACAACACACACTGCATAACTTACTTTTATAAGTGTAGATACCATTTCAAAAGATCCAACCACCAAAAGTATAGGGGATATTACAATGAGAGGAAGTAATGAATATCCTATAACTCCAAGAACTTGGCCATATGCAACCTGTGAATTTCGAAAAATTTATATAAGTATCACAGGAATCCGAATACTTATTTTAATCACTTTCAACATCATATTCTTTGTCTAACTGACATAACTACAAGAATTTAAAAAATATCATAAAGTATCACATCCAATGTATTTCAATTTATTATCTCATCTTATATATTCTGAGCCTTCTTACCACTGTATTTTCAATATGCTTCAGTGTTCTGATATTCAAAACCCACATTGCCAGACCTTGTCTCTAGCTCCAGGATTATGTATCTATACATCTTCCGTAAAGATAATTACACTGCATGCATGTAATACACACACACACACACACACACACACACACACACACACAGAATAAAGTAACTTTTTGTTTTTTTTCTGAGACAGGATTTCTCTATATAGCCCTGGCTGTTGTGAACTCACCTTGTAGGCCAAACTCTCAGAACTCCACCTGCTTCTTCTTCCTGAGTGCTGAGATTAAATGCATGTGCCACGATAGCTGGTAGAAGTAATGTTTTATAAATGACAAAGGTATGATGTTGCAAAATACATTCAGAGGGCTTTGTTTTTTTAACTATTTCTTTCATTTTGTGCACATGAGTGTTTTGTCTGCACGTATGTCCATGCACCACATGTATGCATGGTGCCCGAGCACGAGGCAAGTCCCTATGGGACTGCTGGGAACTGAACCCAGTACTTTACAAGAACAAGTGTTCTTAACCACTGAGCTAACTGTCCAGACCTCAGAGTAATTTTTAATGACCAGTTCATGTATATAGATTGAAATCTCTAACTGCAACAAACCTTTAAGACAAACTACTTGCTGCATTTTGGAGTAGTATTTAGGAACAAAATATTCAGTAATCTGAAAAAGCTATTGAAATACTCTATTTTCCAGCTGTTTACCTGTGTGAAGCCTTGCTCTCTTCATATAGTTTAACTAAAACTAGACATCATAAGGCACTGAATGAAGAAAGCCAGTCTTAAAGGTTGGCTTCCATGAAGTCATGTGTTAAGCTATTCTTTTAACATTTCTGTTTTGGAAAGAGTTATTTTTAGCTAAAATGTAGTATTTACACTTAAAATGTAGCCAGTTTAACTTTAATTAAGTACTTTAAATTACTTTAATTTGTTGGCTGAGAGTGGTGGCACATATTAGCAATCCCAGTTCTTGAGAGATACAGACAAGAGGACCAAAAGCTAAAGCCCTCATCTATGAGACTCTGTCTCAAAAAATATCAAAAATCCAATCTACTCTCTAATAGGACAAATACTGAGAAACACTGAGAAATCTCTAGGGCAACTAGCTGAGACCTGTTGTAAGCTCTGCTTCTGTGAAGAGCAATATAGTATTTGATAGATGGGAAGGGATCTTTCCTCTCCTCTTCATT
Organism: Tokudaia muenninki; assembly: GCA_036184385.1. Lineage (NCBI taxonomy): Eukaryota > Metazoa > Chordata > Mammalia > Rodentia > Muridae > Tokudaia > Tokudaia muenninki. The sequence continues at coordinate 18,122,288 of BTHS01000008.1, forward strand.
CCTTATGTTTATAGAGTAGATTTAATATATATATATATATATAATCTGAAAGGAACTAGTATAACTTAAAGACAATTCTGAGATCAAGAACCATTTATTATGGTGGCTGGGAATGGTGGTGCATGCCTTTGATTCCAGCATTTGAGAGAGAGGCAGACGGAGTTCTGTGAGTTCAAGGCCAGTCTCATCCATAGTGAGTTCCAGGCTAGCTAAGATTATCTACTGAGACTGTCTAGAAAACAGCATAAAAACACTAAGTAAATACTTTTTAAAATTAAGTACTTACTTCTCCACCAAGAACTCTAGCCAGTAAGAAAATTGTCAGTGAACCAAATATCCAAATGGTTATAATCCATGAGACCACCTTAAAGAGGAAAAAAAATCATAAATAAATAAATAAACAAACAAACAAACTGCTAAGTTTTCCGAAATTCTGTTCTCTGCTACATAAGACAGCTTAGCAAGCACCATTTCAGGTCTGAGCTTCTATTAGTTCTTAAGTACATTTCCAAATCTTACAAATGCGAAGTGTATTACAAACTTACAACCAACTGAAAGCTCAACAATTATTGCTTATAGAAACTTCAATATTTCAAGATACATGATAAAAGATAACTTTAAAGAAGAAAAAATGTTTACTACTAGTCTTCTGGCTTATCATATCCTGCAAGCAAAAGGCATTCCCAGGAAGTCTTTTAAACTTATTTAAAATATGTGTATATATTTAACACCGTGTCCTGGGAAAGTCTGTAAATAATACTTCATTAGAAATATAAGCATACTGATTGCCTAGATCTTGGTTTTCTCCTTCATTTTGAACAAATTTGTACACAGTGCAGGCTGGCTTCAAAGTTACTGTGAAGATCATGACGACCTCAGCCTTACATCAGTCTTGGCTCAGCCTGACCTCTAGATTTTTTTTCTAAACATTCCGTCACTACAACTGACTCTTTTGAAGAATACTGACTAGTTCCAAGGCTAGAAGAAAGGGTGTACTCAAAAACTATGTAACATAAGAAAGGGGGTGGGAAATAGCTCAGTTGATGAAGTGCTTGCCACACAAGCATGAGCTTTAATTTGAATCCCAGGACTCACACAAAATTCTGGGTCTAGTGGCATACACTTGTAATCCCAGCACTCAGGAATGGAGGCAGAACCAAGTTAACTGGCAAGCCTCAAGTCTCATTTTATATGCTGTCTCAAAAAATAATAATGTCCTGAGGAACAACCATCAAAGCTGACCTCTGGTATTCCTTGGTATACACACTCACCTGCAAACACACAAACACAAACGTGTACATGCACACACATATACAAAGTAAGGGATATGTTCAAAGGTCATAGAAAACCCAAAGAAGCTCCCAATGGCTAAAACTGGAATAATCTGAATAAAGAACCCATACTGATGTAATTAACTGGATAATTAAGTAACAGAAAAGAAGGGTAGTTGTTCCTTAAAAAGTAGTCACTAATAAACATAGGTGAAATATGAAATAGAATAATCACCATCAAATGAATATAATAGTAATAATTGGGCTAAAAATTTATTAGGCTCAAGTTTGATGAGAAACACAGTATTACATAATTGCAAAGTATCTATAGAGCATATTAATGGTTAAAAAAATATAAGCCAAATTAGTGGCTCATCCCTGTATCTTAATACTCAGAAATCGGAGGCAGGAGATCATAAGATAAAGGCCTGCCCAGGCTACCGAGTGAGCCACAAAAGAAAATAAAAACATAAAAATTGGGCTAGATATACAGCTCAGGGATAAAAAAAACACTTGCTTAGAAGGTACAATATCTGTTTGCTTTCCCGGGGCTGTGATAAACACTATGTCCAAAAGGAACCCACTTCTTTTGTTTGTTTGTTTTCTTCCTGCTTTCTTGAGACAAGGTCTCACTTGAGAAGAGCCAGCTATGTAGACCTGACTACCCCCCTCAAGTGCTGGAATTAAAGGTGTGCACTACAAAACTTGTCATTTGACAAGGCAATTTAAAATCACCCAGGAGACAGAGCAGGGTATATCTGAGAGGGAGTTTCTAGATTGGATTAATGGATGTGGGAAGGAACCTCCCCTAAATATGAGTGGTATTATTCAATTAGCCCCAGCTGAATGAAATGGAAGAGGCATGCTTCCCCACGATGTCATCCCCACTTTGAAATGAGAGTCAGAATGCTTATTTCACTAAGGTGCTTTTGCTAGGTATTTAGTTATACAACAAAGTAACTAGTAGAGGCTGAAAAGATGGCTCACACATCATTTCCAGAAGACCCAAGTTCAATTGCCAGCACTCACAGAGGGCATGACTTCAACTTCAGAATTTAATACCTCTGACTTTCCCAGGTACCAGCATGCCATGCACATACCCACAAACATACTTTACATATACATCTTTTTTTTTGAGACAGGATCTTGTTTTTTGTTGAGACAGATCAGATTGGCCTTGAACACAAAAGAGATCCACCTGCTTCTGCCTCACACATATAACTAAAAATAGTAAAATGAACATAAAAAAATAATGAATTGTAGTAATGTTGTACACCTTTAATCCCAGAACTTGGGAGACAGAGACAGGCAGATCTCTGAGTTCCAGACCAGTCTGACCTACAGAGCAAGTTCCAGGACAGCCATGGACTTTACAAAGAAACCCTGTTTCAAAAACAAAAACAAAGAAACAAATTTAATAAAATTTGAAAAATTTGGAGCTAGAGAGACAGTTTAGCAGTTAAGAGTACTTGTTGAGCCAGGCAGTGGTGGTGCACGCCTTTAATCTCAGCATTTGGGAGGCAAAGGCAGGGGGATTTATGTGTTCGAGGCCACCCTAGTCTATAGACTGAGTTCCAGGAAAACCTGGGCAATACAGAGAAACCCTGTCTTGAAAAACCAAAAAAAAAAAAAAAAAAAAAAAAAAAAAGTATTTGTTGCTCTTGCAAGGAACTCTGGTTTGATTCTTAGCATCCACAGGATGGCTAAATACACATAAAGAAAGCTAGCTCCAGGCAATGCACTTAGAGCACATACTTGCATGCAGGCAAGACATACACGTAAAGTAAAATGGATAAAAATCTGAAACATGGAAAAACTGAAAAAGAACTCCATAGGTTCTAGAAGGTACTCCGTAATTAATTCATTATGAAACAATTTCAGGAATGAACAAATGAGAGTAGAATGGGCAAAGACAAAACGTATTTTTATACTAAACATGTAACTATACCTTTTTTTTATTTTTTTAAGACCAGACTGCCTCTGCCTTCTGAGTGCTGAGATTGAAAAGGTGCACCAGCATTGCCCAGCAACCTAATTTTTGAGTCTCATAAAAAGATTTAACATTCGTAATAAAATGAGGTATACTTACCCTAAACTGTCCATATAATGATATCATGGAAAAGAAAAGAACAACAGCCAGTGGACCCCAAAAGTCAGGATTGTCTCTCACCACTTGTCTATTAAAACCAAGTGATGGCATTGGCATCAAAACACAACGGATTTTGTAGTAAATATCCTTTAGATCAATGTCCAATTCTTCCCTACAATTCAAAAAAAAAAAAGATTCTTAAAAAATGTAATTTTGAATAGTAAAACAGGTTTAAAAGAACTTTAAACAAGACTGTATGATATCCATAGGTCAGTATCTGCATTTGAAATATATATTAGACTGATTCCATGGTAAACAATATCTCAACTTCAGAGATGTTGAAACATCTCACAATCTTGCAATTGCTGGTGTTTTGAAATTGTTAGTAGTATGGAGTGAAACCAATGCTTCCAGGATCTGCCTCTGCTCCAGTACAGGGATAAATGTGTGTGCCACATTGCATGGAAATAATTACATTTTAAACCTGAATTTCAGCCTAAATACTCAAGAATCTTGCCTTTTTTTAAGACAACACTGATTATTTGGGATCAGAGCGCATCTGTTTATGTGTGTGAGTCTCACTGAGTATCCTTGCTGGCCTGGAACTCACAAAGACCACTTGTCTATCTTTAGAATGTTGGGATTACAGGAGTGTGGCAGCAGAGTAGATCTTGTTGTTTTAGAGATACACTTATTTACTAACAAGTGAGTGTATGTCTGTGTGAGTCTATGAACAGCTTTGTGTCAATGTGCCTCTACACACTCAGCATGTCAGAGGAAATGGGTTGTGTGCTCTTCTCCATCACTCTCTACATATTCCTTTGGAGAGAGAGTCTCTCCATGACCTAGGTCTAGGTTTTTCTGGGGGTAAACTCCTGATTCTCATGATTCTACTTCTCAAATACTGAGATTACAATTGTAATACAAAGCCTGGCTTTCAGTTTTACATGCATGTCTGTGTTATATGTGTGCCTGGTGGCCTCAGAAAGGAATTTGGATCCCCTAAAACTTAATTACAAGAGTTGTGAACCACCTTGTAGGTTCTCTGAATAATGCTCTTAACCACTGTGCCACATTTTAAAAATTCCTGACAACCACTGGGACATGCCTTTAATCCCAGGACTTGGAAGGCAGAGGTAGGCAGATCTGAGTTCCAGGCCTGCCTGGTCTACAGAGTAAGTTCCAGAACAACCGGTGCTACACAGACAAACCCTGACTTGGAAAAACAAAACAAACAAAATTCATCAGATCTCATCAAATGACATCCAGGTTAAAGAAACACTCTTTCATTATTGCTTCGGTTTTCTTTTGTTTTGTTTATTCCTGAGACAGGGTCTCTCTGTGTAGCCCTGGAAGTCCTGGAATTCTCTGTAGATCAGGCTGGCTCCAACATCACACAGATCCACATGCTTTTGCCTCCTGAGTGCTGGGATTAAAGGCATGCACCTCAACTGACCTGCACTGCATCAGTTTTTAAAAGAAATAGTAAAACTAAAAACTGCTAGTTTTTAAAGATTTATTTGTGTATGTGTTTCTGTAAGTGCATGAAGTCAGAAGATAGTGTCAGATCCCCAGGGGCTCTAGCTACAGGCAGCTGTGTTGCCTGATACAGGTGCTAGACTAAACTCAAGTTCTCACAAACAGCAGAAAGCACTCTTAACTGCTGAGCCATCCTCTGTTCTTCACCAAAAGCTTTCTCTATTTCATCTCTTATTATTTTTCACCAAAAAGGCTAAGATTTTCCTCATCTGTCTTAAAGAATATCAAAACCCAGAAGCATCCTACAGATTAGGTCTTAAAAACACAAATTACATATTCTTTCACATACAAAAGTGGTTTGTTATCTTCAGGATCCTCATCTTCAACTTCCAAAAGCCATCCATAGCCTCTTTGTCTCAGAAAGGTAGTAGCTGTAGATTCTTTGATAAAATCTCCACTTACACCAAGGTTTAATTTGACATCTGGAGCTGCTATAGAACCACTGAGATCTTAGGAGAGAAGACAAAACTGTAAACCAGGGTGAAATATGTAGATCTGAACCAAAATGTATATACATTCAAGTAATTATGATTTGCTAATCTCTGTGAACATTTGCTATTACATAATCCCAAATTTTATCAATGAAAAAAATTTCTTATCCATGACAGACACTGTACTACTTTTCATTTTACAATTGGAGAAAACAAAACAAAACAAAATAGAAGAGGTGAACGACAAACAAGGTACAATGGAACATGCCTATAATTCCAGCACTCAGGAGGCTAAGACAGGTAGCCCAAGCTGACCTCAATTTCAATACTTAGCCATGGATGATCTTGAAGTTCGGACCTTCATGCTCTTCCTCCCAAATGCTAGGATGAATCACCATACCTACTATATTTATATACTGCTGAAGATTAAACACAGAGCCTCCTGCCTGTTATCAATTAAGCTACACAGTCCTATATCATACATTTTTTTTTAAAAAAAAGATATATGTAAGAATACTGTAGCTGTCTTCAGACACACCAGAAGAGGGCATCAGATCTCATTACGGATGGTTGTGAGCTACCATGTCGTTGCTGGGATTTGAACTCAGGATCTTTGGAAGAGCTGTCAGTGCTCTTAACCGCTGAGCCATCTCTCCAGCCCATATATCACACTTTTTATAGCATATATCATCCCACTAAAAATTTTACCTTGTTCCTATCAGTCCATTATCTGATAGGATACATCTTGTAATATCATCTCCATAAAATTTTCCTGATGGTTGTTGTTTTGTCTGAGACAAGGTCTCACTTTAGTCCAGGCTGGTCTTTAACTGTTGTTAGTCCCCCTGTCTCGGCCTCACAAGAGGAAGGATTACAGATGTGATCCACCTTGCCTGGCTATCTCTGATCTAGTCAGGAATTATTTTTTCTTCTCTTTTAATCTTTTGTGAAATTCTAAACCAGTGCTTCTAAAAAATATTTATGTGTTTATGTACTACCCAGGGTCCCTGATAAAATATAAATCCAGGTTAATGGAGGTTATATCTAGATATGTGCCAGGTAATGTTAATCCTGCTGGTCTGCAGACATAAACCAGATACAAAATTATCTATTTGTCTGACATAAACTAAGGACATCCAATCATTCTGGAAGCTGAGGAAAGATCACATGTTCAGAGTAATATTGGACTACATGCTGAGTTCAAGGCCAGCCTGAATAACTTAGTGTGACTGTCTCAGACTAAAATTTACAATAGGGGCTGAGCTATATGTGGTAGTATATGCCTTTAATCCCTGAAGTATGGAGGCAGAGGTTACCTTGTCTCTACATAGAGTTCTAAGCAAACCAATGTGACATAGTGAGACCCTATCTCACTTTTAAAAAGAGAACAAAAATACAAAAACCAAAAAAGAATAAAAACCTAAGGAAGAAACAAATCATATTTATAGAAATCAGATTTCTGGGAAAATTCACGATCATCTCTAAACTGAAATTTCTTTTCTACTTTGTTGAGACAGGGTTTCAATATGTAATCCTGGCTGGCAAAGAACTTGATAAGTGTGTAGTCCAAGCAGGCCTTGAATTCAGACATGTATCTGCCTCTGCCTTCCAAGTGCTGGGACCGAAGGGGGGTAAATCACCAGAAATGCCCTAGTCTCTTCAACTGTTCTATATCGAAATCAACTTGTTTTTTCATATTGAACAGTTAAATCTGGTCCCTGGAAAGTAAATAAAATTAGGGCTGAGGAGACGGCTCAGCGGGTAAGAGCACTGACTGCTCTTCCAGAGATCCTGAGTTCAAATCCCAGCAACCACATGGTGGCTCACAACCATCTGCGATGGAACCTGGCACCCTCTTCTGGTGTGTCTGAAGGCAGTTACAGTGTATTCATACATAAAATAAATAAATCGTTAAAAAAATTAAATTAAATGCAAAACCCAAAAACAGGTTACAAGGAGGGGTTGGAGATCCCATACAGCAGAAAAGTCTTTTTTTTTTTTTTTAGTTTTTATTTTATTTTATTCTAGCAATCCCTTCCTCAAAACAGTACAAGGTAAGTCTGTAGACACTGTTGGGGACACTAAGTTGAATTCCTGAAGTTTCAAACGTTCATAAATACAGTTTTCTGAATATTGTGACAAAACACTACAAATTGTGTGGACACAGGGATCTGGGCAAGAAATCAAGTTCAATTTAAAAAAAAAAAAAGCACGTCTCCTTTGAAGGAAGTTCTCCTCAGCCTGCCAAAAGTAACCTAAGTAGGGAAGAAGGTTTTCCTATTAATAGCAGAGCAACACAGCCCCACTTTGTTCTCACTCTTAGATCCCTCACTCTCTAGAGTAACTGCGGAGCGGAGCATTTCAGAAAGAAATCCTTACACAGATCGGCGGGTTCACTTGTGAACCAGATATCCAGATACCCAGCCCTCAGCCATGTTGGTGAGGCCCAAGGCAGAGCCGGCGCCCCGCACCCTCCCTAGTCACCGGAGGCCTCGGGGAAGGCCCAGGGAGCACAGGGGCGGAGTCCCCACTCTGCCACCCCCGCCCCGGAGCCCGGTCAACCTCGGCCTCACCTTCCGCGTCCGCCGAAGAGACAAAGGTGAAGTCCCCGTTGGCAGGCGCGTAGACCGGGGGCGGGCCCGGAGGCTGCATCCCGCCGGCCTAGGAGCCCGCGGAGGTGCTGAGGAGCGGCTGGGCCCGGGCCTCGGGGACGACCTGCTAAGTGGCGGCTTGCAAGCCAGGAGGCGCGGGCTAGGGCAAGGGCGGAGACGCAAGAGCCAGTCCACCCTGCTGCTCCAGACGAGATCGCACCAGAGTCTGGTCGGTGGCGAGCGCCCAAGCACCACGACGCCCGGACCCTGACAGGACCATAACAGTGACAGCGACGCCTGGATTGGCTGTTTGTAATTTGCTCGACTATTGGCTCCCGTGAGAAGGTTATGATTGGCTATTTCTGTGTAGATTCCGGAAACCACCCCAGTACCGGAAGTGACCTCGAAATCTGTTCCGCCCTCACCAGCTATTTGTTTAAATAATTCATTCTTCCTTTTTTTTAAATTCGTTTCAGTTTTATAAACATATCCTCTTCGTTGTTGTTTAACAGAATTTGAGAGGTTAGTCGTTTGATGGCTCACGCTTGTATTTCCGGGACTCGTAGAGGCTGAGGCAAGAGAATTATTGCTACTTCGAGGCCAGCATTGTCTAAAAAGTGAGGCCACCGTCTCAAAGCAAAACAAACAAACAAACAAACAAAAATAAACACCAAAAATCAAAACACAAATCCACAAAAACTACTTAAGTTTCGAGACTTTGAGCCCCAATTTCCATCACAAGATTCTGCCACCTTTGCTCATTAATTAAATAGAATGTTTACGAAATTATGTGTCGTGCCAAAGCCTAGTATATTTGCAAAATAAAGAGGCTGGAGAATGGTCGTTGTAAAGCTGTAAATTTCCACCTACAGATTAAGTGTATTCTGGCCGAATTCTTTTATGAAGAAGGCAACAGTCCAGAAAGGATAAATTAGGGCAAAGAGTAAGTGCCCTTGCTTCTCGCCTGGTGCTGATTTCATCTGTCCCCTAATAAACTACCCAAAGGTTGTAAATTCACCTACCTTTTGATTTTTAAAGACTATAAGTGTGTGCTTGAGTGTATGTGTGTGTGTGTGTGTGTGTGTGCAGATGCCTGCAGGAGCCACAGGAAGGCTTCAGATCTCCCAGAACTGCAGCTCCAGCAGACACCCAACTAGGGACCCAAACTCAAGTCTCTACAAGAGCAGCAAGACCTCTTAACCTCTAAGCCATCGTCCTAGTCACTCATCTATGTTTATAATCTTAAATTTTACTTTTCACTATTTTTAAATTATGTATATATGTGTATGTTGGTAAAGCGAGAACCACCCACATTACTGAACCTGATGCTCCCCTAGCCCAGCTTCAGTAACAGTGCCAGTGGCCTTGTCATCACCAGCAGCCAAATTCAACTTATTTCCACTGTTACCATACGTAGAAAAGTAACTATGAGGGACCAAACATGTGGAGAACACCTTTAATCCCAGGTAGAGTAGTCTCCCTGTGCACATGTGCCATACCATTTATATAGGCCAAGCCTTCACAGCTTGCCACTTTGTATCCCCACTAAGAGGCAGCCTTTTGTATAACTACCTTCCAATAAATCTCTCCAGTGAGGTCTTCTACATGGTGTTATTTTGTGTGCCCCTTGGCCTTCCCATCAGTGCAAAAACCCTTAGAGTATATGCGTTTTTGAGTGCAGGTTCCTTTGGAGGCTAGAAGAGAATGTTTGAAGCCCTGCAAATGGAGTCACAAGCAGCTGTGAGCACATGGGTGTTGGGAACAGGTCCTCCACAAGAGCAGTATGAGCTCTTAATAGCTGAGCCATCTCTCCAGCTATTTTATATACCTGTTTTATATGCTCAAATAAATATAGTTTAGTATTCAAACTACATAAAAGTGGTTTCCAATTTGGAGTGCTCTGAGGATATATTGTGAAACAGACATGAATGATACACAATGAATCCATAATGAAACAAAAGAAAGGCATATGCCCTAATATCCTAAAAGGAATTTAGGAAATTTTTCTTACAGGAGGGAATAGGTTGGTACACAAAGGATGAATGGAAATGTAAAAGAAATATGTAAGGGTGTATGTGTTGTGATTTATTGGACTTGGGAAACCAGAAGTCATGGAGTTTTTATGAAGAAAAAGTTGATGTCGAGGAAAATCACATAAATACGTAGAAAAGTAACTATGAGGGACCAAGCATGTGGAGAACACCTTTAATCCCAGTACCTGAGGAGCAGACCTCTGTGAATTCAAGGTCAGTCTGGTCTCCATGGAGGGCTCAGGCCAGCTAGAGATAGTGAAACCCTTTTGAAGGGGAGGGAGAGGTTCATGAGGAGATGTAGATATTCCGAAGTGTTTAAGTTATTTTTTTTCAAGGAAAGGGAGTGATATAACTAGGTATACTTCTTTGAACTATTACTTAAACTATACATGTTGGGAAATATGAAGAGTTTCGAAGATTTGGATTATAATATTTTTTAACAGGATCTCATTATGTAATTCTGGTTGACTTGGAATTCTCTATAGAGCCAGGCTTGCCTGGAACTCACATAGATTCACCTGCTTCTGTTTCCATATATATATATATATATATATATATATATATATATATATGGAATTGTGTATATACATATGTATATATATGTATAATTATATATATGTATATATGTATAATTATATATATATATACACAATTCTTGTACTAGGTTTAGAAGTCTAGAAATGAGAAAGAAGTAAATATGAGAGACATTAAGGTTAGAAATCCAACAAAATTAGTGATAAACTGCAAGATACTAAAAGTGAAGAGCAGTAAGGAGCTGGGATGCCTTCGTGTTTCTTCTTCCTTCCTTCCTTTCTTTCTTCCTTTCTTTCTTTCTTTCTTTCTTTCTTTCTTTCTTTCTTTCTTTCTTTCTTTCTTTCTTTCTTTCTTTCTTTCTTTCTTTCTTTCTCCTCCCTCCCCAAGGGTTTCTCTGTGTAGCCCTGGCTGTCCTGGAACTCACTCTGTAGATCAGGTTGGCCTCTGAGTTTAACCTGATTCTGCCTCCTGAGTGCTGGGATTAAAGGTGTGCACCACTGCCCAGTGAGTAATTTTTTTTTTCTTAAGACATGGTATCATCATGAAGCCCAGGCTGGCCTCCAACTCCATATGTACCCAAATTTGACCTTGAACTTCTGATCTTCCATTTGTGCCTTTCCAGTGATGGCATTACAGGCAAGTGCCATCAAGTCTGGATTATGCAGTGCTGGGGACCAAACTCTGTATTTAGTAAATGCTACCCAAGCACTATACCAACTGAGTACACCAAGTACACCCTCATCCCACTTCTTGTTTCTTTCTTTGGTGTTAGAAAATGCTACTGAGTGTGGAAATTAGGACAAGAGAGGTAGCTTGGCAGTTAGGAGCACTGGCTGCTTTTCCAGAAGATCCAAGTTTGGTTCTTGGCACTCAGTTCAGGCAGCTTACAACCACCTGTGACTTCAGCTCCAGGGGATCAGACGCTGATGACCCCTCAGGGCCTCTGAACACGTACGGCACTTCTTTTAGTTTTTTTTTTTTTTGAGACAGGGTTTCTCTGTGTAGCCCTGGATGCCCTGGAACTCACTCTGTAGACCAGGCTGGCCTCGAACTCAGAAATCCTCCTGCCTCTGCCTCCCAAGTGCTGGGATTAAAGGCGTGCGCCACCACCGCCCGGCACGGCACTTCTTTTAAATATGTGTACTTTAGGGCTTCTGTTGCTGCAATGAAACACCATGACCAAAAAGCAACTTGGGGAGGAAAGGGTTTATTTCAATTATACCTCCTGGAGGTATTTTCAGGAGGTAATTGAGGTTTACCCCTTTCAGTTGACTTTAACATCAAGTTGATATAAACCTGTCTAGTGTAGGTCGGGTAGTGTTGGCACATACTTTTAATACCAGTATTAGGGAGGAAGAGGCAGGCAGATCTCTGTGAGTTCAAGGACAGCCTGCTCTACACACACACACACACACACACACACACACACACACACACACAGAGAGAGAGAGAGAGAGAGAGAGAGAGAGAGAGAGAGAGAGACAGAGACAGACAGAGAGACAGAGACAGACAGAGAGACAGAGAGAGACAGAGAGACACACACACAGAGAAACAGAGAGAGGTTCAGGGAGCAAGAAGAGGGCAGAGAGAGTAGGAAACCAAAATATCTGGGTTATACTAGGGAAAAGCCTCTGGGAGAAGGGCAGCCTAGTTCCTGGGCCAGTACGTTCAGAAAAGGGGGTGGGGTATGCCAGCCCTGGAACAACTAGGGGCCAAGGAACGCTGGGAGAACCTGGAGGCCAGGTCCTCTTTAATACATTAAATAGTCACCTCAGCTGCTTGTCCAGGGTTTGAAACTTAACAGTGGGCACACATCCCACTCCAGATCCCCTGCCTCCTTTGGGAACTAGAGAGCCTGGTTTTAGAATCAGGTTATGAACTGCATTCCTTTTTCAGAGAGCTATAGAAAGGAATCACATCTCTGCCATGTGGGCCTGAGTCCTCTCTTTAGAGCCCCTGCCATGCTTTCTGTCTCTGGCACTGGGGCCTGAGCTCTCCTCAGAGCCTCTATCACACTGTCTGTCTTTCCATGGTGCTCAGAATCCGTGATGGAAGGTTTCAGATGTACATTTCAAGAGGGACACTAAGAATGACTATTGGAGGTAAGGAGTTTATCAGAAGAGTTACTAATGCCACAGGCAGATAGACAATTACATGTATGAGTATGGTGAGGTCACCCAGGAGCAGTAAGCTGGGAGAGGGTTACAAATATGAAAGGCAGACAAATGTGGTGACACATGCCTTTAGTCCCAGCACTGGGAGGAAGGCAGAAGCCGGTGGATCTCTGAGTTCAAGGATAGCCGGGTCTACATAGTAAGTTCCAGGCCAACCAAGGTTACATAATGAGGCCATGTTTCAAAAACAAAACAAACCCCTAAAAAGACATACTCAGAGACTCCAACAGTTAAGAGACCATGTAAGAAGGATTGGCCCCAAACAAGTAGAATGACTTTCCTTTTCTCTGCCCCCCCTCCACCTTTTTTTTTCCTTTCTTGTGATACAGGGTTTCTATAACAGAGTTTACCTACAACTTACTATGCAGCTAAGGCTGCCCTCATATTCCCAATCCTCTTGCCTCTCCCTTCCAAGTGCTGGAGTTACTGACCTGTGCACCATGTCTGGCTGAGTTGCCATCTGCCCTGTGTTTAAGGTTATTTCTTATCTTTACAGTCTAGAATGTTTCTCTTCATATAATACTGGTCTTTTGTAAACTTCAGCCTTTTAAGCTGATGGAGGAGCTTTTGTATCCTTAGTCACTGGTTCATTTATTCTATGTTACTAGTGGTATTTATTTTTGTTCCTTTATTCTCTTGCTGCCTTGCATAATTTTCTCTCATTTTCCCCCTTTACTAAGTTAGGAATTATAATTTCTTCTTTAATTTTGTTATTAATGATGCACAATGAACTTTAATTTTTTATCAGATTTATTTGTTCTATTTTATGTGAATGAATGCTTCTGCATGCCCATGCACCAAGTATGTGCCTGGTGCCCCTAGCGGCAGAAGAGGGTATTGGATCCCTTGGAGCTGGAGTTACAAACGAATTATAAACCAACACTTAAACACTGGGAATAGAATCCAAGTCCTCTGCCAGCGCATCAAGTGCTCTTAGCCATGAAGCTACCTCCCCGACCCCTTGCAATGAACTTTTAACATGAATGTTTAATTTGCCAGTTAGAATTTGTTCAATATTTTTCACCTTGTTCCAGACAATCTAAGGGCTTGAGCCCAACTATGGCAAACTTTCAAATAACACGTATTACTGATATATAGCTACTTCTGACTCATGCTTCTTTTGTACCTTCCAAGAATGATATCTCATTTTGTAAAGTCAATATTATATTTTAAATTTTTTCAGCTGCTTTCATTTACTTATTTCATATACAAATTTCTACCTCCTTTGGCCTAATGTGTATGGTTGAGTGGGATTTTTATTTTTGTTTGTTTGTTTGTTTGGTTGGTTGGGTTTTTGTTTTTAGTATCTATCATTGGTATTTATTTACAAATGTCTTTATGTTGCGTGTGTGTGTGTGTGTGTGTGTGTGTGTGCGCGCGCGCGCGCGTGGTGACCACACAGGGGTCAACACAGGTGACCCCTTAATTGCTTCCCATCTTATCTTTTTGAGACAGGGTCTTCCTGTGTAGCTTTGTTTGGCCTGAAACTCACCACATAGACGAGGCTGGCCTCCAGCTCACAGATATCCTCTGGCTCTTCAGTTCTGGGGTTAGTGTTGTTTGCTACCACACCTGGTTTTCTGTCTTATTTTTTGAGATAGGTTCTCTCACTGAAACTGAAGCTAACTATTGTTGGGATGCAGGAATTGCTTTACAAACCATAGAGAAACTGACCTCAGTGAGACAGGGATAGTTTATTGAGAATATACCACACCCCAGGATTTGTTGCGTGGGAGTTCCTATCCCCCTCAGGGCCTGAAATCCTTCCTACTATTCTTCTACCAGAATACCCAAGTTCCATTCACTGTTTGGCTGTGGGCGTCTGTATCTGTCTGAGTCAGCAGATCAGTTGAGCCTCTCAGAGGAAAACATGCTCCTGTCTGCAAGCATAACAGAATAAGGGATTGGTGCTTGCCCACGGGATGGGTCTCAGTTGGGTGGGTTATTGGTTGGTGAAGCCCTCAGTCTCAGCTCCTTCCCCTGTGCCTGTATTTATTGTAGATAGCTTAAATTTTGGGTTGAAAATTTTGTGGGTGGGTTGGTGTTTGTTTCTATCCCTCCTTTGAAGTTCCTGTTTGACTACAGCAGGTGGTCTCTTCAGGTTCCATATCTCTAATGTTGTGAGTCACAGCTAAGGTCACTCCCATTGATTCTTGGGTGCCTCCCTTATCCCAGGTCTCTTTCTTGTCCTGGGTATGACACCCACCTCCTAACTCCCATCAGTTGCAGATTTCCATTCATTTTCATGGCCATCTAGTCATCTCTCCCATCCTTTCCCTCACCTGATCTTTAACCCCCTTACTCTCCCTCCCATCCTCCTCCCTCCCAGTTTCCTCTATTCATCTGCCTAAAACTTTTATTCCCCTTCTAAGTGAGATTCCAACTTCCTTGATAGGACCTTCCTCCTTGTTTACTACTTTGGGGCTATGTAGTATAGCATGGTACCTGTGTTTTATGACTAATATCCACTTGTGAGTACATACCATGCATGTCCTTTTGGGACTAGGTTACCTCACCCAGGATGATATTATCCAGTTCCATCCATTTGTCTGCAAAATTCATGATGTCTTTGTTTTTAATAGCTGAATATTATTCCATTCTTTCTTCAGTTGAGGGGCATCTAGGTTGTCTGGATATTATGAATAAAACTGAAATGAACATAGTTGAGCAAGTGTCTTTGTAAGATGGTAGAACATTGTTTGGGTATATGCCAAGAAGTGGTACAGCTGGGTCTTGAGGTAGAACTATTCCTAGTTTTCTGAGAAACTGCCAAATTGATTTCCAAAGTGGTTGTACAAGTTTTCACTCCCACCAGCAATGAATAAGTGGTCCCCTTGCTCCATATCCTTGTCAGCATGTGTGAACAATAGATGTAAGTATCACCAACAGAATATAGAAGATGGAAGAGAGAATCTCAGTCATTAAAGATAAAATAGAAGAAATTAATACATCAATCAAAGAAAATGTTAAATTTAAAAAATTCCTGACATAAAATATCCAGGAAATCGGGGATACCATGAAAAGACCTAACCTAAGAGTAATAGGAATAGAAGAAGGTAAAGAGTCCCAGCTCCAAGGCCCAGAAAATATTCTCAACAAAATCATAGAAGAAAACTTTCCCAACCTAAAGAAAAAGATGCCTATAAACATACAAGACAGTTATAGAACACCAATTAGACTGGATCAGAAAAGACCCACCACATAACAATCAAAACACAAAATCTACAGAACAAAGAAAGAATATTAAAAGCAGCAAAGGGAAAAGACCAGGTAACATACAAAGGTAGACCTATCAGAATTATACCTGACTTTTCAATAGAGATTCTATAAACTAGAAGAGCAACCTCTAAAAAACCACAGGGGTCAAGCTAGACTACTATACCCAGCAAAACTCTCAATCACTACAGATGGAGAAAACATGATATTTCAAGACAAATTCAAGTACTATTTTTTTTGAGACAGAATATATGTATAATTGGTCAGCCTGGAAGTTGTTATATAGACTAAGCTGGCTTGAGATCACAGGCCTTTGCCTCCTAAAGGCTGGTATTAAAGTTGTGTGCTGTCGTGTGTAGTTTCTACTACCCCGGTTTAAGCTCCGGGCTGACTGCTCTTCTAGCCACAGCCCTGGTTCCCTTGGATCCATGACTGAAACACACACACACACACACACACACACACACACACACACACACACAAGCTTATTTTTAAATATGCTTTTTAGCTCAATGGCCAGCACTTCTAAGACTCCTGTGGGTAATTTGCCCTTATCTTCACTCCCAGCTCAATACCACTAAATCTACCCTTAGCTTAGTTGCCTGGTTATCTTCTCCTTGCTCAGCACCCTAAATCTCCCCTCAGATTAGTTACATTTCTAATGTCTTGCCTGTTACCCCAGGCCCAGTCAGGGAAGTGACCAATGGACACTCCACCCAAGATCTCACATGGCTGGTAGAATGGTCTACCCTGAGCTTAAAGCTGTGTAGTAGAAACTACACACTACCATGGAAAGTGAGAATCCACTACTAGTACAGGTATTCTTGGATGATATACACATGCAAATGATAATAAGTCTAGGAGGAAGGGAGAATTGGTTTCTCAGCAAGCTGAGCTGAGTCATGTGCCTCCAGTGTGTGGAAACTAAAGCAAAGGAACACAGCCCCTGCTGGGGAGAGCCTCAGGTTAGAGATGCTGGAAACTCCTGCTGTGCAGATGGACAGGTCCCCAGAATGCTAGGAGGAAGCAGTGAGAAACAAACAATAAAGCTGCCTGTCTCCAGCCAGCAAAATATCAAAGGATAGAATTTTAAATTCTGATTTAACTGTTTTTAAGAATAGTAGGTAATTCTGAATTAACTGTTTTTAATAGTAGGTAGTATAATAGTAATTGTTTAAATGTTCTTAAATATATAGATATTAAGCCCCACAAAAGAAGTTAGGGAAGAGAGATTGTCTTAGTCAAGGTTTGTATCCATGCACAAAACATGACCAAGAAGCAAGTTGGGGAGCAAAGGGTTTATTCAGCTTATACTTCCACGTTGCTGTTCATCACCAAAGGAACTCAGGACTGGAACTTACAGCAGGAAATTGAAGGCAGGAGCTGATGCAGAGGTCATGTTCCTTACTGAATTGCTTCCCCTGGCTTGCTCAGCTTGCTCTCTTATAGAACCCAAGACACCAGCCCAGGGATGGCACCACCCACAATGGGCCCTCCCCCCTTGATCACTAATTGAGAAAATGCCCCACAGCTGGATATCATGGAGGCATTTCCTTAACTGAAGCTCCCCTTTTTGTGATAACTCCAGCCTGTGTCAAGTAGACACACAAAACCAGCCAGTACAATTGACCACTTGTCAACTTGACACACAAACACATCACTATTATCATTATTAAGCCTCAACCCTTACTTTCTTATTCATCCCCAAGATCTAAATAAGTTTAAAAGTCCCACAGTCTTTACATATTAAAAGTTCAATCCCTTTAAAATGTCCAATATCTTTTAAAATTCAAAGTCTTTTAAAAATACAGTCTCTTCACTGTGGACTCCACTAAAATACTTTCTTCCTTCAAGAGGGAAAAATATCAGGGCACCGTCAAAATCAAAAGCAAAAATCAAACTCCAACAGTCCAATGTCTGGGCTCCTCCAAGGTCACCTTTCCAGCTCTGCCCTTTGTAGCACACAGCTTGTCTTCTAGGCTTCAGATGCCTGTACTCCACTGCTGCTGCTGTTCTTGGTGGTCATCTCATGGCACTGACATCTCCAAAACACTGCTTTCTTCTGCTGTAACTAGGCGTCACCAATAGCCTCTCACCATTAGGCTCTCTTCATGGTGCTAAGCCTCAACTCCTTTGAATGACCCCTGCAGTCCTGGGCCATCTATTGCAACTGAGGCTCCACCTTAACCAATGGCCTTCCATGTCCTCTCACAGTGCCGAACCTCAGCTGCTCTTCATGACCCCTTCATGCCTTCAAAACCAGTAGCACCTAGGTGACTCTTACACATTACCAAGTCCAGTCACAGCATAAGGTACAACCTTGGCTATCTCTGGAACACAGCCTCTGTGCTCTCAGAAAACACTTCCTATAAGATTTCACCTCAATTATGCTGGTCTTTTCTTGATCACTGCTAATTTCTTAGCTCCAGTTAACCAGCATCAATAGTCCCAGTAACACAAAGCTTTGCTTTAGTGGTTCTGGTATCTTGTTAATCACAGCTGATTCTTCAGTCCCACCTAACCAAAACCACAGAATCTTCACAATCAAAACACCAATACCCCTGGTAAGAGTCTGTAATCTTCTCTCTGAAATTTCACAAGCCAGGCCTCCATCTTCTGCACTGTTCTCAACATTATCTTCTAAGCTCCTACATAGTATCCCACATAGCTCTTAACACCGAATGAATCTCTAGTCCAAAGTTCCAAAATCTTTCCACAGTCCTCCCCAAAGCATGGTCAAGTTGTCACAGGAATACCCCACTATGCTGGTACCAATTTGTCTTAGTCAGGGTTTCTATTCCTTCACGAACATAGTGACCAAGAAGCAAGTTGGGGAGGAAAGGGTTTATTCCGCTTACACTTCAAGACTGTTGTTTGTCACCAAAGCAAGTCAGGACTGGAACTCAAGCAGGTCAGGAAGCAGGAGCTGATACAGAAGCCATGGAGGGATGTTTCTTACTGACTTGCTTCCCCTGGCTTGCTCAGCCTGCTCTCTTATAGAACCCAAGACTACCAGCCCAGGGATGGAGCCATCCACAATGGGTCCTTCCCCCTGATCACTAATTGAGAAAATGCCCACTGCTGGATCTCATGGAGGCATTTCCCTAACTGAAGCTCCTTTCTCTGTGATAACTCCAGCCTGTGTCAGGTTGACACACAAAACCAGCCAGTACAGCTCCCATGGCTTCTTGCTGCTTCTGCAGCCTTGCCTCGGGCTGGTTGACGAACCTTGCAGTTTCTTCAGGATTGAACTACAGCTCCTGGTTCATGTATGGTGTCTGCCTGCAGAGAGGACTGTACTGCAGCTGCTGATTTGTATCCAGCGTTTGCTATGGGACTGAACTGCTGACAAAGGAGATTGAGCTCACCCCCAAATAACTATTGATAAACAGGCTCACTTCCCCCATGATTTTTCTCCTGATGATTTTTCTCTTCCCCTACCTCTGGTGGGTGGTCGGCAAGAGTTGATGTTGAACATTTATTAAAATAGGCTGCAAAAAATTTATGCCTACAGTGATGAGGTCTATCAAAAGCAAGCAGGCAAGAAGAGCTTCCCGAAGATAAAGCTGGAAAAACGGAGCAAGAAAATGAAGGATAGTATTGAGCCGTATCACTAAGTACAAAAGGAATACACATGCCAATAAGTATAAATGAACAAATAGAAAGTGCTGAGAGGGGTGGCAAATCTTTCTTACTCAAGAATTTCAAGTAGTATGTGTTTTATTATTCTTCCAGGAGATGGCGCTTAATCATGCTAACCCCGGACTTCCAATAGGAGTTAGATTTATAGGACACTTCTGGAAGCAAAGTATGAACAAAGGAAAATAGTAACACCAGGTAGAGAGGTGCAGCATGCATGCTCTGTAAATGGCTTGACACTAGTGTTACAAGTTGATAGTGTGGCCCTCTTGATGTTCTGGAAAAAGAAGGGTGGGTCACTGTGTGTGGAATGCTGTGTGTTCTCCATTCCTACCTCTCCCCAAACACAGACTTTCAGTCTAAACATAAAGAGAACATCACAGAGCCTCAAATGTAGGAATTTCTTTTCTCTATTGGTGTAGTGATAGAACTCTTGGTTAGAACTCAGAGGGCTCTGGGTTGGTTCTCTAGCAACATGGTGCTCTAGGATGGATCCTGACACTGGTGGGAAAATATGAGATGCAAATGAAAGCAGGAGTTAATGTACCAATGTTTTCATTTTATTGAGATAGGGTTTATGGAGCTCAAGCTGGCTTTGAATTTGCAATGAAGCCAAGGATGCCCTTTGATTCTGGATCCTCCACCTCCCATTTTAATCTCATGGTCTTGACAAGTGTACTGAAGCCATCTAAGATGTGAAGAGTGGGGCTGGGGAGACGACTCAATGGTTAGAGCACATGCTGCTCTTGCGAAGGGCTTGTGCTGAGTTCCAGCACCCACATAGCCCCTCACAACTGTCCCTAACTCCAGTTTCAGGGGATCTGATGTTGTCTTCTGACTCTCTTGGGCATGCATGCAGGCAAAATATACTTACACATAAAATACATTTTTTAAAAAAGCTGTTAAGGATAGGTGAGAAAGGGTAAGAGGGATTTACTGAACTATTATTGCAGCTTCTGTGGTTACTCCAAAATAAATAGTATAGATAAACTTGGCAATAGGAGTGTAGGTCCTAGGATAAGGTGTTCCTCTAAGGCCACTACTCGATTTGATGCTTTCCAGGTCAACAGGAACTAGGGAATATGTAGACCTGTGGACTTAGAAAACTGAGCACCTCATAGTATATGAGCATTCCCACTCCAGCTGCTCTAACTCTCTGTGATTCTGCTTGACTCTGCTTTCTAACCTGCAGTTTGAAATGTATGGCAGGGACCTAATCCTAGCTTAGGACAGTGGCCAGCTCCAGAGAAGATGTGAATCAGAACAAACCATTTTGAAAGACTTTGAAACTTTGTCTCATCACTTCTTCCTTAATGACACTTTGTCAAGCAGGACCTCCGAAGATTCATAGATGGATTATTCCTTGAGATTTGGGATATAAGGGATCTGAGAGCCAGGGAAGGGCAGTGGGTGAAATGTACAATGACTGGCCTTACCTTGAAGTAGCTATTATGATGTCATATGATAACATTCTGGAGATAGAGACTCTTGAGTTTAGTTTAGTTTAGTTACGCTTGAGTAATGGAGCCAAGTTGGGGGATGGATATTCCACTGCTGGACCATTTCAGGCTTAGTCTATTTAGTTTCGTGGTTGGTGGTATCTGTGTGTTGTTTTCTAGGTATTGGAGCCAGACAAAGGCGGCAGCCAAGGCAAAGGTATGTGATAGCCACTCTCTCTAAACCAACTTCTCTCTGTGCTGAACCCCTATAGGTTTTTAGAAATGCTTAGCCTCTGGGCCATCATAGGGAATGAGTAGAGGGTAGGGGGAGTTGAGACAATGCCCATAGATTTCTCTTAATTCATTTCAAGAAGCTTTAGGCCGGGCATGATGGTGCACACCTTTGATGTCAGTACTTTGGAGGCAGAGGCAGGAGGAACTCTGAGTTCAAAGTCATCCTGGTCCACATAGTGAGTTCCAGGAGAGCAAGGACTACTGTCTCAAAAAAGCCAAGAAAAGAAGAGGAAGAGGGAAGAAAAGGAAGAAGAGGAAGAGAAGGTAGAACAAGGAAGAGGAAAGAAGGAAAAAGAAGGATGAGGAGAAGGAGGAGGGAGAGGTCAAGAAGAGGAGGTGGTGGTAGTATTAGTAGTAGCTTTAGGATCATATGATCAAAAAGGAAGAATGTACAAGATATTAAAGAAGGGCTTCCCAGGAACTTGAGCTGAAGGGAGACAGTCAGACTGACATACATAGAACTTTTGGGGGAAAGATTGTGATAAGAGTTAAGAGAGACATGGATATTGTCCATCACATGGGAGGCAGAAGGCCGACGGAGTCCATTTTGTAAAGAAAGATTTATACTCATATGACAAAACAATGAAGGTCTTGGGACATTAATTACAAGTGACAATTTTGTGGGTGGGAATTTTTATTTCTGACAGAAGAGGAATTGTTTGTAGACATGGTTCACACGGTGAATGTTAGTAGGTCATGCCTCCTGTCTGAGTTTCCTCTCCTATGAGTAGACCGTGAGTGTCTGCCTCCCCCACAGTCCTGCCATCTTGCCCAGATTTGACACAACCACCTTTTCATTTTAGTCACTCCAATGAGTGTATGATACTGCGTTGTGGTTCATGCGCATTCCCCCATGACTAGAAATTCCAAGAAACTTCTCACATTTACTATCCATTTGGAAATTCTTGAGTAAACTGCATATTCAAGTCATCTGTGCACTTTTAACTTGTGTATGTGCATGCGTGTCTGAATGTGTGGATGCATTCAGCTTTGTTCACATGTGGAAGTCAGAGAACAATTTTGTGGAGTTGTTTTTTTTTATCTCTATGTGGGTTCTGAGCTCAGGTCACCAGGTCACCAGGCTTGCACAGCAAGTGTCTTTACCTGCTAAACCAAGTCACTTGTCCCTCTTAGTATATTCCTAATGGTTGGCTGGTTACTGCTTTATGTAGCAATTTGAAATACTTCATTGAATATTGTAAACAGTTTTCTGCTAGGTATAGATACTAGATAGCACGTAGGAATCCTTTCCTTTCATATTTACATCTAAGATTCATATCAAGTTACTTTCTGTTGATGATGTGAGGTAGGAATTGAAGCCCTCCCCAAATTCTAGATAGCTATTTAGTCTCTCTAGTAGAGCAGAAGGGTAACATGAGTGAGCTTCTTAGACACAAATACAAACTTAACACAAACATCACACACAGACACATACAGACACACACAGAGTCACACATACACACTCATGCCCGAATGCAAGGAGAAATAACCATAAAAGAAAATAAATCTTTAAAAAAATTAAAATAATGAGCTGGAGTCTCAAATTTGTGACCATTCTGGGTCAGCTTGCTGCCTGCAGGGATTCCAGCTGCATGCCATTGCACCCAGCATCCATCCAGAAATCTGAACTGCCATGATAATTGTTTCTTCAAGGTTCTGATTGAGAATCACATGGGATTTATGTTTCAAATGAAAGATAATTCATATACTAAGAAAAGTCTTCAATTTGTGGATATCTTTGTTTCATTTATTTTGATTTTCTCTCAGAATATATTGACTTTTTTATTTGTGTGTCTGTGTGTGCTTGCACACACACCCTAGGAATCCAGAAGTTGTCAAATCCTTGGAACTGAAGTCACAGGTGATTGTGAGCTGCCTGTCATGGGTCCTGGGAATTGAACTCAAGACTTATGCAAGAGCAAAATGTGCTCATATCCACTGAGTCTTCTCTCTAGCTCTATTGGAATTTTAATTTTACTCAGTAACATTTAGCTTTCAATGTATAGAGTATTTAATACATTTTATTTGTGTATGACTATGAGAAAAAGATACAGAAAAGGGAGTGGAAGGCAGGGAAAGAGGGATGGAGAGAGGGAGGGAGAGTGGGAGGGAATAAGGGAGAGGAGGGAGGGAGAGAGAAAGAGAGAAAGAGAGAGAGAGAGAGAGAGAGAGAGAGAGAGAGAGAGAGAGAGAGAGAGAGAGAGAGAGAGAGAGAGAAAATTGCAGTGTGTAGCGATAGAACTCAGGTGGTCAAGCTTAATATCAATATCCATTGAGCCATCTAGCGGGCTCCAATATATAGTATTAACTATACAGAGGTTTGAAGCTATAGCAATGTGTGTGTTTGTGTGTGTGTGTGTGTGTGTGTGTGTGTGTATGTGTGTGTATGTGTGTGTGCTAGCTGGGGATCAAATTCAGGTCATTGCTCATGCTAGTCAAAGCACTCAACTACTGAGCTACATCTCTGGTACATTTTTCTTTGATTTTTATTAAGGATAATTTCAGGCAAATCAAAGGTACACAGTATTGGTAATGCTCCTAGCATGTGCAATGCCCTATGACCTATTCTCAATATAAGGGAAGGAAAGTTTGTCTGATGACTCCTCACTGACCTGTCACTCTGTTTCAACCCTTGCTACATTATTTAAAGGAAACCACAAATAATGTCATGATAAATATTTTAGTGCATATAGTTTGAGATCCTGCTTCCACTCTACAAAGGAAAAAAAATGGATTAATCATAATATCATTACTATATCTAAAATTTAACAATAATATTTGAACAGTTCCTTAATACCTCAAATACACATCAGTGTTTAAATTCCAGAAGTCATGTAGTAACATGAATGATTATTTAGCTGGACTCAATCTCACATGTTGAGATTGATCGCCATGTTTCTTGACTCTCCTTTAGTCTACAGATTTTCTTTTTTCCCTTCTATTTGTTCCATTTATGTACTGGAGAAAGTATCATTTCTCTAGATTTCACAGCCAACATTTTTTTGATCAAATACCAATGCTGGGTAGCCATGTATATATGAGAAGTACTAGTTGAACTTATCAAAACACAGCTAAAACATGAACTTTGAAGGTGGACATTTGTGGGGGGGGTGGGAAAAGCAGGAAGGATAGGATAGTGTGATTATATTTTATTGTATACATGTATACAATTTTAATTAGGAAAAATTATAATACCCCTTTCGTGTGATTTGACACATTCTGCTGTCCCTTGTGTTTCCTGTGAGTTGGGATTTCTCCAAAACTCTTGTAGAAACACATTTGCCAGGGAAGCAGGTTTGGAAAGTGTAACCTTCAAAAGAGATTAACTCTGCTCTTTCTAGACTGGGTAAGGTCTTGCAAGCATGGCTCCTCACTCTCTGAGAACCAGGTTAGCTGCCACAGGAGTTGGAACTCCTTTGTCTTACACACCCATCCACTGGTTCTTCTGCCTCTGCTGTGAGCTGAAGCTATGCAGAGACCCCATCCAGAGCTAAGGACATGCTAGTGCTAGGCTCTTAGACTTACAGAATCATGAGGTCAAATAAACATCTTCACTTTATAAATGACCTGATCACAAGTATGTGAACATGATCAGGAGGAAGGTGGGTCTAAGATTTATCAGAATTTGTTTTCTGGTGGGGAGGAAGGCCATATTACATAGATGATGATAATCATCAGGAGGCACAAAATGTCTGGCTTGGTATGGAATTTTACTTTTATCTATCTATCTATCTATCTATCTATCTATCTATCTATCTATCTATCTATCTATCTATCTTCTATCTATCTATCTATCTATCTATCTATCTATCTATCTATCTATCTATCTATCTATCTATTATCTATCTACTTATCTATCTATCTATCTATCTATCTATCTATCTATCTATCTATCTATCTATCATCTATCTACTTATCTATACATCTATCTATCTTTAATGC
Source organism: Tokudaia muenninki (assembly GCA_036184385.1). Taxonomy (NCBI): domain Eukaryota; kingdom Metazoa; phylum Chordata; class Mammalia; order Rodentia; family Muridae; genus Tokudaia; species Tokudaia muenninki. Next base: position 18,147,480 of record BTHS01000008.1, read on the forward strand.
CTTGGATCATGTCAATGCTCTCACGTTTGCTAGGCAAGCAGTCCAGCACTGAACTTCATTCCCAGGCCTGGTGAGATATTATGAATGCTGTTTCCTAAATGATGCTGAAACCTGAAAATACAACAGGCCTTTTCATATTGACCTGCTTAGAGGGCCCTGCTAAGTTTATCACTTGGACTTTATTCTCCTTTATTTTTTATTACTTTGTTTCCAATACATATGTTTTATTCCAATACATATGTTTGCTTTCATGATTATGACTATAGGTATGATATTCAGGAGCTGTGGGCATCTGTCATTTTTTTAATTAAGTCAAGGAAAATTCTCCATAATTCACCAGGGTTTTTTTTTGTAGTTTTTCCAATGTTTTACCAAATCAGGGGAGTTTTAGCAAGAATTGGTGTTAGTTTGTTTTACATTTTTACACTTGATCTTAGCCAAAAGGCCGAGAAGTGATTGTTTTACATTTTTAAAAGTAATTTCTTTATACTGGATGCTAAATATTAAGTATATTTCCTGTCTCTGGTTAGATGGTCATATGCTATTTTCTTGTTTGATCAGTCAGTGTACTGAGTTATATGAGAAAGTAAGATAATAAGTCAACTGTGAATTCCTAGGATACATATAATACATTTATAGTATTATTTCCAATACTCTTTTTGATTTATTAAATTCAGTTTGCTGATATTTTGTTTGGGACTTCTGCATCTATGTATGTGAAAAATATTGACTGGTCAGGTCTTAATTAGATTTTAGAATGAAGATTGTTCCAGCTTCCTCAATGAAAAATAGAAGAAAATCTACATTTCCATCTCGTTAGTGTAACAGATGCCCTCAGTATTAATAGAGTTACAAGGAATTTTGGAGTTCTGTACTAAGAATCTGGAGCAAGACCAGATTGTTCTCTTGTTCTCTTGTTCTCTTGTTCTCTTGTTCTCTCTCTCTCTCTCTCTCTCTCTCTCTCTCTCTCTCTCTCTCTCTCTCTCTCTCTCTCTCTCTCTTCAAGTTAACAAGAACCTGTAAAATTAAAAGGACTTCCTTGAGATCCTATACATAACAACTCAGGTACATTGGTTCAGGAGCCTTTGAATCCAAGTTCTAAGGAAAGCAGGGGGAAGTGGGGGTTTGGATGGGCAAGCAGTTCTGACTGTGAAGTGCTGGGAGGAACTGGATCCATGTGACCAATGGAAGACAAAAGAAAAGAATCTATACACCTAGTAAAATGCCCATAAAACAGGAGTCAAAAACCCACAGATATGTGTCCCAAGTGTCTAGTCACTTGGTCTATCGACTGTTTGTTTCAGATGTCCACAGCACAGGGTGGAGGTGACCAAGCTCCCTAAGCAGCAACACAGGACAAGAAGAGCTTCCATCAGTAGCTTCCTGGGTTCCATTGTGAAAAGCATTCAACTTAGCTTTCATTGTAGTCTTCTTTTAACAGAGGATAAACTCTACATTTTAAGAACATGCCGTGTTCTATCCAGTATCTGTAGGTATTTCACCATGTGGTTGTTTCCAGATTACTTACATCTGTGATATTTGTAGATCGTGTGGAAATACAGATACAGAAGGATCATTGGTAGACATGTTAACTGGGATTTCAACACTTGTTTTCTTTTGCTTTGTATCTTTAATTAATGGTCCCATCATGAACATAGATTATTAAACAATGCATGATTAAGCATAAAATAAATTAAAAACTAGCAAAACTACCACCAGACATACTTAGCTCTGTGGTAAACTGGGTTACTAAATCATGGACATACTCACCAAATGCCCCAGAATTGTCATCTAGGCTCTTTAGACATTGATGCCCTGACAGGAAAGGAAGGAGTACATATTTGCTTTATTTTAATGGTGACAAATGTCATTAATACCCTTAACCTGACTGAAGTCATTACTGCAAAGTCTTACGAGTTTACTACTTTTAAGGAAGACCTTACGGAATAGAATTGAATCCTACCACCAAGCTTCTCCTGCTTCTCACCTTCTCAGCCCCATCTCCCACAGATCAGTGAAAGTGTACTTGCAAGTTGTTACAGGGCTCCAGACTTTAGCACAACTGAATCCATGATGGAAGTGCCATTCAGGCTGTAAAACTCGGCACATAGTCAGCACCACCTGCCAAAGGTAAAACAACAGCCCAATCCATCAAAGTTCATAGTTTTGGGCGCCTCAAAATGTACCAGCCTCACTTTTTGGCTTCTGCTTCTGGGTAACTGTTCTTGTTAACTGAAGTATGTCAACCCAGAACATGGTTTTTGTGCTTAAAAGGTCACCCTGGAAAAGGATTGGGGGTACAATGGGATCCTGAACATCCATTGTAGTTGCTGGGTGACTAGTAAAGACTTTCTGTTAGCTTAAGGCCATGTCCATCCAGACGTCTCTGGTGAATGTCCCACAACAAAAATTACAATATACCATTTTCAGAGATGTCTTACTTGCTTATAATGCTCCTTTTCACCCAGAAATCAGCTGACTCTCTGATCTCTAGCTCAAATGGAAATTAATGGAGTAATTCTTCCATTCTGTTTAAGGAAATTAATCAAGGTCTTCTGAGTTCAGTGATGCATTTCTATTACATTTACTACACTGAAAAAAAATTACGTGTGTGTGTGTATGTGTGTGTGCATGTGTCAGGGGGCATAGAGAAGTAGAAGACAACCTGCAAGAGTCAGTTTTATCCATCTACCTTGAAGGCCATAGAAGTTAAATGTAGGTTGCCAAGGCTTGGCAACAGGCAGCTATACCCACTGAGCCATTTTGCTGGTTCCCACATGGCATCTCATCTGTTTAGGTGGCTATTTTCCTTACTAATGCTTGTCTCTAGAGTACAGGGTTCATATTTATCTTTAGTCTCAGTATACCACATAATTATCTAGAACTTATTTTTTGAAACACTTAATAACATGTATGCATGTGTGCATGCATGCACAAATGCCATGGTGTGCACATGGATGTAAGTGAGAGAACTTGTGAAAACTGCTTCTCTCCTTTTACTACCAGGGCACCAGAGATGGAACCCAGGTCCTCAGCCTTGGTGTATAGCACCTTTGCCTACAGAGCCATCTTGGTGGTCCCTTATTATATTTATAAGTTATTCACAATAAGTAAATTAATATCTAATGATATGATTACAGAAGACAACTGAGTTGATACCTGATATAAAACCTATCTCACAGGAAAGATGAGATGTATCGTCAATAAATTCTCCAATCTATAACATAAACCTAACTATCTTGTTTCTTTTTTGTGTGTGTTTCTCTAGGCTTCAAAACAACAGATTTTTCACTGAATAAGGGAACTCAGAGGTCAGAATTACTCTATCCCTTATTGTTAGCTCAAGGCTGATGACAGATCAGCTGTGTTTCTGCTTTAAGACACTGATTACTGACAGCATGTGGAAGAAAGTTGAAAAAGAGGGTGTGACTAGAGTAAAGCCATCTTTCTAACATCTCCACTTCCAAAGTCATGCATACAGCCCCATAACTCCTCCATGGTCCCTTTCCCGTATCCCATATGTTTTCATGGAAACTCAAAGTATGGGAAGAAAACTTGGTGGGACAAGAGACTGGACAAAGAATAACTACCAAGAATTTGTTACCTTTATTCCTCTACTATGGATTCTGGGGAGACATCTTTAAAGGAAGAGAAGTATCAGGCTCTCTGTGTCTCCCACTGCTAGGTTCCCATTCCCATGCTTCTAGTGAAGGCACTGCTGGTGCATGATGAAGAAAACAGAGAATATGGACTTTTTAAAAGCTGATAGCTGTGCCATGCCACTAATTAACTTCATGGCAGGCAGGACTCCATCTTTGCCCTCATGATTGTTGAATGAAAGGGATTCTTTTATGTTATATCAGTAGTTACTAGGCTAAATAGTTTCTTTACTCCTATTATCAGTTTTAGAATTGGAAGAATCCAGGAAGTACACTACAGCAAGCAATCTGGCATGGTAAGTGGCGAGTCTGTCTTCAGACTGTCCTACTGATTGTTCAACATCAACTTGATACAAGCTAGCATCATTTTGGAAGAAGGGACCTCAATTGCTCCTTCCAGATTGCCCTGTGGGCAAGCCTATGGTACATTTCCTTAATTGATGGTTGATGTGGGAATGTTCAACTCACTGTGGGTGGTGCCACCCCAGGCTGGTGGTCATAGGTGACATAAGTAGGCAGGGTGAGCAAACCATGAAAGCAAGGCAGTAAGCAGAGCCTCTGCCTCAGCTCCTGCCTCATGGATCCTGCCCTGAGCTCCTACCCTGACTTCCCTCCACAATGGAGTATGACTTGGAAGGTGAAACTAACCCTTTACCTGCAAGCATTTTCTAGGCATGTTGTTTCATCACAACAATAGAAACCCTAACTAAGACATCACCTTAATTGTAAGTGCTAAAAGTATAAAATACCTGGTACTTTTACATCATTTACTATGAGAGCAATTGTCTCGTTCCTAAATTAATTTTCTATTCTTATTGTTTAGATTATTGGTACTTTGATATCACTTCAGTTCCACTGACCTACCCTACTGTGTCCAGTATTCCAGGACAACCTAAGGACCAGACCCAGGACTGTATATTATGCACAATAGATAGGAACTTTCAACACATCTTCCAACATCTGGAAAATGCAAGGTCAGGAAACAGAATTCCTGGGGGGGGGAGAGAAATATTTAAAATAAAAGGAAGAAGAGTAAGGGGGAGAATTTGAGTCACAAAGAACCATTTTTTGAGATTTATTTATATTTTACATGTATGAGTGTTTTGCATGTATGAATATCTGTGCCCTCACATGCATGCCTGGTGCCCTCAGAAGCAGAATGGGATATATGATCCCTGGTTCTGGAATTACTGATCTTTTTGAACCACCATGTTGGTGCTGAGAATCAAAGCCGCATCTCCTGGAAGAGAAGTCACTGCTCTTAACTACTGAACCATCTCTCTAACCCCCCAAAGCAGTGAAGTTTTTTTTTAATTAAAAATATATTTATTCATTTTTAACTTTTCTCTTTTTTTGTGCATGTGTGCACATGTATGTTACATGTATGTGGAGGTCAGAGGGCAAGCACAGATGTCAGTTCTCTTTTAACATGCAGATCTTAAAGACTGAACAGAAATGAGGTCATCCAGCTTAATGGCAAGTTTAATGAGAGCTCGTGTGTGTGTGTGTGTGTGTGTGTGTGTGTGTGTGTATTTAAAATTGCATGTCATTTTTTGGAACCAACCATCTTGTTCTTTGAAATAAAGTCTCTCAGTGGGACTCATTAATTAGCTTTGACTGGCCAGTGAGCCCTAGCGATGTGCTTGTCTCCTCTTCTCCAGCACTGGGACACCATGTACTCTTATTATCAGAGTGTGTGCTCTGGGGATAGGGTGCAGCTTCTCTACTTGTGTGGCATGCACTTCACTGACTCATCTCCCTTGCTCCTGGTAGAGGGATTCTTTACAGTAATAACTGTTGCCTGTGAATGCAACCCCTTTTCCACCCTCACCTCCCTTAGACCAGAACTATGTTGGACTTGAAATGACCACTCTCTTTCTTTGTCCTAATTTTCTCACTACTGATTCAAAAGAAAATGAAAAAAATATTCTCTCTGTTTTTCAGCTCAGCACTTAAAGACCTGAATCATCAGAATCAAATTATATGTCTTCTTCCTCCATCTCTGACACTGTGGCTCAGGAGTTTGGGAAACATTCCAGTAGCTACAGCATCTCCTCTGAATCAGACTCTGTAGAGCTGACATCAGAGGTATCATGGTCAGTCACAGACAACACAATAGTCACTCCGATGGCATTGCTTCAGGTCATGGATTCAATAGGAATGATCGAAGATTCACTATCAGACTCTGTGGGGAAAACAAAAGATAAGACTAACTTATCACAGGCATCAAACCAACCTGAAACAATGAGCATACCTCCCGAGTCATCAAACCCAGTAGCAAGTCCTCAACATCAAACAAGGGAATCAAAGAGTATGACCTCAAGACTAAATCAAACCACAGATATCTCGAATGTAACTCCTGTAGTATTATTTAACATCATGGATTCTAGGGGGCTGATTAATGGATTATGTTCATATGTCACAGAATCAGCAGGAATAGTCCCAAAGCCAGAACACCAAGTCATGGAATCAGTGGGGGTAGATACATTGCATAAGCATCAAGCTGTAGAACCAGCAAAGGTGAGTCTAGGCCCACATCGTACAGTCTTCAAAGCTGGGGAAAGGATTCCGCAGCCTCAGCATAAAATCCCGGAAACATTAAACATGGACTCAAGGTCACAGAATCAAGCCACAAAACAGATCAGGTTTACTCCTAGTTCTCTCCAACCTCCACAGCCATCGTCTAAAGTTCTGGACTCATCAAGGGTGATTCCAGAACCATCAGTGAAATACATAAAGATAAACTCACTGGGACAGGGGTCACCCATGGGAGTGATCCCACCTTTACAAGTTGGTTTAATTTTACAGTCAGTGGCACAAGCCAAAGAGTCTCTAGAGTTGCCTTCTGCATCCCAGGTTCAAGTCAGAGACTCCATTGGGATGACACCACATCAAGGCACAGAGAATCTGAAATTGACTCCAAAACTGCATCATCAGGTCATGGACCCTTCAGAGTTCACTCAATGGCAACAAGACTTAGACTGTTCAGAGGTGAGTCCAAGACAAAGTCACAAAATGATAGAACCTATGGAGTTGACCTCTGATACCTGGCCACAATGGAAGAATCCTACAGAGAGGACTCCATCACATCATCAAATAACAGAATCTATGACAACAGCCCCAGGGGCCCCAGATCAAGGGACAGTACCTCCAGGGATGAGCCAACGGCATCAATTTACACAATATGAAGTAATGCCAGCTACTCCAAAACTTCAAGAAGTGGAGTGTTTGGGGAAAAACACAACACCACAACCTAAGGTTATGGAGTCAGTAAACTTAACCCCAGAATTACAGAATGTAATGCAAGGGGAGAGTCCTGTGACTTTCGTTCCAAGCATGCTGTTTCAAGATAAATCTATAGAGGTGTTTCAAGGGCTTCGATTGCAAGGTATAAAGCCCAAGGAACTGACTTCACAACCACAAATGCAAGATAGGAAACCTGTGATCCACCCATGTTTGAAACAGCAAAGTCTAAAACCTGTAACTGTAGCCAAAACCCAAGGAATCCGAGAAGTAAAATGTGTAGATTTCACCTCAACACAACAGTGTCAAGGGACGGCACCGATGGACTTAACTCCTAAGTCTAGAGAGGATGTGCAGATAACCGTAAAGCCACTAGAGTGGAAGGGTGGGATTTTTGATGAACAGAAAAAGCAGCTTGAATCAGAAAATACATTGCCCATGGAGTCAGCTCAAGAACCCAACACTGCACAGATGAAATCTATAGAATTAAACCCTAAGTTCAAATTCAAAGACACAGCCTCATTTGAATTGGCTCCTCAGCCGGTTGTTCAAAGTGTAAAATCTGAAGAGTTCCAGAATGAACTACAGGTGCCAAGTATGAAACCTTGCCCATTGACTCCAGGGTCCCAGATGCACCAAGAAAAAGCCTTGGAGTCAACGTTGGACCCACAGTTTCGAGGTGTGGAAACTATGGCACTAAATACACAACCCCAAATTGTAAGCACAAAGACTATTCAGTGGATACCAATGTCTGCGTTTCAATGTGAGAAAGGTGTAGGGTCAAACTCAAGGTCACAGCCTCCAGACGCCAGACCTACAGAACTGAAGCCACCCATGCTATGGAGAAGTATGAAGTCATCTGAACTGACTTTCAGGTCAAAAATTCAAAGAGAAAAATCTGTGGCATTTCATCTTGAGTCACAGTTACAGGGAGTAAAAACCTCTCCATTAGCAGTAAGGTTGCAGGTTACACTTCACTTGACTTCAGAGCCACAGCCTCAAGGCATCACATCCGAGGAGCTAAACAAAGAGCCAAAGGCTGAAAGTGTTAGATCTGCTCAGTGGATACCTCAAATGAAGTTCCAAGGTGTGAAGATGTCAGGATCCAATGGTAGGTCACCATTTCAAGGTGTCACATGGACAGCACAGAAACCCTCCATAAAATTGGGAGGTGGGAAGCCATTGGAAATGACTCAAGGGCCAAAACTTCAAAGGAAAAAATCTGGGGATTTTAACCTCAGGTCACAAGAAGAGTGTGTGAAGACCCTCCAGTTGTCACCAGGACCAGAAGTACAAAAAGGAGGAAACTTCGCATCATGTTCAGAACCACAGTCTCAGTGTGTGGAAACTGTGTCATTGCACCATGGAGCAGAGCTTGAAAACACAAAGTCTCTCTTGGGTTTACAGCCTAAAGGCATCACATCCACAGAGTTACAACCCTCAGTACAAGAAAGGGATGTGAAGACATCTGAGGAGTTGATGACAAGGCCCAAGACAGAAGGTAAAGAACCTTCCATGTCAGCCCAGGAATGCTTGTCTCACAGGTTCAAAACTATTGACAAATCTGAGCTGCCATGGAGAAATCCAAAATGTGATCCTACCTTAAGGTCATTGACCTCTAATAAAACGTTAGTGACAAGTCCCAGGTCACCGTTGAAAAGTAAACCAATTTCGACCAATATTCGAAGGGTCAAGCTAGACACTAAATGTGGGCCACAGTTCCAAGGTATAAAACCAGATTCAGTTGTGAAGACAAAGCCTCAAGAAATGGAGATGGAAGACTGTGAATCAGGTCCACAGTTAGAAGATCTGAAATCGTTGAGGACGATCATGGGTGTAAAATCCCAAAATGTCAAATCTATGAGCTTCAGTCCTATACCGCACATGGAAGATATGCCATCTGAAGTCATCACAGAGAATGTTCTTAGTATGAAACCAGTAGAAATCAAACTTTCTCAAAAATTACAAAGTGAGACACCTGAGTTCACCCCAAGGAAGTTGTTTATAGACACACAATCTATAGGACTGGATTTAGGCTTTAATTTGCAAGATTGGAAATATCCTGAGCTGATCATGGGAATGAAACTTCAAGGTATAGACTCTATGGAACAACACTTGACAAGTATAAAACCTTCTGAGGTGATTACACAGACAAACTCTCAAGATATAAAAACAATGGACTTCGATTCTGAGCCAAGTCCTCAGTGTGCAAAATCTTCTGCATGCACCCCAGGATCAAAACTTCAGTGTGCAGATTCTTCTGCATGCATACCAGGGCCAAGTCCTCAGTGGGAAGATTCTTCTGCATGCACCCTAAGATCAAATCCTCAATGTGCAGATTCTTCTGCATGCACCCCAGAGAATCCTGAATTACATTTGCAAGCTGTGAATTCTTCTGTATACGCTCTAGGGCAAAACCCTCTGTGTGAAAATTCTAATAGGTATAATCTTGGGTCACTTTTTCAAGGTACGAATTTTTCTTCATATCCAGCACCACAAATTCTGTGTGTAAATCCTCTTTGGTGCAATACTAGAATACATTTGAAAGATATAAATTCTTCTGCATGTACTCTAAGTCAAGAATCTCAGTCTGTAAATTCTATTGGTTACAACCCTGGGGCACATTTACAAGCTCCAAAACTTCAAGAACAACACTTGAAAGATTTGAAGTCTGAATTATGTCCAGGGTCAAACGATTTGGGTATATCACCTTCTCAAGATGTGAATTCATCTAATTTAATGCTAGGGGCAAAGTTTCAAAAGATACCAGTTTTGAAGAACCAGCTTGGGTCATGGCAGCAAAGTGCACAACCTATATTTACTTTGAGGTCTCAGTCAAATGGTGTGAATTCTGTGGTTTTACCAACATTGCCTCCTGAAGATAGAAAGTTTCCAGAGAAGAGTGCACACACACCTTTTTGTACAAATGCTGTAGAAGTGACTCCTGGCTGTGGTCTGAATGACTGGAGAAGTAAGGTGTTTTCACAAGAACCTTGTTCTCAACATGTTCAAGCTGTGCAGCTGAAGCCAGCGTCACAGTCTCAAAGTGTGGGTTCTTCGGACGAACCAATGATAGTATTGGCACCACAGTCCACCAGGAAGCTCTCAGCAGGACCAGCACTGAGCAGTGTCAAATTCTCAAATTTGTCACTGAAATCACAGCAGAAAAGTACGAAATCTTTGGCATTTCCTTCAGAGCCAAAGTGGCAAGGTGTGAAACAGGTGAAATTGCCAGAAACTGGAAAATCTGTGGAGTTACCACCAAAGAGAATTTTTCAAAATGTGAAACCTGGGAACCTTATACCCCAGACAATTCATCCAGTCACAAAATCCATGAGACCAGAGCGACAGGCGGAGGACTTCACAGAGATGAACATGAAGCCTAGGTGTCAAGTCCCTAAATCAGTGAATGTTACTTCACCACCAATTTTCCAAGGTGTGGGATCTTTAGAATTTACAAACTGGTTGGGACATAAAAGCACAGAAATGACAGAGAAATCTATGAGGTTGAGCTCCAAGCCAACAGATAACATCCTAGAATCATTAGAGATACCCCCGAAGCTAGCTCTGCAAGTACCAGAATTTTTTGATCTGACTCCAACACTAAGTGATCAAGATTCAAAATCCTCAGACCCAAACCTACAGAAAAGCTACCAGATCCCAGAAACTCCTGAGTTACATTCTTGGTCGTGGCCTCAATCTCAAGATTTCCAGAAGCTGCAAACAAAAGAGGTTACAGAATCTGATAGAATGACGCTCAACTTCAAGAATCATGTTGCAGACATGATAGAGTTGACTTGTGAAGCAAGACAGCAAGGGAAAGAATTTCTTAGAATGCCTCCAAAGCTAGCAAATAGAGAGACTGGATTCATGGAAAAATATCCAAGGCCATGTCCTCAAGACTTAGGCCCTCTGGGGGTGGGCTCTAAGAAAAGATCTCAAAGGGAACAATCTGTAATAACAAGGCCATTTTGTCCCGTCCCAGATTCCACTTCAGGAATAACACCAGGGCCAGGTCCTCAGATTCCCAAATCTAAAAATTTGGCCTCTATGGTGTGACTGCACAAAGAATCCTCTGAGTTGTCAGGCAAGCAAACCAGTCAAGTTGTGGGAAATAGAGACTCTCTAGAGCTCACCTTTGGTACACAGCAGCCAGCAGGGGTGGTGGCTAAGCTAACAAAACCTCAGAATCTGAGCCTGGAAATGTAAGCATCACTCCAATAGAATCACTGGATCAAATGATAAACTTTGTAGGAATTAGTCTAAAGCCATGAGATCGAGTGACAGAAACTGCGAAGACACAGCTTTCAGTTCCTCAGTCAGTTGCCCTCCCAAAAGTCTGTGAATCTGTGGAAGTGATCCCTGGACCACCACTTCAAGTTACAAAGTCTGTGGTGATTCCAGAGTGTACCCCTCAAAAGTCAAAATGCAATGATTTGACTCCCAGAACACATGATGTGATGATAAGTTCAGAATTTGCTCTAAGTCTTTGGCTACAAAATGTGCAATCCAAGAAATTAATCATAGAGCCAAAACATCAGGTTTTACAAACAAAACAACGGTCAGGTTTTCAAATTATAAAGACTGTGTTAATCCCGAAACCTTTGATTCATATCTTAAAATCTGAAGAAGTGGCACCAGGACTGTGTTCTCAGGCTGTAGAACCAATAGGACTTGCCACAAGATCAAGCATTAAAGTAAAGTAGGGTTTGAATTTACACCCAAGACTACATCTTCAAGACCTGGTAAAACCTATGGAGTTAACTCCAAGGGCAGATATTCAAGTGACTTCTGCAGAATTAATATCTCAGCAAACATTTTCCCTTAAGGAACCTACAGTGTTAACTCATAAGCAAAGGCTTCAGGCTGGAAAATCTCTAGGTCTCAAAACAGAATCTCCTAGAGTAATGAAAATCGAAGATTTGAATCAAAGATCCGTGTGTCAGAATAAAGACTCAGAGATGATCACATCAGCAAAGTTAGAGGCAGAGAATTACTTATCTAGGTTCATACACAGCCCTTCAATCCCATTTCTTTCTATCGTTGACAAAGCAACTAAATTAAGGCACATTGAGGGTTCTGGGGTGCCCGAAGTTTCAAGAACTTTGGGTATGGAAAACCTTGGTGTTGGTATTTTGCGGTCTTCAAAGTCCTATACAGACAGTACTATGAAAAAATCATCAGTTCTTCCTTTGGTCCTTCAAAATCTACTCTCTGATAAGATAGGGGACACCAAGGGAACCCCATATCCTGAGATCTGGAGCATGAATGTCTTATCTAAGGAAGAAAGTGAGAAGGAGAAAATGCAGGAGATCCAGAGGTATTCTTCATACTCATTCAGATTAAAATCCAAGGAGTTTCAGGCAGGTTTAGGGGCTCGAAGAAGCTCTATCCATTCTTTCCTGGGCATACAACAGAATGTCTGGGAAAGACGTGTTTGTAGGCAGCGACTACCTAGGAAATACCTCTCCAATTTGCTGATGCTGGGGAATGTCCTGGGAACCACTATGGAAAGGAAGCCTTGCTCTCCATCCTTTTCAGTAGAAGGGTCTACTATGGACAGCTGTCAATCCATCGAAAATTTATTTGGGGTTCCAGCTGAACTGATGCAATTCTCTCAAAGCCTGCTAGAGAGGGTTCCAAGGACCACGTCCCAGACGTCAGTGGATAAAAAGTGCATACAGAGACATATTTTATTTCACAGTAATGAGAAAAGAATGCCGCTGAAGATGTGGACACGCGGCTCCACATCTTCCATAATACAGCAATTCTCTGGTACAAGATTGGGAGTAAAGAAAACAAGCTCAAAGCTCAGTGATGTCTTCCAGGAAGTCACTGAGCATGCGTCTGTCTCATATATGGGGGCATGGTTTCCTGCCTTGATGAAATCAGAATCTACTCTTGAGATACTTTACACTAGGGAAGATTCTGTTTCCAGGGAGCAGAGTAAAATCTCGCCATGTGGTTCACCGAGTAGGATATTTGCGTCTCAGTCTTCCCTCAAGTCAAGTTCTCTCTCCCAGTCCAAGACTGATAACTCAGAACAGCTCCAACTTCTAAGAGAACTACAGTTAAAAATAGGAAAACTCATAAGAAGTCAAATACCCCACAATGTCCCTCCACCTCTAGAGTCAGGTCCTGTTCTAAAGTATCCAATATGCTTACAATGTGGCCGATGTTCGGGTTTTAATTGTTGTCATAAGTTACAGTCTGTTTTTGGGTCGTACCTTCTTATCTACCCACAGCTCCACCTTTTAAACACCCCTGAAGGCCATGGTGAGGTTCGAGTGCATCTTGGATTTAAATTAGCATATCCACGGAAGGGTGCTGCATCACCATCACGTAGGAAAGCTAGATTCTCTATGCCGGCTTCCAAGAGTCCTGACTATGAAAGTAATCAGGATGAAACATGGGTTAAATCAGGCCTCAGAAAGACCTCTGTCTTGACAGAGCCTTTGAAGAAAATCACCAAGGGACCTAAAACACAAAACACAAGGCTATACAAAATTAGTCCTAGAACACTGAGGGGTCTGTCAAGAAACAGGCTTGAAACCACCCAAACAAGCACTGTTTCTTCCAAGACACAACCTGTGAAATCCTCCCAGCCCAAAATCATCCAACTGCTTTTTTAAGGCCTAAGGCAAGCATTCCAAGCAGCACATAGAATTGTGACCTTTACGGGCCAGAAACTGAAAGAGAAGATGAGGCCAGGCAATTTGTGTTCAATCAAAAACTTGCACCCCAAACGAAGAGCCAAGGATTATTGCTTCATGGGAGATAGCAAAGGAGCCAGGACACCAGATGTCAGGCACAGGCCAACAAGCTCAAGCCCTAAGCAAAAGGACAAGGTGCAGGGAGCAAGTGAGCACAGTAGACAAGCTCAACAGTCCAAACAAGCGAGCTGTCTCCTACCCAGACACTTGCAATTGCAGAAGACCATGGTTTGTGGAAGAGATATCTTTAAACAAGCTACTTCAGTCCCATAAATAGTTCAAAATATCTACAGTGATGAAGCACCAAAAAACCAACCACAGCAACTCGGCTTCTTCAGGGAGAGAACCCTATGTAATAAGCCGTCTGAAAGGATCCATTGCAGGTTTCCTCAGAGACCTCATTTGCAAAATCTCTCTGAGAGGAGACATCACAGTCCTTCTTGGAGAAGACATAGCAGTCCCTCTGACAGAACCCTTAGAAGTCTTTCTGAGAGAAGTTATCACAATCCCTCCCAGAGAAACAGTCTTAGCACCTCTGTAAGAAGTCTCTCTGACAGAAGCCACAGCAGTCTATTTAAGTGGAGAGGCCACAGTCCCTCCAGGAGGACCCCTCAAAATCCCTCAAGGAGGAGCCCTGGAAGTCTCTCGAAGAGCCCTCGAATTCGCTCAAGGAGGAACTCTCGCAGTCCCTCGAGAAGTCCTTGCAGTCCCTCAAGGAGAAACCCTCAACATCCCTCTGGGAGTAGCCATTACAGTCAGTCATGGAGTAGCCTTCGAAGTCCTTCAGGGAAGAGCCCTCACAGGCACTTAGGGAGGAGTCCTTGCAGTCCCTCAAGAAGAAACCATCACAGTCCCTCAAGGAGGAGCCCTCACAGGAGCTCAGGGAGGAGCCCTCACAGGAGCTCAGGGAGGAGCCCTCACAGGCGCTCAGGGAGGAGTCCTTGCAGTCCCTCATGGAGGAGCCCTCACAGGCGCTCAAGGAGGAGCCCTTGCAGACCTCTAGAGAGAAGAGGACACAGTCCCTCTGTGAAGAAGAGTCTACATAGTCTTTCTGGGAAGAGCCAACAGAGTCCCTCTTCTCTGATATGCCTCAGTCCCTCAAAAAAGAGCCATCTCAGTCTCACTCAAAGGTCACAGGACAGTCCTTCAGAAAGGAGCCATGGTGGTTTCTCTGAAAGCTCTTTTTCCATTCCCTCTGGCTAGAAAAGATGTAGTTCTGGTGTTGGACTCCTCCCAACATTATCTGGCAACAGCCAGGTATGCCCCTCCCCACAATCACCTGGTAACAGGTAGGCCTGACCAACCATTAAAGGGGCTGCTTCCCCCTCTTCTCTCTCTTACTCTTGCTCTCTTGCCCCCTTCCTCCCCCTTTTTCTTCATTCCCTGGCTGGCCTCAACTTCTTTGCTCTCTCCTTCTCTCTGCCTCTACTACTCTCTTAACTCCCCTCCCCATACCCTAAATGAACTATTCTATGCTATACCATCATGTGGTCCCTCAGGGGGAAGGGATGCCTTGGCATGGGCCTGCGGAGCTATCCCCTTGCCCGACACCTCACCACATCCCCATAGAACATATTCTTATATTTCTTTATCTTTTTATAATCACAACACAAGCGTGGTACAGTTCCTCTTACCCAGGCTACACAGGCATTCTTCCAGACTCATCCACAGTCATTCTGAGAGAGCTCACTAAGTCCCTCTGAAAACAGACCCAGTCATTCTGAGAGGATGCACAGAAGTCTCTCTGAGAGGAACCAGCACTGTCACTATGAGAGACCCTATCACAGTCCCAAGGAGAGGCTCAAGTATCGTTCCCCTACAGAGAGATTCAGATTGGCTAAAGAGGTCATGTCTTCCAGGAACCACACCAAAAAATCCAAAAGCTGGGCAAGTTTGGAGGCATGAAGTTAGTGGATAAGGAGAGATCTGCCCCTATTAAGTATATTCCTGCTCAGCAACTGCCTGCACCCTCAGCACTGAAAGAGCTATCTGGGAGGGAAGGGGAAGAGAAAGGGTCTGTAATTTAAGATCAATAAAGGGGCGATTTGAACTCCATTTGCATCTGTAAGACCGCTTTTGGGATGGGTGGGACCTGGTGAGCAAATGCGGGTTCTGGGGGACCTTCAGACTCCTCCCATTTGCTCCAACCCTCTTGTCCAGTCCGCCTCCCTACTCCCCTGTAGCGATCCGCGATGGGTCTCAATGGAAGCTGAAGATGAGTCGTCACGTGACTCCTTTTCCGCTGCAGCCCCCTCGGAGGCCACTAGGCGGAAGTAGATGTTCAGAACTGGGCTCGTAGTCGCCGAGACCACATCCGGGAGAGGCGAGCAGAGCGGAAGTGGCGTTGGTCTGGCCGGAGCCCTTGGGTGAAATTGTTAGGCGTGGAGGGGGAGTGATGTCTTCCAGACTCGGTGCAGTCACCGCCGTGAGTTTCTTGGTGTGACCATTATACTTTAGAGATAGAACTGTCGAGCCGAGAACACGCGGTCCTTTGCTTTTGTCTTGAACTCAGAGTTAGGTTTTTTTCAGAGCCCATTGTAGGCCCCACCCTTTTATATCAGATCCACTTACCCCCTTTTTCTCCCCATTTTTATTTTTATTGCCTATTCCTCGTATCCTTGGACTCAGTTCCTCGGCATATTGTAATTATTTATATTCCTTCAGCATCCCTAGTGCCTCCCGTTGCTATATATTATATATGTATATTTTTTTCGTCTTTTCGAGCCACCATCTAGGATAGGGTTTTGAGAATGGGCAAAGATGAAAGCTCTGATATTGTCAACCCGTCTGTACATTGTAGAAAAATAGGATGGCACACGGTCCATTTGAAGTGTTTGCCCGGGACAGCTTCACATCTAGGCACAAGGGGCATTCATCTCTTTGGGGATGAGGTTCAAAGGTCCCTGGCACTCACTCGTGTGCTTGTGATTTGCTAGACCCCAGGACCCACATCCCTTAAGCAGCAGAGGAGCACCAGGATCGTGGGAGCTAAGAAGTAAGTGAGGTTTTCTGAGGACATTTTTGTAATTGTGGAGACAGTACTGCTAAAGATGTTCTGTGTCTGCACTGTGCAGCGTCACAGCCACCAGACAGGTATGGCTTTGGGGCACTTGAGATGTGGCTAGTGCAACTGAAGAACAGAATGACAAATTCTATTTCATTTTAAAACTTCAAAAGCCATCTATAGGTAGTGGCTACTGGATTGGACAATGCAGATATCAGCCTAGTGTGGGGGAAAGAAAACCTAGTTTGCAATAAAAATACAGTCTAATAAAAATGAGTGTGTTTCAGTTAGTGGTATCCCTGCATGTCCTCTGCCCCCACATCAAATATGTGCTCATAATTAATTGGACTCTGGGAGGGAAATAAAAATAGCTATGAGCAGTCTTTATATTTCCAAGCTACTTGGTTGCAGCACTGATTTATTATTTTGTGTAATGAATGTGCTAAGTTTTTCCATGGCTAATAGAAATGACAAGATTTTATTAACTTGGACCTCCCTGGTTAGTTCATTCATTTAGGTAACACTTAGGAAATGTCTGCTCTGTACCAACTATGTTGGGCACCCAGGCATGAAAACAGCTGTCGGTGTCAACAGATGAGGTGGGGAAGCATGGCAACACAATCCAGGGTAATAGGAAAAAAAGTATTTTTTTGAGATAGGAATATCTGGAAATTCCCTGTGACACTTAGGTTGGCCTGTAACTTGTAGTCCTCATGCATCTGTCTCCTGAGTGCTGGGATCACAGGCCTGTGCCACCACACACACCTGTTTTTGTTTGAGACAGGGTTTCACTATGTAGCCCAGGCTGACCAGGAGCTTACTATATAGCCCAGGCTGGACTTTAACTTATGCAGTCTCTCCCCTCAGCCTTCCCAGTGCAGGGATCACAGGCATTAGCAGGAGCCAGGTCCATTAGGGCAGGCTCAGGTGCTGCAATTGTAATTATCCTGGAGGGGAAAGGTCACCTTTGAAGAGAGGGATTGAAAGTGTGAAAACTGATACCACGACTAATATACTCAAACCTAAGGAAGAAAGTGAAACGTGGCCTATGATCGTAACTGTATCACAGATGCATGTGATGAGAGGAGGTGAGAGTTAAGGGGGGAGGGGAAACAGGCTGTCCACAGGTTTCTGTCTTTGGTAACAGTAGGATTTTGCATCCATAAACCAAACTGAGAATTTCTGAAATGTGACATAGCATTACCAACAAAACGAATAGGTTTGCACTTAAACAAAGAGCTGATCTGAAGTGCAGACTTAAGAATTACCTTCTGTGAAAAATAATTGGAAAAATGTTATTTGTTTTTCTCCATAAGATGAATGCATTCATAAGCTCTTCTAGGAATTATGGTAAAAGCGGTGTGTGTTGGTGTGTACCTCGAGAAAATTGTTAAGCAGTATAAAGGCATATGGGTCTGTCTTTCAAACAGGATTGGAGTCATTGGAGTACTCACTTAAAACCCTTTAGATCTATTTCTGTGATCGTGTTGCTCTCACATGAATGTCTGTGCACCACAGACCCATAGAGGGCAGAAGAGACCATCAGGCCTCCTGGAACTGGAGTTATGGATGATTGTGAAACTCCATGTGGGTGCTGGGAATCAAATCTGGGTCCTCTGCAGGAGCAAGTGCTCTTAAGCACTGAACCTTGCCTCCAGTGCCAGGAATACTCATTCTTAATTATCTTCTTAGGAGATTGCAAAGTTTGAGGAAAGGTGGTTTGAAGTGAGACCTGAAGAGAGAGTAAAAGCATGGAATATATTATTCTTTAAAGTTAAGTCCAATAGGAAAAGACTCCGAAGGATGCTGAGACCAAGCAAAAGGCTTCTTAAAAATTTAAATCTACATATTTGTACTTAGAAGAATAGGCTATGGAGCAGTGGTTCTCAACCTTCCCAGTGCTGTGACCCTGTAATACAGATCCTCATGTTGTGGTGACCACCAGCTGTACAAGTATTTGCTTTGCTTCTGCATAACTAATTTTGCTACTGTTATGAATCATAATATTAAAAACCACCATAAATATTGGTGTTTTTCAGTGATCTTAGGATATACAAGCTTAGAACCACTGGGCTATACGCTCTTAAAAATTCTTAATCTGGGCTGGAGAGATGGCTCATTGGTTAAGAGCACTGACTGCTCTTCCAGAGGTCCTGAGTTCAATTCCCAGCAACCATATGGTGGATTACACCCATCTATAATGGGGTTCAATGCCCTCTTCTGGTGTGTCTGAAGACAGCAACAGTGTACTCACATATATAAAATGAATAAGTCCTTAAAAAAAATTCTTAATCCAAAAAGAGTTGAAAATAGGCTAACATCATCTGTGATTAGAAGCTGAGATTTGCTGCACCAGTGATTAATTATAAAGTCACTAATCATGATAAGCATACATCATAATGGAGCACTTATTATTATAATATCATTTAATTTTATTTATTTATTTTGAAGATTTATTTATTTTAAAGATTTATTTATTTTATGTGTATGAGTACATTGTAGCTGTCTTCAGACATACCAGAAGAGGGCATTAGATCTTATTACAGATGGTTGTGAGCTACCATATGGTTGCTGGGAATTGAACTCATGACCTCTGGAAGAGCAGTCAGCGCTCTTAACCATTGGCCCATCTCTCCAGCCCTACTATCATTTTTAATACATAAAACTGCCTTGGGTTGATAGATTATATAACATACTTAAGAAGTGTTTTTTGTTGAGTCTTTTAAAACTAAAGGTAGTAGCCTAGGCGAGACTCTTAACCCTCTTGACTTAATCTACCGTGTTAATCATGCTGACCCTGTGAACTATGGATTTTCCCCATGCTCATGCATATTCATGAGACAGAGCATGAAGATTTCTAAGGAAGTCCTGTGTTGGTAATAAAGAATTCTCCACAAGAGAATTTTCTAACAGGGATCCCAGTGGGATTTGTCTCTTAATGGCCCACTGTCTCTATTAAACAGAGATGGCTCTTAGTGTTTGGAATGCTGAGTTTCACCTCTAGAGGTCTATCGATGCCTATTAAGGAGTAATTGACATATAGTAGATGCATTTGCTTCATGTGCACACTATGTTCAATATAGACATAAGAACAAATCTGTAAAACTACCACCACAATGACAGACATTTCTATCTATAAACCCAATTTTTGGTTGTTGTTGTTGTTGCTTTTGTTTTTCCAAACAGAGTTTTTTTTTTTTTTTTTTTTTTTTGCATCTCTGGCCATCCTGGAACTCACTCTGTAGACCAGGCTGGCCTCAAACTCAGAAAACCCAGAGAGCCACCTTCCTCTACCTTCTGAGTGGTAGGGTTAAAGGTATGCACTACCACCACCACCTGGCTCCTCCCAATTTTTTTTAACAGTCTTAACTTTTACTGTTAGTATATTCTAGTTGTAAAGAATAATGAGTTTCAAGATGGCATTTCCATCTGTGTAGATGATAATCCTTCACCATATTCAGACTCCCACCCCTCACTTATCCTGCACTCCCTATCCTCATAATGGAACAAAGTTCACTAAGTGCATTAGCTGATACAGATTCCACATTTAATTAACCTTTAAGTAAATATTACTTGTCACTTTTTGGTGTAGCAGCAAAGACTACCCTCAAGTATCTGAGGAAAACTATTAAAATTCTCCTTGATTGTCTCCCCACATATTTGGTTTTTTTTTGTTTTGTTTTGCTTTGTTTTAATTAGATAATTTCTTTATTTACATTTCAAATGTTATCCCCTTTCTTGGTTTCCCCTCTGAAAACACCCTATCCCATCCTCCCCTGCTCACCAACCCACCCATTCCCGCTTCCCTGTCCTTGCAACCCCTACACTAGGGCTTCGAGCCTTCTCAGGACCAAGGGCATCTCCTCCCTTTGATGTCCAACAAGGCCATCCTCTGCTGCATATGCAGCTGGAGCCATGGATCCCTCCATGTGTCTTTGGCTGGTGGTTTAATCCTGGAAGCTTGAGGATACTGGTTGGTTCATATTACTGTTTCTCCTCTAGGGCTGCAAACCCCTTCAGCTCCTTGGGTCCTTTCTCTAGCTCCTCCATTGGGGACCCTGTGCTCAGTCCAGTGTTTGGCTGGTTATTCATTTAGGGAATTTCAGTAAAACTGAGATTCCTGTGTCAGTCTGGTGTAGACAAGTGTTTTCATTTCACTTGGTAGACAGCTAAAATAGCATTTAAATCCTGTGTTGATTAGGTCACATTACAGCATTGTTTGTTTTATTTGAAAATTATTTTCATACCATGTATTTGGATCCTATTCTTTCCCCTCCACAGCTCCTCCCAGATCCTCCCAACCTCTCTACCCTCCCAACTCCATGCTCTTCATGTAAATTCCCTCTGTTGTTTGTATATGGTAAGGCTAATAGTATTTTTTTGGTGAGGTAATTTTGTACTGTAAATTTATACTGTGCTGAAAGTGTTTATCATCTGTAGGAGCTTCCTTGTGGACTTTTTAGGGTCACTGGTATATATATATATATATATATATATATATATATATATCTATCATCTGCAAGTAAAGATACTTTGACTTCTTCCCTTTCAGTTTTTACCTCCTTGATCTCCTTTAGTTGTCTTATTGCTCTATTAAGACTTCAAGCACAATATTGAATAGGTATGGAGAGAGTGGACAACCTTTTCTTGTTCCTGATTTTAGTGGAATTACTTTGAGTTTTTCTCCATTTAAGTTGATATTGGCCATGGATTTGCTGCCTTTATGCTGAGTTCTGTCCCTTGTATTCCTAATCTCTCAGACTTTTATCATAAAAGGTATTGGATTTTATCAAAGTCCTTTTCTGCATCTAATGAGATGATCATGTAGTTTTTGTCTCAGTTTATTTGTATGGTGGATTAACAAATTTTTTTTTTTTTCCGAGACAAATTTTTTTTCTGTATAGCCCTGGCTGTCCTGGAACTCACTCTACTCTGTAGACCAGGCTGGCCTGGAACTCAGAAATCTGCCTGCCTCTTCCTTCCAAGTGTTGGTATTAAAGGCATGCATCACCACTGCCCTGCTCATTGACAGATTTTTGTGTTTTGAACCATCCCTGCATCTCTGGGATGATGCCTGCTTGATTGTGGTGGATGATCGTTTTGATGTGGTCTTGGATTCGGTTTCCATTGAGTATTTTTGCATGTATGTATATAAGGGAAATTGGTCTGTAATTCTCTTTGTTTTGGGGTCTTTATGTGGTTTGTATATCAGGATAAATGTGGCCTTATAAAATGAATTGGGTACTGTTCCTTCTATTTCTGTTTTGTGGAATAATTTGAGGAGTTTTGGCATTAACTCTTTTGAAACTCTCTTAGAATTCTGCACTAAACCATCAGGTCCTGGGCTGCTTTTACTTGGAGGTCTTTTAGTTACTGCTTCTATTTCATTAGGTGTTATAGGTCTGTTTAAATTACTTATCTGATCTGGGTTTGACTTTGGTAAGTTGAATGTATTGAGAATATTATCCATTTATCTAGTTGTTTGTTTGGGGTTTTGTGTGTGTGTGTGTGTGTGTGTGTGTGTGTGTTTTGAGAGAGCATTTTTCTCTGTGTAGCACTGGCTGTCCTGGAACTCACCCTGTAGACCAGGCTGGCCTCAAACTCAGATCTGACTGCCTCTGTCTCCCGAGGGCTGGGATTCAAGGTCTGACCCATCATTGTCTATTTGGAGTATGGGTTTTTAAAGTATGGAGATGAAACTGAGAGACTGAAATTTGGAGATATGGAGGCAGAGGTGAGGATCTGCGTTAGCCAGAGTGACCTACGGGTTCCAGGGAATGACTGTTGGGAGATGTGAACCAGAATAAAGCAATGAACTGGGGGAGAGGGAACTTAGGAGGGAAAAATCTGTTTGATCAACTGGAGATGGAGACAGTGGAGGGATAGAGGGAGACTGCAACAGATGGTTGCTACAGAGCTGGGGATAAGACTGAGGGACTGGTTTTAGAAGAGCCAAGGGAGAGGTGAGGATCTGCAGTTTACCTACCGGCTCCCCTGGTTGGAGTGCCAGAGGATTTTGTAAAAATACTCATTGTGTTTCTTCTTTGTGTGTGTGTTGAGTAAGTGCAAGTGCATGTGCCTGTGTGTGCGCCTGTGGAAGCTGAAGGCCCAAGGTAGGTGCCCTCCTCTATTTGAGAGGAGGTCTCTCCCTGAGTCTGGAGCTCACTACTGTTCAGACTGATCAGGGAGCTCCTGGGATCCAGTTGACTCCTCCCCTTCCCCCAGTGCTAGAGTAATAGACACATTCATCCACAACTGGCTTTTATGTGTGTGCAGGGGATTGGATTCAGGTCCTCATGCTTGCATAGCACACACTTTATTCACTAAGCCAGCTTTAGACTATGTCTGGGTTTCTTGATTTAAAGGATCTATTTAAGAAACTTTTCCCTCCCGTGATTGCTGAGAGTTCTCTTTCATCCAGTTTTTGCTTTGTTTTGTTTTTTATTAGATATTTTCTTTATTTACATTTCAAACGTTATTCCCTTTCTGGTTTCCCCTCCAAAAACACCCTATCCCATCCCCCACTTCCCCTCCCCCCCCCCCCCCAACTCACCCAGTCCTGCTTTCCTGTCCTGAATTCCCCTATACTTGGGCATCAAGCTTTCCCAGGGCCAAGGGTCTCTCCTCCCTTTGATGTCCAACAAGGCCATTGGTTTTGTTTTGTTGTTGTTGTTGTTGTTGTTGTTTGTTCATTTGTTTTGAGATGGGTTTTGGCCAAGAGCTTGCTTTGTAGACCAGGCTAGCCTCAAACTCATAGAGGTCTTGTGCATGCTAATCAAGCCCTGGACTATATTCTTAGCCAAGGTTCTCCATTTGATGCTTAGTTCAAAGAATCAAGAGTTTCTCTCCCAGTTCTGGAGAGATGGCTCAGAGGTTAATAGCATTGGCTGCTCTTCCAAAGGTCCTAAGTTCAATTCCCAACGACCACATGGTGGTTCATAACCATCTAAAATGACATTGGGTGCCTGCCCTGGCCTGCAGGGATACATGCAGGCAGAATACTGTATACATAATAAATAAAAACTTTTTTCTTCTAGTTTGTGCATTAAATTGTTTTTCCTTCTTTGGTTATGTTTGCTGTTTTTCTTTTTTAAGATGCACTTAAATGAATCTTTGTTCTTGACTTTGAGTCCTCCTGAAGGGAGCAGTTAAAACTCTGTGTTCCCTCCCAGGTGCCATGTTAATTGTCTCACATAATTAACATAATTAGGGTAAGTGCATCTCAGTTGGTCACTATACAATATCTCCAGTGTCCTTTATGATTTCATTTTCATATGTGAAATATTTAAGAGTAGGTTATTAAATTTCTAAATATTTGAATATTTTTGTGTTTTGTTTTACAATATCTTTTTGTTTTGTTTTGTCTTGTTTTCTTCTGTTGAGACAGGGTTTCTCTGTGTAACAGGCCTGACTGTCCTGGATTCACCTTGTAGACCAGGCAGGCCCCAAGTGATCCACTTGCTTCTGCCTCCAGAGGGTGGGGATTAACATGCCCTGCTTGTTTTAAAATAGCTTACTACTCTGTTTATTTATTACTCCAAGGCATGTCTTACAAATGACACCATTTAACTGGGGCTGGCTTACAGGTTCAGAAGTTCAGTCCATTATCATGAAGGAGGGAACTTGGCAGCATCTAGTCAGGCATGGTGCAGGAGGAGTTAAGAGTTCTACATCTTCGTCTGAATGCTGCTAGCAGAATGCTGACTTCCAGGCAGCTAGGATGAGGATCTTAAATCCCACACCCACAGTGACACACCTACTTCAACAGGACCACACCTTCTAATACTGCCACTCCCATCACAACTGGAGTGTTGGCCCAAAAGCATTTGAATTAATATTAACTCCATTGGATTTGGGTCTACCTTCTTATTGGCTCTCTGTCTGTGATTTGTTCCTGTACTTCTTTTGACTCAGGTGGATGCTTAGGGTCCCATTTAAACTTGACTGTTAGTGGCTGGATAGATGGCTGTAGTTAAGAGTGCATAGTGCTCTTGTAGAGGACCTGAGTTCGATTCCCAGCACCCACACTGGGGAATCCATACATTCTTTCATAGTCTGTTAGAGCTAATGTCTGCTTCTGCTTAAACGTAGAAATCTCACAAACTCATAGATTCCCTCCATCTCCTGCCGCCTACCCTTATGTAGTAGTTTTGGATGTGTTGTCTACATATAGTCTGCTGAAAACCTTATCAAACAATATCAACATTTTGTTTTATATTATTGTAAAACGGTTTCCAAAACTGTGCAAGCATACATTCTCATACTGGGAATGCAAGATGTGCTCTATTGTTCCTGTCAGTTGATTTCTTTGTCCTTCCTTCCTTCCTTCCTTCCTTCCTTCCTTCCTTCCTTCCTTCCTTCCTTCCTTCCTTCCTTCTTTCCTCCCTTCCTCCCTCCCTTCCTCCCTTCCTCCCTCCCTCCTTCTCTCTTTCTTTTCTTCTTCCTCTTCCTCTTTCTCCTCCTCTTCTTACTCATCCTTCTCTTCCTCCATCCTCCTCTTCCTCCTCCTCCTTCTTCTTTCTTCTTCTCCCCCACCCGCTCAGGCAAGGTTGTACTCTGCAGCTCAGGATAGACGTAAACTTGAGGCACTTCTCCTGTCTCATCCTCGTACATACAGGGATGATAGTAATGAGCTAAGACATCTGGCTGGCTGCTTCCCCTTCCTTCTCCCTTACCCCCTCTATTTAATTCATCTGGTCTTGAACTGCCAAGATGGCCCAGTGGGTAAAGGCCAAGCCTAAAGACATGAGTTCAGTTCCTAGGATTCATATGGTGGAAGAAGAGAACAAACTTTATCTACATACAATTAACTTTCTCCTTTTTATGTAGTCCAGGACCCAGGAAATAATATCCACGTCTAGGGTGAATCTTCCTACCTCAATAAAGTCAAGATAACCACTCACAGGCATGCCCAGAGGCTGACCTAATCTGGATAATCAGTCACACATAGTCCTTTTGGTGATTCATTTGACAGTATTAATGATCAAAACTCTACCCCTTGTCAACTTGACCCAAACACATCAAGCATATTTTCATCACATTTTTTGTTTGTATATATACGTGCATGTGTAAGTACAGAGGTACATGTGTGGAGGTCAGAAGACAACTTGCAGGAGTCAGTTATTACCACCATGTGGATCTTGAAAATCAGGTTCAGGGAGTCATGTTTGACACTAGGCAGCTTTACCTGCTGAGCCATCTTGCTTGCTCCCAAAGACATCAGTCTTAATTCACACTCTACTATTTGTCTTCATAGGTTCATGCTACCTCCTAACACAAAAATATACTCAGTCCAACTTCAAAAGTGTCTGGAGTCTAAAAGTTCTGAAACTTCTAAGTCTCTTGTGACATTTCAGGGAATGTCCTAACTCTGAGCTTCAACATGATTAAAAACATGTTACATCCTTAAAGCGTGAAGGTATCCAAAGTAAACATTCCCAGACCAAAGAGAAGAGCGGGGGCATAGTAATGATCAGACCAAGACAAGACAAATCCAGCAGGGCAAACACCAAATCCTGCATCTCTGTGTCCAGCATCATGGGCTCATGATGGAATCGTCTGGGTTCCAGGGTACTTGAATGGCTTCTTCTTCCCACTTTGCCATCTGCAGTTCACGTCCTCTAACTTGAGCAAGCCCTCGCTATGCCTCTAGCTTGCTTTCCTCTCTGGAAATCCTGTGGTCTCCATGTCTGCACAGACTGGTATTGTGGGGCCTCCTCTCAGGGAGCCTGACCTTGCCACACATTGCCAATTTCGGGGTGGATCTTCCCATTTCAATTAACCTAATTAATCTAGAAAGTTCCTCACAGGTATGCACTCCCTTGATTCTCCAGCCTCTTGAGTGGAACTCTCACAATTAGCTTACAAAAGACCAGTAGTGGGTACAAAAAATGGTTCCGTGGTTAAAGTGCTTTCTGTGCAAATGTGAAGACTGGAATTTGGATCCCAAGAAACCCATGGAAAGGTTGGATGAGTTTGGTGGCCCACTTGTAATTCCAACCTCAGAAGGCAGAGGAGAGAGAATTTCCAGAGCAAGCTGGCTAGCAAGAGTAGCCATACCAGCTAGCTCTGGGTTTGATTGAGAGACCCTGACTCCAATGAATGAGGTAGAAAAACAAGTGAGGACTATCTCTGACATCACTTGGGCCTCCATGTGCATGTACACATGTGCACCCACATACATGAAAAAACCAAAAAACATGTATACAACACATGGCAGTCACACATGAAAAATGGAGAAAGGAATAAAACTGAGTTTACAAAATACTAGGCTTCCATATGGCATTTCTCTACACCCTTAGGCTCGGTTTCTCCTTTTCTCCTGTTTCTCCTTTTCCTATGCCCCCACCTGGAACCAGCTTAAACCTTTCCACCTCCGGTAGCTGCCTCTGTTTATTCATTCTTCAAACCCAAGTCTTCCTCATGAAGCATTATCTTCTGCTGGAGAGACTTGCTCACACATTCTTACAGATATACTTATTTGTCCAGTGGTGAAATGAGCCAATTCAAGCCAAATTCAATTATATTAAATGCAGGTTTATTGTCCCCAAGGATACAGGACAGAGGCCAAGGCAGTCACCAAGGGATGGAGGTGGGTAGAGAGAGAAAGTATGCTCTGAAGCAAGAAATGTCTCGATATATGGGGAAGAGCATCTGGGGGAAGGGCAGCTCAGCCACTGTTCAAGGTTGGGGACAGGGTATGCCAGGTAGGGACTGAGGGATGCTGGGAGATCATGGAGGCCAGGTCTGCTGTAACATAAAATTGTCACTTAGTCCCCATTTCGTGGCCATAACCAAACACTTCTGAAACCAAAATCTTAATTTTTCTTCCTCTGAAGAAATATTATTGTAGGAACTTTTCACTGAAGCTAGAATTCTGAATTGACAAATCTTTTCCTTTAAGATTTTTAAAATGGGCTGGAGAAATGGATTTGCTCTTCCAGAGGTCCTGAGTTCAATTCCCAGCCACCTCGTGGTGGCTCACAACCATCTGTAATGGGATCTGATGTCCTCTTCTGGTGTGCCTGAAGACAGCAACAGTGTACTCACATACATAAATAAAATAAATCTTTAAAAATATTTTTTTAAAAACAGTGTTACATGACCCACTGACTTCTTCCTTTCTCTTGGGCATCCAGGACCCTGCGGGTCACTGTTTCCTGTGTTAGACTTTTCTGAAGCTAGGCTCTGGTGTTGTTTTGTTTTAAGGCTTTTGTCTTTAATCGTTTCATTAAGATTCACATAGCTGCGCTTTCTAAGCCAGAACTCCGTAAGGATGAAGCCATGTTCGTCTTGAGCACCGAGATTGTGAAACCCAATGGTGAGAAGCCAGATGAGCTCGAGTCTGGCATCTCTCAGGCTCTCCTTGAACTGGAGATGAACTCAGATCTCAAGGCACAGCTGCGGGAATTCAACATCACCGCAGCCAAAGAAATTGAAGTTGGTGGTGGTAGGAAAGCTATCATAACTTTTGTACCAGTTCAATCTTTCCAGAAAATCCAAGTCCAGCTACATCGTGAACTGGAGAAAAAGTTCAGTGGGAAGCATGTAGTCTTCATTACTCAGAGGAGGATTCTGCCCAAACCAACCTGGAAAAGCCATATGAAAAATAAGCAAAAGCCGCCCCAGAAGCCGCACCCTGACAGCAGTGCACGACGCCATCCTGGAGGACTTGGTCTTCGCAAGTGACATTGTAGGTGAGAGGACCCGTGTGAAACTGGATGGCAGCGGCTCCTAAAAGTTCATTTAGACAAAGCACAGCAGAACAACGTGGACCACAAGGTCGAAACTTTTTCTAGTGTGTACAAGAAGCTCACAGGCAAGGATGTTAATTTTGAATTCCGAGTTTTAGTTGTAAAGAAAATGACTGAATGAATTATCATTCATAGTTAAAAAAAAAAAGATGCATGTAGCCATGCTTCTCTTTGAGTAATCTTACAGTTAAGCATCTTGAACTTTCAATTTATGTCTGTCACCAAATTTGGATTTTTTTTTAAAACCAATATTAATTTTTCCAACTGTGTTTTTGTGGGGGGGGGTGGCATCCATATATATATATATATACATGTGTGTATATGTGTGTAGGGCAGAGACTGATGTGGTTGTCTTCCTCGCTCTTCATCTTATTTATTGTTTTAAATGTGTGGGAGGGCTGCTGGAGAGATGACCGAGCAGTTAAGAGTACTTGTTGAGGGCTGGAGAGATGGCTCAGCAGTTAAGAGCACTGACTGCTCTTCCAAAGGTCCTGAGTTCAAATCTCAGCAACCACATGATGGCTCACAATCCTTAATGAGATCTGATGTCCTCTTCTGGGGTGTCTGAAGACAGCTACAGTGAACGAGCAAGGTTGGAGGAAGAAGAAAAAGTGTCAAAAGACAACTACAGTGTACATACATACAATAAATAAATAAATCTTTAAAACAACAATGAGAAAACCAAAAAAACAAAACAAGTACTTGTTGCTCTTGGTGTCCTAGCACCACATGGAGACTGACACCCATCTGTAACTACAGTTGCAGGGATCCGAAGCCCTCTTCTGACTATGCAGATGCTTCCCTAATAAATTTTCTCTCTCTCTTTAAAAGGTACATTTTTAAAAAATTTCTTCTCTCATATATTACATCCCAACTTCAGTTTCCCCCTCCCTCTTCTCTGCCTATTCCCTCTCCCCCTCCCCCAGATCCATTCCTCCTCTGTTTCTCTTCAGAAGAGGGCAGGCCTCGCAGGGATATGAACCAAACACAGCTCATCAAGGTACAATAAGGCTAGGCACATCCCCTCATATTAAAGCTGGCGAAGGCAGCTCAGTAGGAGGAAAAACCCCCAGAGCAGGCGAGAGTCACAGACAGCCCCACCCCCACTGGATGGAGTTGAATATATTCTCTTTTTTTTCCTTTTTTTTTTTTTTATTGAATATAATCTTCACTTACATTTCAAATGCTAAAACCTTTCCCGGTTTCCCTCCTCCCCGAAAACCCCCAACCCCTCCTCCCACGCCCTGCTTCCAAGTATATGCCCCTTCACCCGACCCACTCTCACCTCTCCCTCCTCGATTTCCCTTTGTTGGGGCATCTATTGAGCCTTCACAGAACCAAGGACCTCTCCTCCCACTGATGCCCGACAAGGCATTCCTCTGCCACATTTTTGGCTGGAACCATGTGTACCCCTTGATTGATGGTTTAGTCCCTGGGAGTCCTGCGGCATCTGGGTGGCCGACATCATTGTTCTTCCCATGCGGCTGTAAACCCCTTCGGCTCCTCCAGTCCTCCCTCCAACTCCTCTACTGGGGACCTGTAGGACCGTGGTGTGAGACGACCATGCCCAGTCCAATGGTTGGCTGCTAGCATCTGCCTCTGTATCTGTAAGGCTCTGGCAGGGCCCTTCCAGAGACAACCATAACAGGCTCCTTTCAATATGCACTTCTTGTCGTCCATCATAGTGTCGGGGTTTGGTGACTGTTTATAGGATGAATCCCCAGGTATGGCAGTCTCTGGGTGGCCTTTCCTTCAGTCCCTGCTCCACACTTTGCCTCCATTATTGCTCCTGTAAATATATTGTTCCCATTCTCAGAGGAACCAAAGCACCCCCACTTCAGTCCTTCTTGAGCTTCCTGTGGTCTGTGAACTGTAACTTGTTTATTTTGAGCTTTTGGGCTAACATCCACTTATCAGTGAGTGCATACCATGTGTGTTCTTTTGTGATTGGGTTACCTCACTCAGGATGACACTTTCTAGTTCCATCCATTTGCCTAAGAATTTCATGAATTCATTGTTTTTAATAGCTGAATAGTACTCCATTGTGTAGATAGACCACAATT
Organism: Tokudaia muenninki; assembly: GCA_036184385.1. Lineage (NCBI taxonomy): Eukaryota > Metazoa > Chordata > Mammalia > Rodentia > Muridae > Tokudaia > Tokudaia muenninki. The sequence continues at coordinate 18,177,915 of BTHS01000008.1, forward strand.
TCTGTATCCATTCCTGTTGAAGGACATCTGGGTTCTTTCCAGCTTCTGGCTATTATAAATAAGGCCACTATGAACATAATGGAGCATGTGTCCTTAATACATGTTGGAGTATCTTCTGGGTATATGCCCAGGAGTGGTATAGCTGGGTCCTCAGGTAGTACTATGTCTAATTTTCTGAGGAACTGCCAAACTGATTTCCACAGTGGTTGTACCAGCTTGCAATCCCACCAACAATGGAGAAATGTTCCTCTTTTCCCACATCCTCTCCAGCATCTGATGTCCCCTGAGTTTTTGATCTTGGCCATTCTGACTGGTGTGAGGTGAAACCTCAGGGTTGTTTTGATTTGCGTTTCCCTGAAAACTAAGGATGCTGAACATTTCTTAAGGTGCTTCAGAGCCATTTGAGTTTCCTCAGTTGAGCATTCCCTGTTTAGGTTTGTATCCCATTTTTTAATAGGGTTATTCGACTCTCTGGAGTTCGACTCTCAATAACTTCTTGAGTTCTTTGTATACATTGTATATTAGCCCTCTGTTGGATGTAGGATTGGTAAAGATCTTTTCCTAATTTGTTGGTTGCCATTTTGTCCTATTGACAGTGTCCTTTCCCTTACAGAAACTTTGCGGTTTTATGAGGTCCCATTTGTCGATTCTTGTTCTTACAGCATAAACCTTGGTGTTCTATTCAGGAAATTTTTCCCTGTGCCCATGTGTTCAAGGTTCTTCCCCACTTTCTCCTCTATAAGCTTCAGTGTGTCTGGTTTTATGTGTGGGACCTTGATTCACTTGGACTTGAACTTTGTACAAGGAGATAAGAATGGGTCAATTTGTACTTTTCTGCATGCTGACCTCCAGTTGATCCAGCACCATTTGTTAAAAATGCTGTCTTTTTTCCATTGGATGTTTTTAGCTCCTTTGTCAAATATCAAGTGACTGTGTGGGTTCTTTTCTGGGTCTTCAATTCTATTCCATTGATCTTCCTGCCTGTCTCCATACCAATACCAAAAGCTCCTTTGTCAGAGATCAAGTGACCATAGGGGTGAGGGTTCATTTCTGGGTCTTCCATTCTATTCCATTGATCTTCTTGCCTGTCTCTGTACCAATACCATATCGTTTTTATCACTATTGCTCTGTAGTAGAGCTTGAGGTCAGGGATGGTGATTACCACAGGAGATCTTTTGTTGTGGAGAATAGTTTTCGCTATCCTGGGTTTTTTGTTATTCCAGATGAATTTGAGAATTGCTCTTTCTAGATCTATGAAGAATTGATTTGGGATTTTGATGGGGATTGCATTGAATCTGTAGATTGCTTTTGGCAAGATGTCCATTTTTACTATATTAATCCTGCCAATCCATGAGCATGAGAGATCTTTCCATCTTCTGAGATCTTCTGAGATCTTCTTCGATTTCTTTTTTCAGAAGCTTGAAGTTCTTGTCATCCAGGTCTTCACTTGCTTGGTTAGAGTCACACCAAGGTATGTAATATTATTTGTGACTATTGTGAAGGGTGTCATTTCCCTAATTTCTTTCTCAGTTTGTTTATCCTTTGAGTAGAGGAAGGCTACTGATTTGTTTGAGTTAATTTTATATCCAGCCACTTTGCTGAAGTTGTTTTTCAGCTTTAGGAGTTCTCTGGTGGAAGTTTTGGAGTTGCTTAAGTATACGATCATATCACCTGCAAATAGTGATATTTTGACTTCTTCTATTCCAATTTGTATACCTTTGACCTCCTTTTGTTGTCTGATTGCTCTGGCTAGGACTTCAAGTACTATATTGAATAGGTAGGGAGAGAGTGGGCAGCCTTGTCTGATCCCCGATTTTAGTGGGATTGCTTCAAGTTTCTCTTCATTTAGTTTGATATTGGCTACTGGTTTGCAGTATATTGCTTTCACTATGTTTAGGTATGGGCCTTGGATTCCTGATCTCTCCAAGACTTTTATCATGAAGAGATACTGGATTTTGTCAAAAGCCCTTTCAGCATCTAATGAAATGACCATGTGTTTTTTCCCTTGAGTTTGTTTATGTAGTGGATTACATTGATGGATTTCTGAATATTGAACCATCCCTGTATCCCGGGGATGAAGCCTACTTGATCGTGGTGAATTATCGTTTTGATGCACTCTTGGATTTGGTTGGCTAGAATTTTGTTGAGTATTTTTGCTTCGATGTTCATAAGGGAGATTGGTCTGAAGTTCTCTTTCCTTGTTTGGTCTTTGTTTGGTTTATGTATAAGCGTTATTGTGGCTTCATAGAATGAGTTGGGTAGTGTTCCTTGAGTTTCTATTTCATGGAATAGTTTGAAGAGTATCGATATTAGTTCTTCTTTGAATATCTGATAGAATTCCCCACTAAACCCATCTGGTCCTGGGCTTTTTTTTTTTTTTTTTGTTGGGAGACTATTAACAACTGCTTCTATTTCCTCAGAATTTATGGGACTATTTAGATGGTTTATCTGATCCTGTTTTAACGTTGGCACCTGGTATGTATCTAGAAAGTTGTTCATTTTGTCCAGATTTTCAAATTTTGTTGAGTATAAGCTCTTGTAGTAGGATCTGATGGTTTTTTGAATTTCCACAGTTTCTGTTGTTATGTCTCCCTTTTCATTTCTGATTTTATTAATTTGGGTAGTGCCTCTATGCCCTCTGGTTAGTCTGGCTAAAGGTTTATCTATCTTGTTGATTTCCTCAAAGAACCAGCTCCTGGTTTTGTTGATTCTTTGTATAGTTCTTTTTGTTTCTATTTGGTTGATTTCGACCCTGAGTTTGATGATTTCCTGCCTTCTACTCCTCTTGGGTGTATTTGCTTCTTTTTGTTCTAGAGCTTTCAGGTGCAGTGTCAAGCTGCTAGTATACGCTCTCTCCATTTTCTTTTAGGAGGCATTTAATGCTGTTAGTTTTCCTCTTAGCACTGCTTTCATTGTGTCCCATAAGTTTTGGTATGATGTGTCTTCATTTTCATTAAATTCTAAAAAGTCTTTAATTTCTTTTTTGTTATTTCTTCCTTGATTAAGCTATCATTGAGAAAAGCATTGTTCGAAGTCCACGTGTATGTGTGTTTTCCATTGTTTTTGTTTAAACTTTAGACCAACCTTAGGCCGTGGTGATCTGATAAGGTGCATGGAATAATTTCAGTATTTCTGTATCTGTTGAGGCCTGTTTTGTGAGCAATTATATGGTCAATTTTGGAGAAGGTACCATGAGATGCTGAGAATAAGGTATATTCTTTTGCTTTAGGATGGAATGTTCTATAAATATCTGTTAAATCCATTTGGTCCATAACTTCTGTTAGTTTCACTGTGTCTCTGTTTAGTTTCTGTTTCCATGATTTGTCCATTCTTGAGATTGGGGTGTTAAAGTCTCCTACTATTATTGTGTGGGGTGCAATGTGTGCTTTGAGCTTTAGTAAAGTTTCTTTTATGAATGTGGGTGCCCTTGCATTCAGAGCATAGATGTTCAGAATTGAGAGTTCATCTTGGTAGACTATTCCTTTGACCAGTATGAAGTATCCCTCCTTATCTTTTTTAACAACTTTTGGTTGAAAGTCAATTTTATCCGATATAAGAATGGCCACTCCAGTTTGTTTCTTGGGACCATTTGCTTGGGCAATTGTTTTCCAAGCTTTGACTCTGAAGTAGTGACTGCCTCTGTCACTGAGGTGGGTTTCTTGTATGCAGCAAAATGTGGGTCCTGTTTGCATATCCAGTCTGTTAGTCTATGTCTTTTTATTGGAGAATTGAAACCATTGATGTTAAGAGATATCAAGGAAAAGTGATTGTTGCTTATTGTTACCTTCTTTGTTAAAGGTGAAATTCTGTTTGTATGACTATCTTCTTTTGGGTTTGTTGAAAGATTACTTTATTGCTTTTTCTAGGGTGTGGTTTCCCACCTTGTGTTGGTATTTTCCACCCATTATCCTTTGTAGAGCTGGATTTGTGGAAAGATATTGTCTAAATTTGCTTTTGTCATGGAATGTCTTGTTTAATCCATCTACGGTAATTGAGAGTTTGGCTGGGTATAGTAGTCTGAGCTGACATTTATGTTCTCTTAAGGTTTGTATGACATCTGCCCAGGATCTTCTAGCTTCCATAGTTTCAGGTGAGAAGTCTGGTGTAATTCTGATAGGCTTGCCTTTATATGTTACTTTACCTTTTCCCCTTACTGCTTTTAATATTCTTTCTTTGTTTAGTGCATTTGGTGTTTTGATTATTATGTACTGGGAGGACTTTCTGGTCTGGTCCAGTCTGTTTGGAGTTCTGTAGGCTTCTTGTATGTTCATGGGCATCTCTTTCTTTAGTTTAGGAAAGTTTTCTTCTATAATTTTGTTGAAGATATTTACTGGCCCTTTAAGTTGGAAATCTTCACTCTCTTCTATACCTATAATTCTTAGGTTTGGTCTTCTCATTGTGTCCTGGATTTCTTGGATGTTTTGGCTCAGGAGCCTTTTGCATTTTGCATTTTCTTTGACTGTTGAGTCAATGTTTTCTATAGAATCTTCAGCATCTGAGATTCTTTCTTCTGTTGTATTCTGTTGTTGATGCTTGCATCTATGACTCCTGAATTCTTTCCAAGATTTTCTATCTGCAGAGATGTCTCACTTTGTGACTTCTTTATTGTTTCTACTTCCATTTGTAGATCCTGGATAGTTTTGTTCAGATCCTTCACTTGTTTGTGTTTTCCTGAAATTCTTTAAGGGATTTTGTGTTTCCTCTTTAAGAGCTTCTACCTGTTGCCCTATGTTCTCCTGTGTTTCTTTAAAGGATGTTTCTGTTTCTTCTTTGAGCACTTCTATCTGTTGACCCATGTTCTCCTGGATTTCTTTAAGGGAGTTATTTATGTCCTTCTTGAAGTCTTCTATCAACATCATGAGATGTGATTTTAAATCCAGCTCTTACTTTTCTGATGTGATGGAGTATCCAGGATGCTGTTGTGGGAGAACTGGGTTCTGATGGTGCCATGTTGCCTTAGTTTCTGCTGGTTCTCCAGGAGATATCAGGAGATGGGGTCTTCCCTGTGGCAGACCTGGCAAGGGTTGAAGGCCCTGCGTGCTCCTGGTTCTCTAGAAAGTATCAGGAGATGGGGTCTTCCCTGCGGCAGAACTAGCAGGGGTCTACCACAGCAGAGTGAATGGGGCAGGTGGTGGCAGAGGAGCGAATATATTCTCTTAATACTTATTTTTCATTGTAAGCCTCAGAATCAGAGTTTGTTCAAGTTGGTTTCCTTGGGCCTGGTCATATCCACACTTAAACATACTTCTGGTGGTTTTTTGTTTGTGAGATGGCTCAGTGGGTAAAAATGCTTGCTGCACAAGCCTAGAAATCGAGTTCAATCCCTGCCATCCATGTAATCATGATGATAATGATAATAATAGACTTAGTATATCTAGGTATGTTGCTGCATACTTATAATCCCAGTACTTGGGAGGCTGAGATCAGACTGAACCACACATTGAGACTCTATCTCAAAAAACAAAAAACAACAACATTAACAAAGGGGTGGGGAGGTAAAATGGCTGAGTGAGTAAAGGTGCTTGCCACCAAATCTGATAATGATCTGAGTTCAATCCCTAGATCCTAAGTTGTGGAAGGACAGACTGAACTACTGGTTGTCCTCTGACTTCCATGGGCATTCTGTGTCACACAGGTACACACACAGATAAACACAATATAAAGAAAATCTTTTAAAGATGAACAAAAACGGTTCTAGCATACACACCTACAATAATTTTTTATGACCATTTCATACAGTCAGAAGAACTGAGACTCTAGAATAGAATTAGGCACCACCTCTGCCTTCAGAGTGACTAGTAGATAAGTGCCCAGTAATTTCCTCCTCCAACACCATAGGATCTATAGATCTCCCAAGGGTCAAATAAAAATTTGGGGGCTGGAGAGATGCCCTAGCAGTTATGAGCGCTTCTTGCTCTTCCAGAAGACACAGGTTCAACTGGCAGCATCCACATGGCAGATAACAACTGTCAGTAACCCCAACTCCAAATAATCTGATAGCCTCTTCTGGCCTCCGAGTTCACTACATGCATGCGGTACAAAGAGGCAAACATGCATACACATTAAAAACACAGTAACTTGTTTTTAAAAATGAAGTCGAATGTTAAACTATAAATGTCTAGGAGAATGACCAAGTCCATGACTGTCTAATTAAAGCAATTGTTATTAAATACTGCCCAGGAGGATTGACTCTAGCTCTGTCCATACCTGGGTTCCCAGAGGGTTCCTTGAATTATGTTAATCGGGTGCTTATAACGGCCAAACTCACATAGCTGTGTACATCCTGCCTTCATCCAATCAGGGGCAAGCACACATTCTGATGTACTTCCTGCCTATGTACCTGCCTCCTACCTGTGATCAAGCACATCCTATGCAGTTGAGGCCAGCACCCGTGTTTACTGAACTGAAAAACAGGTGGCTTATTATCTTACAAAAACAGCTCTAACATTTCAGGAAGTATCTGACCTTGGGCAACTGGGGATTCTGGGTCAAGTTTAGCCCTCACAAGAATTGAACAAAAGGTCAGAAAGATTGTTAAAACCTGGTCTCATCAAATAAATGATCTATATTTTGGTGTCCGATTTCCTACCACAGGTGGCTCTCTCACCCTGTGTCTTTCCCATCCTCTAACTTCTGGTGTTCCCGTGTGTTTGCATTTTAGAAGTTCCAGCGTGAGTTAAGCACCAAGTGGGTGTTGAATACAGTGAGTACTGGGGCCCACGTGCTGCTGGGGAAGATCCTACAGAACCACATGCTGGACCTCCGCATCGCCAACTCCAAACTCTTCTGGAGGGCACTGGCCATGTTGCAGGTCAGAGCATTATGGGAGGTCCCCAAACCTAGATGGCCACAGAAAGTATTTTTGCAAAGTCAGAGAGGGTTGTAGGGCCCATGGCTATTTTTTCACATCTTTCTCAGGCATAACCTCTGGTCTGCATGCATTCACATACAGGTACATTGAGGGTGTCCTTGCAGGTGTCATAGGGAATCAAACTATGGGAATAGATAAAAATGAAAACCCAGTGTAGTTTGACATTATCAACTTGGATCAGACTTCAGGGAGTCTAATGACACGTGGTTCATTGTGGACATATTTAAAACACAGTACAGTTTCAGAAAAGTTTTCCAGGCAACAATTAATCCAATCAGTTCAATTCTGGGTGCACAATATAGCTTAAGGTGTGACTACATAGAAACTCTTTTACAAAGTACTTGTGACCATGAGGCTGGGTTCTATAGTGAAAGGACCTAGAATCTAGGGTGGTCTCTGAACATAGAGGTCAATAGGCCATAAAGTGCATGTGACATCTTCCCTAAGGATGGTAATAGTCTAGGGAGAGAGAAGTCTGGGATAAACATTCTGGGGAACTTGGGTGAGGTCTGTCTCTTAAGCAAAAGGTGAGGGAGGTTGCCTCCACAGACAGCAAAAGGTCACCAGGTTGTTAACAAAATCCACTCTCAGCTTTCTGGATGGAATGCAGGTATTTGATCTTTATCTCCTTCATTGAGAAGATAAAGACTGATGATTAGCCTTCCTGGTTCTCAAAGTGCTTTGAGTGATTACAAGGACCTTTGTGTCCCCAACCAGTACACGAGTGTGAAACTACAATTTATGGGTGACATTCTTTAAGTTTCAAGGATAGAACAGAAACCTAACTCTTAGTGGGGCAGTGGTGGTGGTGCACACCTTTAATCTCAACTGCGGAGGAAGAGGCAGGCAGATCTCTGAGTTCCAGGACAGCCAGGACTACACAGAGAAAACCTGTCTCAAAACAAAGAATAAATGAAAACAAATAAAGCAAAACAGAATCCCAACTTGTATCCCTCTAAGATAAAGTACTAGTCTAATCCTGGCAATTAGCAACCCCAGTGGAAAGGAATCTCTATGTCCCTGGCAGAGGACTCCTATTGACTTGTCTTGGGTCATGTGCAGAACCTTGAAACAATCACTGTCCTGCAAGGGAAAGCGTGCTCTGCCCACCTGCTTTGTGTGCTGTCAAGCCGACTTCGGGTTGGGATGGGAGGGGAGATGGGCTTAATTATAGCTTTTGGCTCCCAGAATGGAGACTAACAGTTATCCAAGGGAAAAGAAAGGAGCTAATGCCAGACAGGTTAGAATGGCTGCTGACCAGAGAGAATGGTGGATGGCCTTGAAGGTTGCTATCCTTGTTGGGACCCAGTTGTAAATCTCACCAATTTTCCATTCATTATGGGCAGGCGATGGGTTACCACCAACTCCTTTAACCCAGTTTTTCTTTATACCTCATGATTTTGGAACTGTCAGAAGGGACAGATTCTCCATAGTGTCTTCAGCCACTCTTCAGGATTACAGCCCCCACTCTCTCAAGCCTCTTCCCTCTCCCTCGACACTATTCTCAGTTCTCCTAGGCATCTACCCTGACGCTGACCTCATTGCTTCTTCCACAGAGGTTCTCAGGACAGTCCAAGGCTCAATGCATCAAGAGCGTTCTTCAAGCGATCCATTTTCCTCAACCGTTGTCGGATGATGTCTACGCTGCCCCCATCTGTTGCCATGTCCAGATTGCCCACGAGAAGGAAATGGTCCCCTTGCCCGGCTGGCTGTTCATCAAACACTTTCTAAGGATCTTACACATCTTCAGAACTTTGTGTGGCACTGCGTTTACAAAGTTCAGAGATACCCTGCCACTTGGAGCTCCCACTTGGAGGGGTGGGTGGATGTGGTAGGGGCGGGGTGAGGAGGTACAACTGTGACAGAAGCTACAGAGGCAAAAACAATACCAACAAGGGGTCTTCTGTTGTGCCTTGGAGCGGCGACAAGAAAGAGCGAGCAAAAGGCCCTTCGCACAGGAGTTTTCACCTTCGGTGTCGGTTTTTTTCTCTGCTCTTGACCCCACCACTCTTTAGTCTGGAAAAACAAAAACAAACACAAAAACAAAAAACCAAACACCCAGCTATACTTGCTTTCAGCGTAACCCCTGTGCCCAATTCTCTAGCCACTCCAGGGTTCTTCCTCAAATGGCCTTACCTTTTCTTCAGCTCTCTCTGCTCTTTCCCACAAGTGATCCCCACAGCCTTGCTTAGTGCTCTGTCACTGAGGCTAAGGCATGCCTGGCTGCAGCTTCTTCAGTCTGGGAGGTTCTTAGGAGCGCCCTCTGGGACTGGATCAGAAGCACAGCAACGCAAGCCCTTGGAGACCCTACAGTCCATGGTGCCCTGAATGGATGCTTCTGGGATCATGGAGGGGCAGAGGCTCCCTCCAGTTCCAAGAGGACTTTTGCCAGCAATACACATTGTAGGACAAACTCAGTTTCGAGTGGGTGGGGCACTAACAGTCCAGAATTGGGGAAGAGTCCTGTTCTCAGCCGGACCATTTCTATTTTTTACTGGCGTCTTCTGATCTCAGAAATAAAACTAAATGTCTTGTTTTGGAACCCAACCTTGCAAAAAATCAGTACTCATACTCACTACACACAAACAAGGGAAGCAGGGGCTTCAGGTATTCCCAGCTAGAGAGAAGCTGTGTTCCAGACATCATTGGAGAGAGAAAGACAATGCCAATTAGACAAGATCCTTGGGGACTAGGATGAATGCCACAACCACTCAGAGACCAGTGAGCGGGGACGTTGGCTACATCCTCTCCCTGTGTTTGCAAAACAAGTATAAGGAACTGGGGGTGCTGGGCACCCTTTGGTAGTAGAACCCAACAAACACTAGACGGTTCTCTGCACTGCTTTAGACAGAAACTGTTATCAAAGGGACCTGGATTCATCCCAGGTCCAGTCTTCAGGGGCCTGCAGCCAAGGCTCTCACTGTTGAGATCTGACTCCCCCTTGTGGCAGAGAAATATCAGGTTACTAGATACTCCCAGAAGCTCCCCCATGGAGAGAGTTATGGAAACTCTTAGTGGCTAGAGTTATTGTGGCATATGAAAGGGGAGGTCAAGAATCAAGGAGAGTTGTGGAACAAAGAAGGTTAAAGTGCGACAAATAAAAGCTGAACATGTCTTCCTTCAGTTTTTCAATGGTTATGCCAAGTGAATAATGGAGAATTAGGGCGTTGTCCAGGGATTCTTAGCTCTAGGCAGAACGAAAGAAGTTCAGAAATGTGTTAGAATTGAGTAGGGGAGGAGTGTATGTCTGCAATCCCTTCACGGGGGAGGATGTGGCAGGCGTGCTGTTGAGCAGGATGTGCATCAGAGGCTACAGAGCAAGATTGCTCTCCCATTCAAAGAATTATCCAGAGACAAATGGGCTATAGCTTGCCTCTAAATAGCTAGCATTATTTGTATAAAGCAAACATCCAAGGGGATGAAAACAACTGGAGAACAGGCTGGGGTGGTGCTGAAAAGATGGGGGGGGGAGGGAAGGGAGAGGGGCACTGCTGATCCAGAAGACTCTAGGATCAAAGAGGATAAAAGGAAATGATCTCTGGGACACACTGTGGCCAGATCAAAACCCAGAGGACTTAGCGTAGGAGACAATTGGATATTGAGCACATTTGAAGTCTAATGTGTTAAAAATGGAACTCACGATCATGGTGTCAGGTCAGTCAGCCGGTATTTTTCACAACATAGGTCAGCTAGCATGGATCTTGAATATGTATGTTAAAGAGTCTGTAAGGTCAAAGAAGGGAGTTTGAACCAGGTAGGACATGAAAGTACCAACCTGGCTCCAAACATGGGCTCAACAAACACAGCAAAATGCCCAGTGTCTAAACTCAAGGTAGGGTTTGTACACATGGGTTAAATCTTAGTGTTTCAAAAACAAACATTGCATATAGAATCTATTATAAAGCACTCCCTTCGTGGGAAAGGTCTCTGTTCAGCTACAGAATTCTGAAGTCTACAGAATGAGAGACATAGAAGATGAGCTTTGTTTATAGGGTCCCCAGACTACACAATGATGTGAGGTGGAAACCTCTGGTTTATTTAGAAAGTCAGTTTTGTCAAATGATGTTTTCCTGAGGCACACAGGTGCAAGGATGTCTTGCTAAAGTAGACAGGTGAAAGAATGTTTTCTTGAAGCAGATATGTGAACGGACCCACGATGGCATATAAATATGACCCCACAGAGAGTTGGAGAGGAGAATTGAGCTTTGGCTTGTTTTGCTCTGCCTCACCACTCTTTGCTAATGATACGCATATATTGGTTCGCCTTACATAGCATTGTTGAGCTCAGCTTGTGATAATGCTGGCAAAAAGAGAAACTCACTGTATTAGGGTTCTCTAGAGTCACAGAACGTATGGGTAGTCTCTATATAGTTAGGGAATTAGTCGATGACTTACAGCTTGTAGTCCAACTCCCCTACAATGGTCAGCAGCAGCTGTGGATGGAAGTCCAAGGATCTAGCAGTTGCTCAGTCCCACGAGGCAAGCAGGCAAGGAAGAGTGAGAGAGTCTTCTTCCAATGTCCTTATGTAGGTCTCCAGCAGACGGTGTAGCCCAGATTAAAGGTATGTGCCACCTCGCCTTTAATCCCAGATGACTTTGAACTTGGAGATCTCCTTGTCTTAATCTTCTGGCATTCATAGTCACTATGCTTCAAGATCTCCATGCCAAGATCCAGGTCAGAAACTTGTATCTCTGAGCCTCCAGATTAGGATCATAGGTGAGCCTTTCAATTCTTGATTAGTTCATTCCAGATATAGTCAAGTTGACAACCAGGAATAGCCAGTACACTCACCAAAGAACTTCTCATGAAGTTCCTGAGGCTTCTTGCTGCTTCTGCAGCCTTGCCTCAGGCTGGTTGGTGAACCTTGCAGTTTCTTCAGAATTGAACTGCAGCTGCTGGTTTGTATCTGGTGTTTGCTATGGGACTGAACTATTGACCAAGAAGATTGAGCTTGCCCCTAAAGAACTACTGCTAAACAGGTCCACGACCTCCATCTCCTAAAAACTTCTCTTCCACTACCTCTGGTGGGTGGTTGGCAAGAGAAGAGGATGAAAATTTATTAAAATTGGCTGCAAAAAATTTATACCTACAATGATGAGGTCTATCAAAAGCAAGCAGGCAAGAAGAATTTCCCACAGATAAAGCTGGAAAAACAGTGCAAGAAAATGAAGGATAGTATTGAGCCATAACACCAAGTACAAAAGAAATATACATGCATCCATATCAATAAATATAAGTGAAAAAACAGAAAGTGCTGAGGGGGTGGCAAATCTTTCTTACTCAAAAACTTCAAGTAGTATGTGTTACATTATTCCTCCAGGAGATGGAGCATAATCATCCTATCCCCGTACCTGCAATAGGAGTTAGATTTATAGGACACTTCTGGAAGCAAAGTATGATCAAAGGAAAATAGTAACATCAGGTAGAGAGATGCAACATGCACACTCTGCAAGTGGCTTGACACTAGTGTTACAAGTTGATGGCATGTCCCTCTTGATGTGCTGGAATAAGAAGGGTGGGCCACTGCTGTGTATTCTCCATTCCTACTCCTCCCCAAATACAGAATCTCAATCTAAGTATAAAGAGAACATCACAGAGACTCAATTTTAGGGATTTATTTTCTTTGCTGGTGTAGTGATAGAACACTTGCCTAGGACTCAGAGGTCTCTGGGTTGGGTCTCCAGCAACATGGTGCTCTAGATTGGATTCTGAGCACTAGTGGGAAAATATGAGTTGCAAAATGAAGGCTAGAGTTAAGAGTAAATATACCCATGTCTTCATTTTATTGAGATAGTGTTTATGGAGCTTAAGCTGGCTTTGGATTTGCAGTGTAGCCAAGGATGCCCTTTGATTCTGGATCCTCCACCTCACATTTAAATCTCATAGTCTTGAAAAGTGTACTGAAGCCATATAAGATGTGAAGAGTGGGACTGGGGAGATGGCTCAATGGTTAAAATACTGGCTGCTCTTGCAGAGAACTTGAGTTGAGTCCCAGCACCTACATGGCCTCTCAAAACTGCCTATAAATACAGTTCCAGGGGATCTAATGCTGTCTTCTGAATCTCTTGGCCATGCATGTAATACACATACATACATGCAAAAAATATACTTACATATAAAATAACTTGTTAAAAAAGGTGTTAAAAAGGATAGGTGAGAAAGGGTAACTGGGATTTACTGTACTATTACTGCAGCTTCTATGATTACTCCAAAATAAAGAGTATAAATAAATTTGGCAGTAAGACAATAGGTCCTAGGATAAGGTGTTCCTCTAAAGCCACTACTCAATTTGATGCATCTCAGGTCAACAGCAGCTGGGAAACATGGAGACCTGCAGACTTAGAAATCCCAGTACCTCAAAATCTATGAGAGTTCCCACTCCAGCTATCGTAACTCTCTCTGATTCTGCTTGACTCTGCTTTCTAAACTGCAGTTTGAAGTGTATGGTACGGGACCTAATCCAAACTGAGGACAGTGGCCAGCTCCAGAGAAGATGTGAATCTGAAAAATCCATTTTGGAAGATTTTGAAAAAGTTAATTTGTTGTAAGATAAAATCATGAAAGTATTTTAAAAGAAATGTCTTAAGAACCTGATGAAATATTTGTTCCTTGTTTCAAACGACAAACTGGTCATTACATAGTATTGATAGTTGGTCTATTACATGGCAAGCCTTTTAGACAAAATTGATAATTGTTATCCAAAAGATAAGTTGTTAAATTTGCTTCCTTACATGCTTTTGTATTTTCTATAGATTTATACATGCATTCCATAAAGAATGCATCTACTGTGGGAGTAAAGCTCATATAATTGGATCACATGTTTATTCTTTTGAGTTTCGCCTGCTTCAGCACAGGTAATTGACTTGTGTGCTGTAGTGACTATTTTTAAAATGTTAAAAATCAAGCTTTTAATTTGTATACTGATAGCCTATATATATATATATATAGGCTAATTCTTAAATTTTCAATTATTTATACAAATACAATTCAAGTTAAGAAAAGATATATTCCTTCAAATGACTGTCCTCTGGACATTTAAGAGCTTTTCCAGGGGCTAGAGCAATGGCTCAGCAGTTAAAGGCTAGGCTCACAACCAAAAATATAGGAGTTCATTCTCAACAACCACATGGCGGCTCACAACCACCTGTAATGATATCTGACATCCTCTTCTGGTATGTCTGAAGATAGCTACAGTATACTTATATATAATAAATTTATAAACCTTTAAAATGTAGCTCATCCTAGATTGCCTGGACAAAACCCCTTGAGGCAAGGTCACAAGAGATTTATATCCCAGGCCGACTATAGGCCTTACATAGAAACAATTGGCCATACAATCATTCTTTACATCATGAAAATAGTAATGACTTAAAAATAATTTTATCTTTTTAGAAAATGTGTGCATCAAATTGTAAAGACTTGTTCTCGGTGTCCCCAATTTCTACCTGTACCACATAATGGTGTTAATTCTAGAGGACTTAATCAATCATTACAAATAAATGGTGCTCGTATTTCTGATTTTAGAAAATTAAAATATGTACATGTGACTAATGATACATTTTCAGGCTTTCTAGTTGTAACTGCTCTAACAGGAAAAGAAAATAATTTTCTATGCTTACATGGTCACTGCCTACATTATTGTCTATGCTTGGTGTTCCAACTTAGATTAAAAAAGATAATGAAACTGCCTGTTTATTACAGTCATCAAGCATTTGAGATATCTTTGACATCAATTTAACAACAATTTAATTCTTTATGATTCTCAAGGACAAGATATTGTAAACCTTTAAAACAGTATCTTCTTAAAAATACAAAAAGGGGAAATTATATCCCCGTGCATAGTATTTAAATCATGCTTGTATATTTTTAAGAAAATTTTAAAATTTGGATGCCAAGGAACTCCTTGCTGAGTGTCTATAGCATCCTACAACTAAGCATACTGATGCCTAGGTGAGATGGAAGGATCCACTTATTGGCATATGGCATGATCCTGATTAGGTATTTAATATGGGGAAGAAGGCAGGTTTGTGTTTTTTTTCCACAAAATGCTGCAGAAGCATGCTAGCTGCCAGAGTGATTGGTGTGACATGCTGAAGAAAATGCCGACTGTGGACTTGCTGAGTGCCCTGACAATGGTGACTTTACTTGTCAACATCCCAGATTAGATAAACTGCCCTGCTCCAAGCTTTTAGACCTTGTGGGACAGAGAACATGGAGACTGTTAAAACTGACTTAGAAAAATTAATCTAAGGGAGGAGTTATAATAACTCTTCTCTTTCTTTTAATATGATCAGTTTACTCAATCATAGACTGGTCTAGAAATAAATCCAATATTGGAGATTCCAATTATGAAGATGGCTAATAATCTTTATCAGTCAGCTGAGAATATAGTCTCCACTCTTTCTGAGAAGTAACAGCTTATCTGTTGAATCACAAAGCTACCTCCCCCACCCCAGAGGTTAGCTTTTGTGTCTGATAGCTGCTAATTTGCAACTGAATTGAATACCTTGGGCCTTCCAGACAAGTTAATTCTGTCCTGTTCTTAACTCCTTCTTTTGTATCTTAAGCAGGCTGAATGTTTTCATTCAGGCAAGGCTCACCATGACAATTTTTCATTGCTATGAAGAAATATACTGAGTGCATATTTCTAGGTCCTTTTGTGACTTGGTCTGTATTGGGGAAAAGGTGTGCTATAAAGGTCTGTCAGTCAAAGACACTTGCAGGGTGTTTGGCAACAAATTGACACCCTGGCATCAAAACCTGTACAAGTGGATCTCTTTCATGGAGCCACATAGAACTCAGATCTATGTGTGTCTGCTTACAAGCCGACATGGGCACCAGTGGGAGGTGCGAGGCAAAGCACTGTAAGGGGAGGACCATGTTTTCTGCCTCTGGGTCCCCTGTGAAGCAAACCTGATTGCATAGAGGTTGGTGTTTAAAGGCATTCCTTAGACAAGGAAGCCTAGATCCTCTCCTCCATAAAAAGACACCATAAAGTATTTAGGAGGATCAGGTCAATATTCCACTCCCTGGTTAATGCCCTCTGTCCTTTGATGGATGATTATCGACTTGGTTGATACCTTCTCTTAAAACTAATGAAAAGGGAGGAATTGTGCCCTTCCCCCAGCCTGTGAGTGGAAATTCCTGTGCTAGCCATAATCCTGTTCCACCTAGGGTGGAGTGCTCAGACCAAGGTGAAACCCTTTGTTCTCCAAGGACCTGCAGCTTCCTGAGAGACACTAGCCACCATTTGATGCCAGACACCTACAGAGCAAGCGAACCTGTTCTGCAGACCTGTTTCCAGCCTTTGGGGAAAGGGTCTTCCCCCACCTATATATTTGGAGAACTCCAATAAACTTTAAGCCTTGAGCAGGAAATTAGTCTTGCCTCCATGTTTCTCTTGCCATCCCGTTTCTATCCCCAGATTTCCTTCCAGAGAACCCGGTAACCCATTTGATGTAGCTACGGCAGTTATAGTGAGCTGTCTGATATGGGTGCTGGGGACTGAACTCAAGATTTCTGTAGGAGCAAAATGTGCTCATAACCACTGAGCCATCCCTCTAGCAATATTGGAATTTTCTTAATTTCACTCCCTAACATTTAGTAAGGATAATTTCAGGCAAATTGAATTGGTTATGTGCTAGGCCCTACATTCTATTCTCAATTTAAGAGGAAAAAAGATGGTGTGATGACTCCTCACTGACCTGTCATTCTCTTTCAACCCTTGCTACATTATTTTGAAGCAAACCACAGATAATTTCTTTTTTTTTAGATTATTTTTATTTCTTATATGTAAGTACGCTGTAGCTGTACTTCAGACACCCCAGAAGAGGACATCAGATTTCATTACAGATGGTTGTGAGCCACCATGTGGTTGCTGAGATTTGAACTCAGAGCCTTTGGAAGAGCAGTCAGTGCTCTTAGCCACTGAGCCATCTCTCCAGCCCCCAGATAATTTCATGATAAATATTTTAGTACATATAGTTTCAGATCCTGCCTCCACTCTGCAAAAGAAAAAAAGGAAAAGAATTAATCATAATATCATTATTACACCTAAAATTGAACAATAAAATGTGAACAGTTCCTTAATACCTCAAATATACATCAATATTTAAATTCCAAAGACATGCACTGACATGAATTGTTATTTGTTGTTATTGTTGATATTGAACACTTTGTCTCTGACTCTGCTCTAGTCTACAGATTCTCTTTTTTCCCTTCTATTTGTTCCATTAATGTACTGGAGAAAACGGTCATTGCTATAGACTTCACAGCCAACATTTTGTTGATCCAATATCCATGCTGTGTAACCATTTATATATGGGTAGTACTAGTTGGACTTAGTGGATTATCAAAAAAACAAATAAAACATGAAATGGGAAGGTCGACATTTGTGGGGGTTGAGGGAAAAGCTGGAATGGGAGGAGAGTATTACATTTTATTGTATACATGCATACAATTTTAATTAGGAAAAATTATAATACACCCCTTCCCATCATTTGACACATTCTGCTGCCTCTTGTACTTCCTATGAGTTGGGATTTCTCCAAAACTCTTGTAGAAACACATTTGCCAGGGAAGCATGTTTGGAAAGTATAACCTTCAAGAGAGATTAACTCTGCTCTTTCTAGACTGGGTAAGGTCTTGCAGGCATGGCTCCTCACTATCTGAGGACCAGCTTAGCTGCCACAGGAGTTGGAACTCTTTTGTCTTACACATCCATCCACTGGTTCATCTGCTTCTGCTGTGAGCTGTAGCTATGCAGAGACCCCATCAAAAGCTAAGGACATGCTAGCGCTAGGTTCTTAGACTTCCAGAATCATGAAGTCAAATAAACCTCTTCCCTTCATAAATGAGCCGATCACAAGTACATGAACATGAATCAGAAGGAAGTTGGATCTAAGATCAGAATTTGTTTTCTGTTGGGGAAGGAGGCACATAATGTCAGGGTTGGTATGACATTTTACTTTTATCTACCTATCTAATTTCTATCTGTCTGTCTGTCTGTCTGTCTGACTGTCTGTCTATCATCTATTTTTCTATTTACTATCTATCTATCATCTATCTATCTATCTATCTATCTATCTATCTATCTATCTATCTATCTATCTATCTATCTATCTATCTATCTATCTATCATCATCTATCTATCTATCTATCTATTATCTACCTCTCTTTAGTGTCATGGATCAAATCAAGGCTCTCATGTTTGCTAGGCAAGCAGTCGACCACTGAACTACATTCCCAGGCCTGGTGAGATATTATAAATGCTGTTTCCTAAATGATGCTGAAACCTGAAAATACAGCAGGTCTTTTCATGTTGACCTGCTTAGAGGGCCCTGCTAAGTTTATCACTTTGACTTTATTTTCCGTTATTCTTTATTACTTCTTAAGTTTTTATTCTCCTTGCTTTCATGATTATGACTTTGGGTATGATATGCAGAAGCTGTGGGCATCTGTCATCTTCTTTATTAAGTCAATAAAAATTTTATAGTTCACCAGGGTTTTTTTTTGTAGTTTTTCAAATGTTTTACCAAATTAAGGGAGTTTAATTTTTAAAGAATTGATGTTAATTTTTTGAAACTCATTTTAAATTTGTAAAGTTAATCTCTTTATACTAGGTGCTAAATATTAAGTATATTTCCTGTCTCTATTTTGATGGTCATATGCTATTTACATGTTTGTTCAATCTGTGTACTGAGCTACATGAAAATGTAAGGTAAGTCAAGTGTAAATTCCTAGGTTACATGTAATACCTTTATAATGTTAGTCCCAATACTCTTTTTATTAGATTTATTATGTTCAGGTTGCTGATATTTTGTTTGGGATTTATGCATCTCTGTATCTGAAATATATTGACTGGTCAGGTCTTTTATTTTTTACACCAAAACAATACTTTATTGTGTAAATTTTGACCCATTATTACTCCCAAGTTATATCTATCTATCTATCTATCTATCTATCTATCTATCTATCTATCTATCTATCTATCTATCTATCTATCTAGATATAGATATTTTTAAGCTGTTAAGTGTTCAAGATGAAGAAAATTTTAGTTAGAAGGGGATGCACCTGGAAAATAAGTTTCTTAAACTCCATATACACGTTTCAAATCTGCTGAGTCCCAAATCCATTCATGAACTCTAGGGCTGTCAGAATCATGTGCAGCCTATTAATGCTACATTATTTGAGTAGCTTATTAATTCTTCAAAAATCAGGTCAAATGATGTGTCAACCTGTAACAGACTGTGCACTTTAACTGAACTTTACATCATCATTTAATGTCAAACAATGAAGCAAATCCCGACAGTAGACATAAAAACAGCTTTGCATTTACAAAGGATTGTTTCCCATGCTGATTAATTCAGGCAGCTAACGCAATGGTTTATGCAACTTTATTGAAGAAAAATAAGTCAATTACTAGGAGAGGTATTAGTTGATCACTCTTCCATTGACAGCTCACATCATTTATTCAGTGCTATATTAAACAGTATTGGAAGATCGATTAACTAATAGCTCTAAGCCTCCTACCAATTTAGATGAAAATTACAAAGTGTTTTCAAACCCTATTTTGGAATACAAAGGGTGTTTGACTTCCAATTTTCATTCTCTGTAGAACAAGAAGAGGTCATTCCTTTGCTGACTTGCATAAAATACATCACATTTTCTGTTCTGCTGATGCTATAACTCAATACCAATTCTCCAGCCACATCAGTTATGAGCATAAAGTACATCTCATGACCTCAAATCTCTAATAGTGGAAGGTTTAAAGGAGAATGGATGCTGTTGGAATAATATTGCTTCCTTCAATGTGACAGCTGAGCATCCATCTCCCTCCCCCTCTGATGGCTTCTTCAGCATGTTAGAGCAATAAGGATTGGTTTAGTCTCATAACCAAGTCAGAGTGAAGACATTGGCCATGTAATACACATGCTCCAGTCTTAAAAAATTTTTTTCTGAATCTTGGGCAACTGTTCTCTTGTAACTACTTTACAGTTTCTAAAAGAAGTTATTGTCCAAAGCCGGAAGAGCTTAAGTCTTTTCAGATGAGGATGGGAATGAATGGAGGGAGGTAAACAAAAAAATAAAATTAAAAGAGATGAGTTCTGATAGGGGAGCAGCTGGATAAGAAAATCAAAAAGGAACAGTAATTTAATGTTTATTCCAGCTATAATGCAGGTTATTCTGACTTTAAGGTAGCATCACATGGCATACTTCTGAGTCCATCCTTGAGATACTCTGTTGACTTATCTCTGTCTGTTTCATAGATCTGTGCAATCTCTGGCACTAGGAGGTCATCTAGGTCTGGATCACCTAGCAGTGAACAAATGGATAAAAGGACTTTAGAAATAGTTAAAGCAGGAGACCACTGTGATCTTAGACTGTCAAGATAAATGCTGCCCTTAGTGTTAATATTTGTATGATAAATTCTTGTTGTAAATGCAACCTTAGGTAATTTGGAGGGGTAGTCTGTAAGAAAATGAATTGTCAAAAAGAATACACCACCTTCATATGGGCTGTCATTAGGTCCCATAATTGTGCCTTGCCAATGAAACGTGTCATCTCCAACTGGACCTGCAGAACATTGTGCTGGAGGGTCACGGGCCAAATCACTAAGTTCCTTATTAATCCGTTTCAGCGCCACAGTGCGTGCTTTTTGCCGGGCTCCTCAATATCCTGATGTGTACTCAAAGTTCTGGCCAAAACTCTTCTTTTTTTAAATTTTCATTTGAATAAGACTTTATATTTTACAAAATCTAGGAGTGGAAAGTAATCAAAAGATTCTAGCGGAATTCAAAAGTGCTAGATTTTGGCCACCAGGTGGCAATGTCATACAGTGCTGAGAATCTTGGGTTAGTCAATGGCATAGGACAGTCCAGGATCTTGGGCAAAAACACCCATTCTGTCTAGATCCATGTGATATCTCCTTTAGCTCACATTCTTCATCATGCTCCTCTGCTAGGTAAAGTAGCAGCCCCTGAGTGGCCTCAGTGTGCCTGGGACTGTGGTAGGTGCTCTGCATGTGTGATCCCACTCCTGTTGCTTTCAAAACAGAGAACTTTAAGGAGAAAGGGAGGTTAAGAAAAGTGGGCCAACTTGCATGTGGCTGGGCTAAGATAGGATCCTGCATCTGACAGTAGAGCTGGCTATCACCTGTTGCTCAAATTGTCCCCAGTACCTAACCAAGCAACCATGTTAGCAAGCTGCAACAATTGCAGATGCCTGAGAGAGTTTGTGAGGAATTGTTTTCTAAACGTCTGTCAAACACAACATTCCTGCTTTGTCTCTGTGTAGAGTAGGTCAAGGATGGGGCGCATCCACATCAAGACCCTGTCGAGGGAATGTTGGACCAGGAAGAGACATCTGCAGCCCCGACTCTCTAGAGTCACTACCTCTTCCACTTTCCCTTCACCTCCTCTGAGCTAGCTTTTTCCTTCTGCTCTTCTTCCTGGCTAAATGGGAAGGTGCTAAACGAGGGTGCGTGGATGTGAACCCATGTTTCTTCCCCAGAGCCCGAGGACCCCGGTGTCCCATTCCACACCGGAGCTCGGCTGATACTTCAACACCTGCAGGCGCTGCTGGTCAAGAGATTCCATCACGCTGTCCGCAGCCGCAGGGCTTTGTGGCTCAGATTGTCCTCCCTGCCTCTTTTGTGTTCTTGACTCTGCTGCTTTCAATCGTTGTGCCTCCGTCTGGTGAATTTCCAGCTTTGACCCTTCATCCCTGTATGTATGGGCATCAATATACCTTCTGCAGCACGGACAAACCCAACAATGAACGCCTTGAAATACTGGCCGATGTCCTTCTGAACAGGCCAGGTTTGGGCAACCGTTGTCTAAAGGAAGAGTGACTTCCGGAGTAGCCCCGCGGTAATGCAAGCTCCTGGAAGACGCCTTCTGTGTCCCCAAGCATCACCCACCTGTTTCAGAAGCTGAAATGGACAGCAGCCCACGCCTCTCCCTCCTGCAAGTGCTGCCCGAGTGCCCTGATGGTGCTGGGGGTCTCCCGCCCCACAGAGAACCCTGACTCCCTAGGATCTGAGCTGGGAAAAGAAACCATCAGACCTCGACACACAGGATTCATTTCCTCAATGAATGCTAGCCTCACAGCTGCCTGTCTCTGGAACTTACCTTCAGAGCACCATTGGCCCATGGTCCTTAGGGAGATGCTCAAAGTCCTAGAAGAGGCAGAGCTAGTTTGCAACTGTACTTCACCCCCGCCTTTCCTCATTAGCAGTCACATCTCCAGAACAAAACTGAATGTCACGTCTCTATATAGAACCCCCTCCCGTACAAAAAAAAAGTGCATGCACATGCATGTACAAAACTCTTGATTATCCCGGCAGCGAAAAAGGATTGTCTCTTCTTCTCACACCAGCTCTGCCAGACACAGGCATGCGCACAGCACAGATACAGGATGTCAGTTCCAATGGAACTACTGCCAGTTGCTAGGCTCAGGCCCTCCGCCTCTCCCCACCCCCCTAAACCCCGCCCCCAGCCTATTCACCGCTGCCTATTGGTCCTCCATCTCCTCCATCGCGAGCTCAGGGTGAGCTGACAGTTGAATGACAGTTGAGCTGACAGGGAGGCAGTTTGCCTCCCTCATCCAGGCTGAGCGGATGTGCCACCCTCTTGTGGTCCCATTGGAACAGCACCTTCTTACTAAACCTATCAGAGGTCAGACCAAGAGGGGAGGTGGGGGTCGGGGGATGGAGGTGGCTCATGGGCTGTGGGGGGACTGGTCAGCTCTTAATTAGATTTTAGAATGAATATCGCTTTTTGGGTTTTTTTGGTTTTCTTCACCATTGATACAGCCATGACAGGTCTCTGCTTTGTTATTACGGTATAATGTGTTGATCATTGTGTTATGATTAGACAATCATGCATTATTTTAATTTCACTGTGTATATCTACTGTATATGGTACTGGTTACAGGGGAATATCTTCAGATGCTATATGCTGTGCATTGAGCACAGCCACCCCCCCCCCCCCAGTTTGTCCACACTTGGCTCCTCCAGTCTCCCCATTAATTTCATTTACTCTTCTAGGTAATTTTGCTTCTACTTCTATGATCTGTTTACATATGTGATTTTATGCATGTATATAAACTCTAGGAATTACTAATGAGAAAAATCATTAGATGTTGGTGTTTCTGAGCTGGCTTACTTTGCTTAATATGAGCTCCAGTTGTGTCCCTTTCCCTGAAAACTGTAACTTTGTTCTTCTTTATGACAGAAAGAATCCATTGTG
The DNA here is from genome assembly GCA_036184385.1 of Tokudaia muenninki. Taxonomy (NCBI): domain Eukaryota; kingdom Metazoa; phylum Chordata; class Mammalia; order Rodentia; family Muridae; genus Tokudaia; species Tokudaia muenninki. The sequence continues at coordinate 18,201,037 of BTHS01000008.1, forward strand.
TATGCACACATATTTGAAATCCATTCCTCCACTGTTGTTACACAGGTTGGTGCCATAATGTAGTTATGAATAGTACTGTTGTACATGCTGATGTGCAAGTGTGTCTGTCATAGCAAATATCCATCCATTCATTGAATATATCCCAAGTATTTATGATCAGTGTCATTCTGTAAGTTCTGAGCAGCCCAAATTAGGAGTACTGTGTTTATGTTTGATGAATAATTATTTGATGGAAAATTTCCATTTGATGTAGCTTCACTGTCTAAATTCGGATAAGCAGTTATTTTCTTTTAGCACATTAAAGAATGTTTTTCTGCTATCTGGTACTCAGTATTTGTAATAACACATCAGTAATTCACCTTCTGCTCACTTGGATATGATAACTCTTGTTTGGGGCAGCCTTTAGAACTCTCTTCCATTTTGGCATTTTTGAATGTACTTAATTCAGCTATTTTTGGACTTCTGCTCTCATAACACATGAATGTTTCTCAGTTCTCACAACTTTCTAGTTATTAAGTCAAAGAGCAGACTGCTTCAAAGCCTTTTTTAGGGATGAGGAGATATGTCAGTTGGTAAAGTACTTGCTGTGCAAGCAGGAGGACCTGACTTTGCTCCCTACAATTATGTAAGAGATCTGTGTTCAGTTGCACATATTTGTAATCCCAGCACCAGGGGTAGTGGGTAGACACAGGTATTCTTGAAGGCTCCCTGCACAGCCAATTTAAACTTCCTGACAATCCCCAGATCAATGAGAAACCTCGTCTCAAAAAGAAAAAAACAAAAACTTAAAAACAATGTGGGTGGCACCTGAGGAATGACACCTGAGGTTGACTTGGATCTTCGTGTACACATGCCCCATAAGCAGGCACACCCTGCACCCACATGTATCCCAACATGCACATGCACTCACACACAAACATAAAAAGGAACAGTTTTTACATTAATGGAAAATTGAGCAGAGAGTACAGAGGTCCCATATATTTCAGTTATTAATCTACAAGTAATGTCTTGCTACATTCTCCCTCCCTCTTCCTTCTGGAGCTCTCATTACTGTATCTCCTATGTGTCTTGGCTCTGTTTTACATCTCCATTCTATACACCATTCTTCAGATATTTCATCACATGGAAATTCAAGATTGAATAGGACAGACTTTTAAGTTGTACTTTCATTCAGTAGCCCAGGCTAGATGGGAACTTACGAGATATCCTAAGCTGGCTTTGAACTCATTATAAACCTTGTGTATCAGCCTCCAGAGTGGAGTGTTTACAGGCACACTCCACAATCTGGCTTTGTCGTGGATTTGAAGCCTAAGAGTTTAAACAAAGTATTCCATTTACTCTTAATGATGGGACTATCAATCCAGACACACTAAAATTTATGTCCTGAAGGTGTTTGAGGACCTCTCATGATGTGAACTGAACACCATGGACAGTCTGCTGAGAGATAAACGTGCAGACATGCCTGTGAGAGAGCTTCTAGACTGGGCTCATTGAGATGAGAAGACTCACCCTAACTGTGGGCAGCATGGTTCCATGGGCTTTAAGCATTAGAAGTAAGAAACGGAAACTGTGACCCTCACAATCAACCTGCAGTTAACGGTTTCTGGGGACACTCCTTTAGTTTTTATACTTTTCAGTGTGAAGACCAATTTCCTAGCATTTCCCAAGGGCTAGAAGGAGATGGTGAATTTGTCATTTGGAGATTCTAAGTGAGCATGTCAGGGGATGTCTTCTGCTGGATTGAAAATGCTATTGAAACTACTATGTCTTAGTAGTTAAGAGTAGTTTGCTGCTCTTGCAGAGGACCCAGGTTGATTCCCAGCATCCACCTGGTGGGTCATGACCACATCTAGTTCCAGGAGACCTAACAACCTCTTCTAGACTCAGAGAGCACCAGGCATGCAAGGGTGGGCACACATACAAGCAAATACTCAGACATGGAAAAAATTATGTTATTAACAAATACTCATGCATATTTATGGAACACAACAGTTTATTTATGCATTGTGTAATAACTAAATCAACCTAGTTAACACATTTTTCACTTCAGGATTTTTCATGTGTATGATGAGAAATTTATATCGATTCTTTTAGCAATTATGGTTTTCAAAAAAGTTTTCTTTAATTAGTTCATTGTCCAAGGTAGTAAAGATTTTTTTTTATTATATTTTGTCTGTTGTAGTTTTTCACATTTGAATTCTTAAAATTCACACTATTTTTCACATTTGAATTCATTATTCATTTGGTTTTTTTTGAGACAGGGTTTCTATGTGTAACTCTGGCTGTCCTCGAATTCATTTTGTAGACCAGGTGGCCTCAAACTCAGAGATCTGCATGTCTCTGCTTTGGAGGGCTGGAATTAAATGCATGTGCCACAATTGCCTGACCTTGTTTAAATCCTTTTTATTTAAGGTTTATTTTTATTTCATGTGTATGAACGTTTTGCCTGCATGTGTGCACGTGTGCCACATGATGTCTGGTGCTTCCAGGGGTCATAAGAGAGCATCAGATCCTCTGAAACTGGAGATACAATTCTAAGCCACCATATGAGCACTGGGGACCCACCCTAGGTCCTCTGCAAGAGCAGCCAGTCAGTGCTCTTAACTGTTGACCTGTCTCTCCAGCCCCCTCACATTTCAATTCTTAATTCACTGAGAGTCCATCTCTGAATCCCATATTGAGAAAGGATCCACCTTTTCTTGTTATTATTTACTCTCATCTAAGTTTCTTTTCTGTTGCTGTGACAGAATACCCTCACAAAAAGAGACTGCTTTGGGGAAGGAAGGATTCATTTCAGCTCACAGTCATTCAGAATTATGGTCCATCCCTCCACCATAGCAGGGGAAGAAGCCACAGTCATAGGAGCTCAGGGCACTGACTGATGTTGCATCCGCAGTAAAGAAGCAGAGAATAGCAACAAGTCCAAGCTGCTCCTCACTTCTCTTTCCTCACAAAGTCTAGGATCCCAGTAATAGAATGGCGCCACCCAGAGGCATCCTGGGACGGTTATCCAGTTTCTTTTTTCTTTTTTTCCTAAGTTTTTTTATTTACATTGCAAATCATTTACCCTTTCCTGTTTCCTCCCTCCCCGAAAGTCCCATAAGCCCCCTTCCCTCCCTCTGTTGCCCATTCAACCCCCTCTAGCTTCTCGGTCCTGATATTCCCCTACATCCAGTCTTTCCAGGACCAGGGGTCTCTCCTTCCATCTTCTTGGAAATCTATTGATGCGAATTGTGTCTACGGTATTCTGAGATTCTGGGTTAATATCCCCTTATCAGTGACTGCATATTATGTGTGTTCTTTTGTGATTGGGTTACCTCACTAAGGATGATATTTTCAAGTTCTGACCATTTGCCTAGGAATTTCGTGAATTCATTGTTTTTAATTGCAGAGTAGTATTCCATTGTGTAAATATACCATATCTTCTGAATCCATTCCTCCGTTGAGGGACATCTGGGTTCTTTCCAGCTTCTGGCTATTATAAATAAGGCTGCTATGAACATGGTGGAGCATGTGTCCTTATTGCATGCAGGTAAAGCCTCTGGGTATATGCCCAGGAGTGGTATAACGGGGTCTTCTGGGAGTGTCATGCCCAGTTTTCTGAGGAACTGCCAGACTGCTTTCCAGAGTGGTTGTACCAACTTGCAATCCCACCAGCAGTGGAGGAGTGTTCCTCTTTATCCACATCCTTGCCAACAACTGCTGTCTCCTGTGTTTTTGATCTTAGCCATTCTGACTGGTGTGAGATGGAATCTCAGGGTTGATTTGCATTTCTCTAATGACTAAGGATGATGAACATCTCTTTAGGTGCTTCTCAGCCATTAGATATTCTTTAGGTGAGAACTCTTTGTTTAGCTCGGTACCCCCATTTTTAATAGGGTTACTTGGCTCTCTGGAGTCTAACTTCTTGAGTTCTTTATATATATTGGATATTAGCCCTCTATTGGATGTAGGGTTGGTAAAGATCATTTCCCAGTTAGTTGGTTGCCACTTTGTCCTTTTGACAGTGTCTTTTGCCTTACAGACACTTTGTAATTTTATGAGGTCCCATTTGTCAATTCTTGATCTTAGAGCATAAGCTATTGGAGTTCTGTTCAGGAAATTCTCGCCTGTGCCCATATGTTCAAGGTTCTTCCCTAGTTTCCTTTCTCTTAGTTTCAATGTGTCTGGTTTTATGTGGAGGTCCTTGATCCACTTGGAATTGAGCTTAGTGCAAGCAGATAAGAATGGATCAATTTGCATTCTTCTGCATGTGAAGGACACTACATACTGATCAAAGGAAAAATCCACCAAGAAGAACTCTCAATTCTGAATATTTATGCTCAAAATGCAACACACAATAATAGTGGGTGACTTCAACACCCCGCTCTCTAAAATGGATCGTTCAGGAAAGCAGAAACTAAACAGGGACACAGTGAATCTAATTGAAGCCTTGAACCAAATGGAACTAACACACACACATATATATATATAACATTTCATCCTAAAGCAAAAGAATATACCTTCTTCTCAGCACCTCATGGTACCTTCTCCAAAATCGACCATATAATTGGTCACAAAGCAGACCTCAACAGATATAAGAAGGTCGAACTAATCCCATGCCTCCTATCAGATCAAAGTTCCTGAGTTCAATTCCCAGCAACCATATGGTGGCTCACAACCATCTGTGAAGGTATCTCATGCCCTCTTCTGGGATGTCTGGAAACAAAAACAGTGTACTCATAAATAAAATAAATAAAATAAAATAAATCTTTAAAAAAAAAACGAATTACACATGCTCTTAACCACTGGGTCATCTGTAGCCCCAGGGTTTTAATGTCATCAATACACCCAAATTGTGACAGGGTCCCACTGCTGAGTCCTTCCCACGAGTAGAGGACTGTGTTCTCCCAAGGTCTCATCCCTCTCTCCATTCCTAGGTCTTCCATAGACTTTTCCAACGGTCTGTCTTCCTAACCTAAGGGCAGCATACATGGAGAATGAGCCAATATAGCTTGTATACATGACTGATGTGCAAAGTGTAGGAGGTAAGTGTATGTGTTGCATGTATGTATGCATGCATGTGTCCTCCTGGTGTCTAACAATGTGGAGGTGGGAGCAGACAGGGAACACACAGGGGCTGACCACCCCCAACATTGCTATGATGATGAAGAACATCCAGAAATCCAAATTCTAAATCCTAATCAGGTCCTCCAGGCCCTTTTGAAGTTATATTGGAGCATATTTATTTCATAGTTTGAGTTTGATGTATCATTTTCAAAAATTCAGACACACAGTGTGTCATCCTTGAACTATATGCTTGCCCCAAACCCTGAGACTGTCTCAGAAAGATTTAACTGTATTCTCACACACTTCTTTCTTTCTTTCAAGAACACCCCATATGTCCACCTTCCTCAAATTCAGCTGAGATTCCCAATTCCTCTGGACGAATACAGGCGTTATAGTGCCTTCTTAACTCCATTATCCAGCAGGAACCAAGGGCTCCCTGGAGGCTCTGAGCTTCCCATACTTGCTCTGGTCTCCCTTCAATGTACCACTCTAAGGCTGAAACTGGGTTAACTTACACCCAAGGGTATCCAGAAGAAGTATTGGGACCAGTGGAGATGCACTTCCAGATGTGGCCACCAGAGGGCAGGCACACATAGCACCTGGAGTATAGCTACTCTGCAGAAGTGGGGCTCTGTGGGCAACTGAGCATCTAGTTCCAGTGCATGTGTGGGCCAGGAGGAGAAGAGAAAGTCCTATGGTAGCTTCTGGAGGCCCCAGAGAGAGCTCCTTTTTAATTCTTGCCTTTCTATCTCGCTCCTGTCTTCCTTCCCTTCCTGCTATTTAGAGGCCAGGATCTAGATTCAATCTTGACTTTGTTAGTCTAGATACCTTTTCTCTCTAAATCTTAGAGTACCCGTCTGCAATGTGGGAAGAATAATGTATCGAATTTAGTGCACATCCCCTTTGCCTTTTCCTTGGGCAGTTGGGGCATTTTATATAGGACAACCCATTTGAGCTGTCAGAAGGGAGCTCCAGGCTATATCCTGGGCAAAACCAGTCCCTCCTTCTACCCCAGAGTGAGCTGTCTCATCAGGCCTCCATCCTGGTAGAGGATGCCATAAGGTTCTGTTCGGTGGTGCTGGCCAGGCTGGGTGAACTAGTCAGACTGGAGTGACTTCTACCCCAGCCTGGGAACTTTAGCAATGTCGGAATGTATTCCCAGCCTCAGCAGGTCCTGCCGCAGGTCAGAATAGATAAGCAGGTGTACAGGAAGGATGGAGGGGTGGATAGGCGGAAGTGGAGGGGGAGGAAGGATGGAAGGAACAAGGGGAGGATATATGAATGGGAGGGAGGTGGAAGGGAGGGAGGAAATAGATTAGTTCATGCATTACTTCAGAGCACTTGTAGCAAAGAGATTTCCATGCACGGTTCTAACGGAATCCTAAGGACTTCTTAGAGAACCGAGGTCTAGGCAGTCAATTGAGGGGTGCTCCATTTTGAGGGTCCTTGTCTCTTAGAGGGGGCACTGATAGTAGCCATAGGGGTTTTGGTCTAAGCTGTCAGGTTCTTTCAGACTTTGGGGCTTGGTTCATGTTTGCATTTATTTCTTCATTAAGCAAATACTCCCCAGGTCCTTCCCACGAGGGGTCCAAAGGATGGAGGGGGGCACCCCAGGGATGTTCTGAGGACATGGTTTTCAGCATGAAGCAGTTCCCACAGGGGCTCCCAGCCAGAGAAATCACTGTCTCAAATCAGAGCCAGGAGACCCAGGATAAAGGAAAGACACATTTGCATAGAGCTAAGTCCAGACCTGGGATCCTCAGTTCCTGTTCTCCCCACTGCAGTGCTTCCAGGGAAAGGGTTTCTGGGAGGGCCCAGAAATGGGGATGTGTCATAAGCATGGGTGCTCTCTCCCCAGCTGGCCTTGCCTTCTCTCCTGGCACTGGGTCACACCTGCAGGGCCTCACCCACTACTGACCTAGACTTCCTTGCCACTCTGTCAACAGTTGCAGGGTGGAGCAAAGCATGGCTTCAGGGGCCCAATCAGAGACCCTGACCAGCATCACAGAAACCTAACCCCGCCTCCCCCACCAGGGTGGAGCCAGTGCCATATTAGTCAGGGTGAGAGTGAGTCTTCCTGGAGGCTGCTTGGACCCAGCTGCAGCTCTGACCTTCCCAGCAAGGCCATGCTGTGGTTGACAGGGCCTCCCAGTGGGTGACGGTGGGCAGAGCCTGATACAGGCATTTAGAGACAGGGACCACTAAGCACCTAGAGCAAAGGTACTGTGTAACTGAGGTCACTGCTTCTTTAGAACTCTTCTAGTTTGTTGCCTAGAGAGTCACAAATCTGCTCAGGCCCGGTTAACAGCGGGATTCTCTAGAGATGCCCAGGCCCCTGACTGCTAGAGTCTGGCCCTTGAGAGACCCAATCTATCCATGTCAGGTAGCATCCCTGCCCTCAGCACCCAAAGTGTTCTTGGGATGGCTCATCTTGTGTTCACATAGTCTAGAGCATTCTGGTGTGAAGCCTGGGTCTGTATCTTGGAGCCAAGAGGACCCGGGAAACACTGGCTGTGGGAAAGAACCTGTGGACTCGCAAACAGGTGGATCCTGTAGGCCTCAAAGCCTCCATTTAGGTTGAGCCCTCATCCATTACTCTGTCAGGCTCCTAGGGGTGAGAGCTTTGCCACTGGCGTCTCTTGGCTCTTCTCTTCATAGCCTGCAATAGTTAAAGCAGCCCCAGTTGGGATGTAAGAGCTCAACTAGACTGAGAACCCCAGAGGTTCCCAGGGATTAGGGCTTTATGATAATGATCCAAATTAGGAAGTACTATTCTTTCTAGATTGTTCTCAGATTGAAACTCCTAATTGAAGATCTTTGTAAGGAAACCCAAGACTTTTAGGTTGTTGTGGTTTGTTCCTGTCGTCCTGGCACTTGGGAGCGGGAGACAGGGTAGCTGGAGTTCAAGGCTATGAGTAAGGTTAGCCTGGGATACCTTGTCTTGAAGGAAAGAAAAGATGAAAGGAGCAAAGGAAAGGAAAAGGGAAAGAAAAGAATCTCAGGACGCTCAAATAATTGCTCCCTTACCTAGGGGACAACTTGAAAATGGTCAAGAGATGAGAGCACGGGATAGGACCCACTTGCGGTCCCTCTCCTGACCCAAGTTAATTTTGATATTCTGTGACTAGCTTAATGGTTGGACATTCCTAAACCTTCCCCTGCTAGCAAACAGTCCCCTCTGGTACTCTTGAGTTAACATCTTTCAAAATTTAGATTTCATCTCTGCTACCCCAGGCCCAATTGGGGAAGTGGCCTGTAGCCTCTTACCCTGATTCCCACATGTCGGTGGGCCTTTAGGTCTGGTCTTTCTTCTTCCCTTCATGGTGATCTCTGCTTCTTTCCTCTCTCCCTGCTCCTAGCCCTCACAAATCTCAAAGTTGGATACCCAGATTCCCGATTTCAGGGGCCAGATGAATTCAAAGCGTTAGAACCAATCCCAACATTAGAGCAGTGATGGGGGCGGCCCTGGTCCGGACATTATCCTAATGGAAGTGCTATGTGCAGGGGAGTTGCAGGTTCTTCTCCTGGAAGCCAAGATTGTCACTGTCTGGCCTGGCTCTCCATTCCCAGGAACTCCTCCTTTCTGAGTGTTACCTATAAGGTTGCTTGGTCCCTAGAAATATCCAGGAATCTTGGGGATCATGAAGGTAGGCTCCATTCTCCTGGTATGGCCTTCTTTCAGGAGCCACCAAGGCCTGGAAGATCCATTTAGCCTTATGTAAAACTGGTGGGGTTGCCCATCATGTCTCAACCTCTGCCTTCTGTCCTCTTGCCTTCCTCCTTCCAACCATCTGGAGTTGGAGAGTCATGTGGAGGAAATGGAGGAAAGGGGTTGGTTAGTGTGAGTTTGTGTTTGTGTGTGTATGTGTGAGTTCATGTATGTGAGTGCACTCATGTGTCTGTGTATATGTATGTGCTTGTGTAGGAGTTGGAGAGCATACTCGTGTGTGTGTGTATGTGTGTGTGTGTGTGTACATGTACATATATGTTCATGTGTGTATGGAGGCCAGAGGTTGACATTAGGTGTTTTTGTCTATCACGCTCCACCTTATTTTTTGAGACAAGATTTCTTGTTGAACTCAGAGCTCATGGATTCAGCTGGAGGAGCTGACCAGTGAGCTTCAGGGATCTGCCTCTCTATCTCCCACCCCCATGCTGGGTCCCAGACAGTGCCTGCCCCTGGCTTTGTCTATGGTAACTGGAGACCCAGACTCACCTTGTTGAGCACAGCAGGCAGTTTTCTATCTCCTTAGGCCCAAGTGCCTTCTTTTCCAGAAGGTTCTAGAAGCAATCCCAGCCTACTGGCCCACACAGACCAATGCTCGTTTTCAGCTGGTTCTCAGCAACCCAGCAGCTGTCATGGTAGATCCTGTGTGGTCTCTGTGTCGTTACTGTAGTGACACCCAGGAAACATTCGTCCTTCTAACTAATCAGTCAATGCTTAGGTTGTCCTGAGAGAAAATGAGGAGGCCTCCCAAGGCCCTCCTTCACTCACAGATTCTTAGACTGCCTCAGGTGACCTGATGTACCTTACTTACATTGAGCCAACAGCTCCTGGTGCAGGATCCCCCACGCCCACTTACCCACCTATGCAGACCTTAATCCATTGAGTCCACACAGTCCTTTCAAAGGGCTTAAAACTTCTTCTGCAAGAAGAGTATGCCATGTCCATTGTCTCTCCTGGTAGGGGATACCCCATCAGGAGTGGAGTGACTGGAGGTGAAGCCAGCAGAGAGGCTGGGACTGTAGGCTCTTTCCATTGAACTACCACTAGGTGGCATTCTCAGCCCTCACTTAGGGCTAAGCACAAGACTAGGGGGAATCAGCTTGTTAAAAGGAGCATCCAGACTGGCTGTAGGGAAATGCCAGGACAGAGAAGAGAGAGGGGTTTGAATGGGGGAACAGAGTGGCTTATGGGACTTTCGGGGAGGGAGGAAACAGGAAAGAGGAAATCATTTGGAATGCAAATAAAAAAAACTTAGAAAAAAAAAAAGGAGCATCCAGGAATTTCAGGAAGACAACCACTGAGCAATGACCAGGAAACACCCTCAAAGCTGAGGCAGCCTTGTGTGTGACAGCCACAGTATGTTGTCCCTCTGCTTTTGACCTTTAAAGCTCCAAGTATTGACAGGTTTCTCCGAGATGAGGATCAGCCTGAACTCTAGGGGCAGGGTAGCTCAGAAGTTCCATCCCAGCACTTGGGATTCCCGAGGCAGGAGGATGTCTACAAGTTTAAGGCATTTACCACCTTGTGAGGCTGCTAGAGCCCAACCCTCAGGAGGTGGTTCTTTCCTTTTTCTGTGTGGGACCTGGGGATCAAACTCAGGCAGTCAGGCCACTCTATTAGAACTGCTGGGCACTGAGTGACCTAGAAGAATGTGTGAGACTTTCTATTTTCTTAGTAATTTTTTTCTTTTTGTTTGTTTGTTTGCTTTGTTTTCCACAGAGGGTTTCTCTGTGTAGCCCTGGCTGTCCTGGAACTCACTCTGTAGATCAGGCTGGCCTCAAACTCAGAGATCCACCTGCCTCTGCTTTCCAAGTACTGGAATTAGAGGTGTGTACCACCACTTCCAGGCTCAGTAATTTTTCTCAGTGAACAGTGTGATTTAGAAATCTGAGTCCACCACTCATAGGAGAAGGGGGATGGGGGAAGGATTATGGGAGAGGGTGACAGGGAGGAGGGCAGTGAGCAGAACCTAAGGTGAATAGGTAAAAAAAGAAAGAAAGTAAGAAGGAGGGGGGGGGGTAAGAATACTGAATCAAGGTGTTAGGGGGATGGTTTTGTACACCGTGTATTCAGATGGTGATTTCTGTGCCCTGAGATCTGATTGCATCTCAGTGTTGTGTAAAAATTGTTTTCTATCACCTGTGATTGTTTAAAAAAGAGCTGATCATCCAATAACTCTGAAGGAATTCCAGTCCCAGTTGGAAGTCCCTGGGAGACAAAGGAGAGAGAGACAGACAGAGGCAAGACATTCACACACTCACACACACACACACACACACACACACACACACACACACACACACACAAACACACACAGGGACACAGACAGACAGACAGACAGACAGAGGAGAGGTGTGGAGGCACCAGGAGGAATCACCATGAGGACACATATGGAACAGAGTCAGTCTAAGCAAGATTCCGATTCCGATTCAGATTGAGGGTAAAGGTTCACATGGCTGGGAAGTAGCCAAGCTAGCATAGTAGGGTTAGAATAAACGAGTATCTGCACAGTTACAGAGCTCGCAGCTTGTAATGCTGGGGCATCTATTGAGCCTTAATAGGACGAAGGACCTCTCCTCCCACTGATGCCTGACAAGGGATTCCTCTGCCACAATTGCAGCTGGAATCATGGGTACCCCTTGGTTGATGTCTTGGTCCCTAGGAGCCCTGGGGCTTCTGGTTGGCTGACATCATAGTTCTTTCCATGGGGTTGCAAAACCCTTCAGCTCCTCCAGTCCTCTCTCCAACTCCTCCATTGGGGACCCTGTGCTCAGTCCAATGGTTGGCTGCTAGCATCTGCCTCTGTACCTGTAAGGCTCTGTCAGGGTCCCTCAGGAGACAGCCATAACAGGCTCCTTTCTGCAAGCACTTCTTGTCATCCATAATAGTGTTGGGGTTTGGTGACTGTTTATAGGATGAATCCCCAGGTAGAACAGTCTCTGGGTGGCCTTTCCTTCAGTCTCTGCCCCACACTTTGTCTCAATAAATGCTCCTGTGAGTATTTTGTTCCCATTCTCAGAAAAACCGAAGCACCAATACTTTGGTCTTCCTTCTTCTTGAGTTTCACGTGGTCTGTGAAAACCACGTTAAGATGGACTATTTTGTGGAAAAATGATACCGATAAATTGGTAGGCATAACAATATTCCTAGGTTGATTGAAAGTAGAATTATAAACATTTTCTGATAAAATTGAAGCTTTACATGGAAAATATTTTTGATAAAACTGAAGATATATATAGAAAAACACGTTAAGATTGTCTATTTCATGGAAAAATTATACAGATAAAATGGTAGGTAGAATAAAAATATTCGTAAGTTGAATGAAAGTGGAATTATAAATATTTTCTGACAAAATTGAAGATTTACATAGAAAATATTTCTGATAAAATTGAAGAAATATATAGAAAACATGTTAAAATTAAAGATTATCATGGAAAATAATACAGTTAAAATGGTAGACATACAAAACATTACTAAATTGATTGAAAGAGGAATCACAAACATTTTCTGATAAAATTGAAGATTTACATGAAAAATGTTTCTGTAAGACTATGTTTTTTGTTGGGGAATTGAGTCCATTGATGTTATAAGATAGTAAGGAATAGTGATTGTTGCTTCCTGTTATTTTTGATGTTCTTTTTATGTTTGTGTGGTTACTTTCTTTTGGGTTTGTTGGAAAAAGATTACTTTCCTGCTTTTCTAGGGTGTAGTTTCTCTCCTTGTGTTGTCGTTTTCCATCTATTATCCTTTGTAGGGCTGGATTTGTGGAAAGATACTGTATAAATTTGGTTTTATCATGGAATATTTTGGTTTCTCCATCTTTGGGAATTGAGAGTTTTGCTCGATATAGTAGTTTGGGCTGGCATTTGTGTTCTCTTAGGGTCTGTATGAGATCTGCCCAGGACCTTCTAACTTTCATCGTCTCAGGTGAGAAGTCAGGTGTAATTCTGACAGGCCTGCCTTTATAGGTTACTTGACCATTTTCCCTTACTGCTTTTAATATTCTTTCTTTGTTTTGTGCTTTTAGTGTTTTGAATATTATGTGCCGGGAGGACTTTCTGGTCTGGTCCAGTCTGTTTGGAGTTCTGGAGACTTCTTGTATGTTCACGGACATCTCTTTCTTCAGATTAGGGAAGTTTTCTTCTATAATTTTGTTGAAGATATTTACTGTCCCTTTCAGTTGGAAATCTTTGCTCTCTTCCATACCTATAGTCCTTAGGTTTGGTCTTCTCATTGTGTCCTGGATTTCCTGGATGTTTTGGCTCTGTAGCTTTTTGCATTTTGCATTTTCTTTGACTGTTGAGTCAATATTTTCTATGGTATCTTCAGCACCTGAGATTCTTTCTTCTATCTCTTGTATTCTGTTGTTGATGCTTGCATCTATAACTCCTGAATTCATTCCAAGGTTTTCTATCTCCAGAGATGTCTCATTTTGTGATTTCTTTATTGTTTCTACTTCCACTTTTAGATCCTGAATGTTTTTTTTCAGTTCCTTTACTTGATTGTTTGTGTTCTCCTGTATTTCTTTAAGGGATTTTTGTGATTCCTCTTTAAGGAGTTCTACCTTTTGACCTCTTGTATTTCTTTAAGGGAGTTATTTATGGCTTTCTTGAAGTCCTCTATCAGCATCTTGAGATGTGATTTTATATCTAACTCTTACTTTTCCAGTGTGTTAGGGTATCCAAGATTTTGCTCTTTTGGGAGAACTGGGTTCTGATGGTGCCATGTTGCCTTGGTTTCTGTTGGTAACAGTCTTGTGTTTGCCTTTTGCCATCTAGTTATCTCTCGTGTTAGCTGGTCTTGTGTTCTCTGATTTTGGCTTATCTGTCCTGGAAACCTGTGTATATGTACTCCTGGGATTCCCATTCTTTCTGTGCACACAGGTATGTAGGCTCTTCTGGGAGACCAGGTCTCCTGTGCTCCCAGGCCTCTTTGTACTCCAAATGACCTAAGTGCAGCTAGTTCTCTAGGAATTATCAGGGGATGGTGTCTTCACTGTGGCAGACCTGGCAAGATTCTGACACAGGAGAAAGGGCAAATGGCCTGAGTGGATGGTTCGCTTGGAAGTATCAGGAGATGGAATCTTCACTGCAGCACACCTGGCAAGTTTCATCTGCCCTGAGTGGCTGGCTCTCAACTGCCCTGAGTGGCTGGTTCTCAACTGCTCTGAGTGGCTTGTTCTCTCAGAAGTATCAGGAGATGGAATCTTCACTGTAGCAGAGCTGGCAAGGTTCTGCCCCAGCAGGAAGGGCAGGCCACGGTGGGAAGGAGAGAAGGCTGGGAAGGGGTTGCTACTAGGAGGGGCAGGGCTTTTGGGGTTGCTGGGTAGCGAGTCCTGCTGAACCCCAGGCAGCAGCTCTGGGCCTCCAGAGGTTTGTTTGAGTTAATTTTATATCTGGTCACTTTGCTGAAGCTGTTTATCAGCTTTAGAAGTTCTCTGGTGGAATTTTTGGGGTCACTTAAGTATATGATCATATCATCTGCAAATAGTGATAATTGATTTCTTCCTTTCCAATTTATAGCACTTTGACCTCCCTTTGTTGTCTAATTGCTCTAGCTACAACTTCAAGTACTATATTGAATAGATAGGGAGAGGGTAGGCAGCCTTTTCTGGTCCCCGATTTTAGTGGGATTGCTTCCAGTTTTTCTCCATTTAGTTTGATGTTGGCTACTGGTTTGCTGTATATTGCTTTCTCTATGTTTAGGTATGGGCCTTGAGTTCCTGATCTCTCCAAGACTTTTAACATGAAGAGATGCTGAATTGTGTCAAAAGCCTTTTTAGCATCTAATGAAATGATCATTTTTTTCCTTTGAATTTGTTTATGTAGAGTGGTACATTGATGGATTTCCATATATTGAACCGTCCCTGCATCCCTGGTATGAAGCCTACTTGATTGTTGTGAATGATCGTTTTGATGTAGTCTTGGATTTGGTTGGCAAGAATTTAATTGAGTATTTTTGCATCAATATTCACAAGGGAAATTGGCCTGAAGTTCTCTTTCCTTGTTTGGTCTTTGTTTGGTTTAGGTATAAGTGTGATTGTGGCTTCAAAAAATGAATAAAATGAATGAATGAATTCATGGGATAGTTTGAAGAGTATTGGTATTAGGTCTTCTTTGAAGATCTGATAGAATTCCCCACTAAACCCATCTGGTCCTGGGCTTTTCTTGGTTGGGATACAGTTAATGACTGCTTCTATTTCCTCAGGACTTATGGGATGATTTAGATAGTTTGTCTGATCCTGTTTTAACATTGGCACCTGGTATGTGTCTAGAAAATTGTCCATTTCGTTCAGATTTTCCAATTTTGTTGAGTTTAAGCTTTTGTAGTAGGATCTGATGATTTTTTGAATTTCCACAGTTTCTGTTGTTATGTCTCCATTTTCATTTCTGATTCTATTAATTTGGGTTGTGCCTCTGTGCCTTCTGGTTAGTCTGGCTAAGGGTTTATCTATCTTGTTGATTTTCTCAAAGAAGTAGCTCCTGGTTTTGTTGATTCTTTGTATAGTTCTTTTTGTTTCTATTTGGTTGATTTCAACCCTGAGTTTGATTATTTCCTGCCATTTACTCTTCTTGGGTGCATTTGCTTCTTTTTTTTTTTTTCTAGAGCTTTCAGGTCTGTTGTCAAGCTGCTAGTGTAAGGTCTCTCCAATTTCTTTTTGGAGGCACTTAGCACTATGAGTTTTCCTCTTAGCACTGCTTTCATTGTGTCCCATAAATTTTGGTATGATGTGTCTTCATTTTCATTAAATTCTAAAAGTCTTTAGTTTGTTTATTTCTTCCTTGACCGAGTTATAATTGAGTGGAGCATTGTTCAACCTCCATACATAAGTGTGTTTTCCGATATTTTTGTTTGATCTTAAGACCAGCCTTAGACCGTGGTGATGTGATACTGTGCATGGTATTATTTCAATATTTCTGTATCTGTTGAGGCTTGTTTTGTGACCAATTATATGGTCAACTTTGGACAAGGAACCATGAGGTGCTGAGAAGAAGGTATATTCTTTTGCTGTAGGATGGAATGTTCTATAAATATCTGTTAGATCCATTTGGTTCATAACTTCAGTTAGTTTCACTGTGTCTCTCTTTAGTTTCTGTTTCCATGAGTTGTCCACTGCAGAGAGTGGGGTGTTGAAGTCTCCCACTATTTTTGTATGGAGTGCAATGTGTGCTTTGAATTTTGGAAAGCTTCTTTTATGAATGTGGGTACCCTTGCCTTTGGAACATAGATGTTCAGAATTGAGCATTCATCTTGGTAGATTTTTCCTTTGACTGGTAGGAAGTGTCCTTCCTTATCGTTTTTTGACAACATTTGGTTGAAAGTTGATTTTCCCCTATATAAGAATGGCCACTCCCGCTTGTTTCTTGGGACCATTTTCTCGGAAAATTGTTTTCCAACCTTTGACTCTGAGGTAGTGACTGTCTTTGTCACTGAGGTGGGTTTCTTGTATGCAGCAAAATGTTGTGTCCTGTTTACATATCTAATCTGTTAGTCTATGTCTTTTTATTGGGTAACTGAGTCCATTGATGTTGAGAGATCTTAAGGAAAAATTGTCGTTGTTAAAGGTGAAATTCTGTTTGTATGGCTATCTTCTTTTGGGTTTGTTGAAAGATTACTTTATTGCTTTTTCGAGGGTGTAGTTTCCCTCCTTGTGTTGGTATTTTCCTCCCATTATCCTTTATAGAGCTGGGTATATGGAATGATATTGTGTAAATTTGGTTTTGTCATGGAATGTCTTGTTTTCTCCACCTATAGTAATTGAGAGTTTTGCTGGGTGTAGTAGCCTGGGCTGACATTTATGTTCTCTTAGGGTCTGCATGAGATCTAACCAGGATCTTCTAGCTTTCATCGTCTCAGGTGAGAAGTCTGGTGTAATTCTGATAGGTCTGCCTTTATATGTTACTTGACATTTTTCCCTTACTGGTTTTAATATTCTTTCTTTGTTTAGTGCATTTGGTGTTTTGATTATTATGTGCTGGGAGGACTTTCTGTTCTGGTCCAGTCTGTTTGGAGTTCTGTCGGTTCCTTGTACGTTCCTGTGCCTCCCCTCCCATTGACGTCAGACAAGGCCATCCCCTGCTACATATGTATCTGGAGCTATGGATCCCTCCCTGTACTCTCCTTGGTTGGTGGTCTAGTTATTTCCCAGGATTCTCTGGCCACTTCACTAAGACAAGATTGTATTGTTCCTAAACTATGAATGTTAAGTGTTGTGTTGCATAAGTAGGGAAGGGCTCCATATCAGTGTTGAGAAAGGAGACAGGGGAAGGACCAGGAGGAAGAGAAGGAGGAAGAGGAGGAGGAGGAAAGGAGGAAGAGGAGTAGGAGTAGGAGTAGGAGGAAGAGGAGGAGAAGGATGTGTTAGACCAGAATCCGCGGACTATACTTTATGCTGAGAAGCCTTTAGATTATGGTCTTCTATCAGAGAGACAGGACAGATGTGATACATGTGGCTCTACTTCCAAGGAACCTTATTACTTTTCCTACTCTCTTTTCTCATAGTCTTCTGGGAAGGCCTGGGCTGCAGAGGGATCAGTTGTGTAGCCTGCTCACTCTGACTGCCCTGGGTGTGAGAAGAATTGTATATACTGTGCTGAATTGATTCATAATTGTTAGCATGTTTTAACCTGTGTGCTGTTGTGGTGTATGCATTTGGGTTCTTTTTATTTTATTTTTTGCTTTTGTAAACAAAACAAAAGCCAGTCTTCGTAGTTTTGCACTTGTTATTAAATTGGTTGTGTTTTTACAATGTAAGAAAAATTAATAAGAATTGTCTCTAGCTTCTTCTCTGTGGTACATGTCTTTGTGTTGTGTCAGTAATAGTACCCAGTGCTCCATAAAGGATAATAGCTTCCAGTACACTATCCCTCATGAGGACTCCTTGAGTGGCTCGTCATCTGCCTCCTCATGTGAACCAGTGAGTGACTTTCCAGCAACCTTCTGAAAATCTACCTACTTGGTGAGGATGAGAAGAATCAAGCCTGCTGCCACTTCACAGTTTGAAGGTATCCATATCAGATTCTCAGTTCTGAGACAGGGGAGTGTATCTAGTGTGCTTGAAGTCTTGGAGTGTTGTGGTTGCTTATCAGTAGTGAGTAGATGAGATTTGTTTGACACAGGCCTTTCACCCTGTGGCTCAGGCCGGCTTCACACTCAGGGTCTGGTTTATGTTAGCATCAGATGTGCTATGACCTCCTGCATGTGCTCCAGAGTGTGGGAGCTACAGTACGACCAACTTGATTAAGCAGATGTGAAGGAGTCAGGTTGTCATACACTGTTATCTTCATGACTCTCCCTTTGTCAGCTCTATCAGTACTAGATAGTGGCAGCCTTCTTCTCCATGGGATTTGACCTTCTTTTCCTTACTCTTATGCTTTCCTGCGACTTTGAGGATATGAGTGCTGGGTAATGGGTTATCGTCACCATTTATGCTAGACGGTCACAGTCGGTGATTGATCCACAGGTGTCTTTGTTGAGTTCTGCTTCTGTAGACACAAAACATGGTCAAGAGACACATTTAAGCATATGGAAGATCTGATGGTTTCTGAGGGAAGACAATCTACAGGGAAGAGGGAGACTCCATGGGTTAAAAACAATTCACACCAAGTTTCTCCAAGCTGTTCTGTGAGGGTGCATTTTGTGTTGTTTCTGTGCCTTGTGGTACTGTGATGAGGTTTTGAAGGCATTTACAGACTGCATTGTTGTTGTGTGGAATGACAGGCACAGGTGAAAAGGAGAAGGCCAAAGGAAAGAGGAAACTCAAGCACGAAGAAGATGAAGACTATCGTGAGCTTCCGCAACAGAAGCACAAGAAGTACGGTAGGGTCCTGTGCTGTCTTTCCTTCTGTGGGAGACTGAGCTACACCTTTTAAGGCTGGAGGTAGAAAGCTTTGCTTTATAGACTTGATTGGCTTTGGAGTCCCTAGAATTTGGTGAGGGAATGATCTTTACCCACTTTCTTTTCAGTTGTCCTGTGTGAAAGGAAGGTCAGGAGGTTGAGGAAGTAGGACCTAGTGTGCTGAAGAGAAGGGGAAGGGGATTTGTGAAGCTGAGATATTTCAGGTTTCTGAGTTTGCATCTTATGCAGGGAGGAAGCAGCGGCCTAAGCTCAGTCTCACCCCAATTCCCAGGCTCATCTGGATTGGAAGGTCCGCCAGTCTATGCAGTAGGTACTCGTCTTTGAATATTCGTGTTATTTCTGTGAGGGATGATGTACCGGATTAGACTGTCACCTATTTCTCCCGTTTTCTTACCTCCCTTCTCTCTCTGTCTCTGTGAGAAATTGAACCCAGCACTTCATTCCTGATGGGCAGGCATTGACCAGCAAGCCTCACCTGCAGTTCCTGGAAGCAGCAGCTGCTCTATGGTGGTCACATAGGCCTAAGATTTGGCCCTGTAGGCCTTCTGAGCTGCCTAGGTCTGTCCCTAGTACAACCCCTGATTTCCTTGTATGTAGACAGGAAGTATTACATCGAAGAAATTTAAATGATGTAAAAACATTCAGCATGGTATCATGCACATAGAAAAAAAAATCTCAGATAGGATTTTTGCAAATCTCAGTAAATTTTTCTTACATCATGATCTGGAAATTTGACCCCAGTCCTTACTCCACAGGATTTGGGAGTGAGTCTCAGATTTTTTTTTTCCCAAAAGGGAAAGGGGCAGAAGTTTCAGAAACTGTACAGTGTATAGGAACAAGTTATTTTTGAAATTCTTGTCCTGCAAGAGTGTATTCAATATTTTCGTTCAATTATAAACATTTTTTTTTTTTTTTTTTTTTTTTGGCTCTGTAGAACGCCACAGATTACAGTGTCCTAATCTTTCCACTATAGGCAGTATGGAGGGAAAGTGGTACTTAGAGATCCTGGAAAAAAGCAATGTGTCCTGTCCTACCTGCCAAGCAGTGTGGAGGAAGACTACAGAGGGTTTAGAGAAACACGTGAAAAACTGCAAACAGGTTAGCTATTTTGTGGCACTTCATGACTGTTAGGAATTTTTTTCTGAAATATAGACTTCTGGTACTGTGTGCACTCTATTATAGCTAATTAGGAGTAGCTTTGTACCTTAGAGAAAACAGAGATTTCATGTACAGGCTTGGGTTTGCATGCTTATTTAATTGTACTGCTAGTTGCCTTTTTAATGTGTACACATAGAATGCAGAAAAAAGTGGCAACTGCTTTAACGTGTTTGTTGTTTTATATCACCGTGTGCAGATACCTGACCCAAGAACTAAAGGGAGGAGCTTGCTTTGCCCCAGTAGTGTGTTTGTTATTTTATATCACTGTGAGCAGATACCAACCCAAAGAGCTAAAGGGAGGAGTTTACTTTGCTTCAGGGTTTGGGAGGGTAGAAGCCCTTCATGTCCAGGAAACCATACTGGCTTCAGTGACTCATTTTCGGGTACCAGGCACTTGGGTCAGAGTTTCTCACAGGGCAGTTGAATCAGGACTCAGAACAGGAGGGAAGCAAGGACATAATCTCCAGAGGTCCCTTTTAAGTGAACCTGCTCCACCAGCCAGACCCCCTCCCTTTCCAAAAGGTTCCATAACCTTCCAAAACAGTGATGGCAGCCAGAGGCATGTGTCCAGTTGACAGAAAACTGAAGCACCGGACCAAATGAGTGTCCTGGCAGCAGGAAGAACTGTTTCATAGCCCAGCCTTTTAACTCCAATGACTCCTATCCTATCCAGATAACCTCATGAAAGTACAGGCCTTGGCAGAAAGGATGAGAGTGAAGAGCTGGAACATCCAGGCCCTGGTACACAGCATTGTGTGGCAGTCATTGTCGATGAGAGTCTGGCGCTGGGGAGAAGACCTGGCATGGCACAGCCAGGTCTTCTGGAGAAAACATCCCTGTTCATCTCATTCTCCTCAGGCCCCTCTAAAGAAGCTCTTTCCCATGCTCATCAGCATCACATGGCCACTTCTGTTTTTCAATTATGATGGGTACTGCGTTCAAGTAGGGGTGATGAGAGGCAATGTTTCCTAGGAAGGAGAGGAGTCCAAACCCCCCAAAGCTAGATGGGTGGGCAAGGCTGAACATTTGTTTAGACTTCTCCCCTCCCCAAGCTGGGTAAATACTCGATTTATTATGTCTCTATAGAGCGTTGCCAAGGCAACAGGGTTCGGTTCTTTCTAGGACTTTATAGAACAGGCAAGACAGGCCACCAATGGTTACACACTCATTAGTTTTTTTAGCGACAGGTTCATTGTTGACACTGAAGTCATTATCATCACCCAAAAGCTTTTAGGATTCTTTGTTTTGCATGGTATACTATACTGAACATAATCCCGCTATAACCCCGATGGAGTCCTCCCTCAGTAGTGAAATTATAATCCACGAGACTCACTGATAGGAATCATAGCAATACTGAGCAGTTTGTATGAGCTTCGCAGTTTGGTTTGGAGTGTGCACTGGGAAATCTAGGTGTCAGCCCAGCTCTGCTGTGTGGCCCAAGGAAGAAAGCAAATGTGTATCTGTGTGCTTTACTGTTCTCACACATGACCTGCCTCCCCTCTAGTGGGCAGAAGCAGGACCCAGAGGGGTCTGGGGTCAGTGTGGTCTTTCATCATTATTCACACTGCTTCCTTCTGGAAGCTTCTAGACTTAGCCAGATGGAGCCACCACAAGGCTTCATGGAAAATTCTCTCCCCAGTGGGAGGTCCATTCTCCTTTGTCTTTTGTTCTAAATAGTGTTTCAGTGTTTCAATGTTAAGCCTCTACTTCTTCCCACATTCACAGTTTCCTCCAACCTTATCTGTTCTGGGAGAAATCTTCTCTGATTAACTTTACATTGTCTTGGCTCTCCATATTATCTTCTTCTCCACACTTACATAGTCATGATCCCTAATACAAATACAACGATTTAGACCCTGGTGAATGTTGCATGTCTTTCATCTCAGTTCTCATAGAAATCTCCTAAGCATGTGTGTTTAGTTTCACCATCTTCCCGGCCCCTTATCTCTGCTTTGAATGTAGCATTATCTTATTTAGTTATTGGTCTATATTCCAATCTATTAGGTTTTTCATTCTTTAGTGGTTTTTAATCTTTCACTTGGTCCTGGTTTCATCTCTCCACATGGAATTTTCAGAAAGAAGTCTTCTGCTGGGGTCTGGCTCCAGCTGGGTTTAAATACCAAAGAAGAGGTGTGGAGTTGGTGAGGGAAGGGACTGACATTATCTGAGGGTGAATCAGGAGAGCTGGTGTTTATTGATAAATAAGGAAACTTTTGAGTCTATGATTGCATAATTGCTTTGCCACTAGTAATCTTGAAAGCAGACTTAATGATAACAAGAAATACATTATCTTTTCACAGATTGTTTTTTACCTATTTTAGCCCCATTATTTTAATATCCATAATGAATGAAGTCATCAACTTTATTGCAGTATTTTTCTTTGAAGCAAAAGCAATAAGTTCGGCATGCATCTAAGTCCCCATTGTTCTCTAAGATTCAGCAAATCCACCATGTGCCCTTTGTACCTCCTTCTGCAAGGTCTCAGGCTTTGTGGTCAGGATGAACCAGACATCGAGTCCTGGAAAACAAACCCACGAGAGCAATTTTCTTTCTTCCAGGACCTGGATACAGTGTTTGCACCAGGAAGCATAACAAGCATTGAGATGTTTCCTAATTGTGTTCCTATGTGTCTTGGTCTTACAATATGGGCCTGTTCTCCTCATGAGCTCCCCAAAGGGAAGCTCTGACATCTTACCCTTTCTCCACTGTGCTGTACCATCCTAATTCCTTCTATGTATGCGGCTATTATATTGTTCCAACATATTTCCTATCCATTCATATTGAGGCAGTGAGAGGTCAGTGACTGGAGGGGAGAGAGGAGGAGGAGCTAAGAGAAGTGAGGTGCAGAAGAGAGGGAGAGAGGGAAGTCCACACGAGTGGAGCTGAGAGGGAGACACAGATATCCAGAGGGCTTCAAATGTATTTCTGGTGGTTTGGAGAGTTTAGAAAATTGGGATAAGACCTTTAATCATTGTAAATTGGCATTATGTTATTGGGAGTTTACATACTTAAATATATTTGGTTATCTATTTAAGTTAAGAGTCATGCTTTACCATGCATGTATGTAGGGCAGGAGTGCAGGATCCCCGCTGTTTACCGAGTCTATGGTGGAGAGGAAAAAGGGCTGTGCTGCTGTGAGAGCTAGCTGAAAGAGACTGGCTCATCAGCAACAGTGAGAGCTGTCCTCAGTGAGACCTGCCGCAGGGACTTGGTGCAGAGGCCTGGAGGGGAGGTCCCAATTTATTAATTATTTACCCCAACAGTATATGTCAGAGATGGATCAAGCCAGTCTAGCTTCTTCACAGAATCTGCTTCTGCTGGGTCGTACCCGGTCTTGCCATTCATCCTGTGAGCCTGGGCCCATTGTTTCTCTTGACTGTATGATTTCATTCTTAAGACCAGGGGTACATAAGAGTTTCTGGCACCATCTTTCATTTAATGAATCTGCAGCCGCTCTATTCTTGGTGCAAACAGGGGGACAGAAAGGGGATTCTTGTGCAGGAGTAAGCAGAGTTATCATGCTCTATGGTTCCACGGTGGCAGAGATTTGTTTCCAAAGATTTACTTTGTTTAGCAAGACTGCTATTGTATACATTCACATACTTTACCAAAGTCCAGACAAAGTTTCCCCAAGGAAAAAGGCTTAAGGATACTCCCATAATGCATAGTAAGAATCATCAAAATGAAAGTCAAAGGATGCTGGAGAACTGTGATTCTCCATATTCACATACTGGAACTTTGTCAAGCAGCAGTGGTCGCCAAGGTTTCTATTGGACTTTGTCCTAATTTGTCTTCAGCTGCTCTGATCAAACCCTGACCATAACCAAGTCGGAAAGGAAAGTTTATTCCATCTGACTCTTTACCGTCCATCGTTTCAGAGACTCAGGGCAGGAGCTCAAGCAGGAGCAGGTGCAGAGGCTGGGACCTTGGAGGAAAGCTGCTGCCCGGCTTGTTCTCCACGGCTTGCCCAGTTTCCCTTCTGTGTACGTTTTCTAATAAATGTTCTTTGTGTGTGTGTGTGTGTGTGTGTGTGTGTGTATGTGTGTGTGTATGTGTGTGTGTTTGAAGAAATGGACTCTCTTCTACCTTGTGGACCCAGGGGATTGACTTTGAGTTATCAGCACCTCTACCAACTGAACAATCTCACCAGCCCTCAGGTTGTGACCGCTTGATCAAGGGTGGCATCACCCAGAGTGGGCTGTGCCCTACCCATCAATCATCAACCAGGAAAAATCCATGTCCTACTGACATGTCCACTGGCCAGTGTGATGGAGGCTGTTCCTCATTTAAGGTTTCCTCTTCACACAGGATTCTAGCTTGTGTCAACTTGACAACATCCAGCTCAGACTTGTTGCGTTAGTTGTAGAAACATTTTAGAAATTTTAGTGGTCTTCACTCTTAATTTGAAACATCATGTCCTATTCACTGATCGTCCTCTGTCACATTTCCTTCATCCCTTTTTTTTCCCTAGAGCATATGACAGATAAGTGAGGCTGTCTTATACTTCACACTGTGACAGGCAGAGTGGCACATCCTGTAATCCCAGCATCTGGGGGCAAAAGCAGGATCAGGAAGAGTTCAAGGACATCCCTGGTTCCATAAGGAATTCGAGGTCCCTCTGGATTACATGAGACCTTGTCCAAAAAATAAAAAGTAAAAATGAAAATAAAACCCCAAACCAAAACTTCACACAAATTACCAACTCTGGGAATAACAGTAAATTTGATACCATTACCAAAATTCAGATTTCCTGATTTATCCCTGGGGAAGTTGTTTTTATTTTCCTTATCTAAAACCCAACCAAGGAGAACCTACCAAATGTAGTCTAGGTATCTGTCTTCTTCCTTATCTTCAGTCTTTTTCTTTTTAACTTGTTTCTCAGGACACTGACATTTCTAACAATCTAGGCAAATTTTTTTTCCAGAATGTACCTCACATTTCCAGAATGTACAAAGGTGCTGTGTTGTCTATTCCTCATTTTCAGGTTTAAAGTTTTTTCCCCCTCTGGCGTAGAGTAGTATGTCACATCAGGAGTCACCTGGCATGTGTGTCTTTTCCTTGGCGAGGCCATGGGGGCATTCAGTGGTGGTGATACTGCTGTCTATCCACATCCTGTCACCCAGCTGTCCTTACCTACTGTTTTCACATGTGCTGCTTATTTCCACTTGACTCAGTTTTTCCCGTGGTGACTCTCAACTGGTGAATTTTCTACTTCTAGCTCTCTTCCTCTTAAACACTCATTAACTGATTTTTCTTCCTTGTGATTCACTTCCTACTGAAACTGTAAGTGTTTAATATCATTATGGACACAGGAATTTCTTTTGTTGTTAAATGTTTAGACTTTTTTTTAAGACAGGGTTTCTATGTAGCCTGGCTGGACTAGAACTATTATAAAGCCCAGACTAGCCTTGAACTCATAACCTTCCTACCTCAGACTCCAGAATACTGGGATTACCAAAGAAGATAAAAGCAAATAATCTCTGGGATACCCAGTGGCAGGATCAAAACCACGAGGCATTAGGGTAGGAGACAATTGGGTATTGAGCACATGTGAAGACTAATATGTTAAAAATGGAACTCACAACCATGCTGTCATGTCAGTCAGGGGCTTTTTCCCACAACATAGGTCAGCTAGCAAGGATCTTGAATATATATGTTAAAGAGTCTGTAAGGTCAAAGAAGGGAGTTTGAACCAGGTAGGGCATGAAAGTATCAACATGCCTCCAGACATGGGCTCATCAAAGTCAGCAAAATGCCCAGTGTCCCACCTAAACTCAAGACAGGGTTTGTACACAGGGACTGAATCTTTGTGTTTCAAGAACTAACTTCATGTGTAGAATCTATTATAAATCATTCCCTTCCCAGGAGAGGGAAGAATTGAGTCTCTGTTCAGCTGGTGGCTGAAGGCTACAGAAGGGGAGACACAGAAGTTGAGCTCTTTTTTATAGGGTGCCCAGACTCCACAGTGATGTGAAGTGGAAACCTCCGGTTTATTTAGAAAGTCAGTTTTGTGAAATGATGTTTTCCTGAGGCACACAGGTACAAGGATGTCTTGCTAAAGCAAACAGGTGAAAGGACCCAAGATGGAGTATAACTATGACCCCACAGAGAGTTGGAGAGGAGCATTGAGCATTGGTTTGATTTGCTCTGCCTCACTACTCTTTGCTATTGATACAAATATATTGCTTTGTCTTACATAATGTCTTAGTCAGAGTTTCTACTCCTGCATAAACATCATGACCAAGAAGCAAGTTGGGAAGAAAGGGCTTATTCAGTTTATGCTTCCACGTTGCTGTTTATCACCAAAGGAAGTCATGACTGGAACTCAAGTAGGTCACAAAACAGGAGCTCATGCAGAAAACACAGAAACACATCCCTATTAAGCCTCAACCCTTACTTTCTTATTCATGCCCAAGATCTAATTAACTTTAAAAGTCCCTCAGTCTTTACATATTAAAAGTTCAATCCCTTTAAAATGACCAATACCTTTTAAAATTCAAAGTCTTAAAAATTCAAAGTCTCTTAACTGTGGACTCCACTAAAATACTTTTTTCCTTCAAGAGGGAAAAATATCAAGGCACAGTCACAATCAAAAGCAAAAATCAAACTCCAACAGTCCAATGTCTGGGTTCCAACTCAAGGTTTTCTGGGCTCTTCCAAGGGCTTGGGTCACCTCTCCAGCTCTGCTCTTTGTAGCACACAGTTTGTCTCCTAGGTTTCAGCTGCCTGTACTCCACTGCTGCTGCTGTTCTTGGTGGTCTTCTCACAGCACTGACATCTCCAAAACACTGTTGTCTTCCACTATAACTAGGCTTCACCAATAGCCTCTCATAGACTCTCTTCATGGTGCCAAGCCTCAACTGTTTTGAATGACCCCTTCAATCCTGGGCCATCAATTGCAACTGAGGCCGCACCTTCACCAGTTGCCTTCCATGGCCTCTCACAGTGACAAGCCCCAGCTGCTCTTCATGACCCCTTCATGCCTTCAAAACCAGTACCACCTGGTGACTCTTATACATTACCAAGTCCAGCCACAGCACAAGTTACAACCTTGCATATCTCTGGAACACAGCCTCTGTGCTCTCAGGAAACACTTCCCAGAAGATTTCACCTCAGTGATGCTGCTTTTCTGTTAATCACCGCTAATTTCTTAGCTCCAGCTCGCCAGCATCAATGGTTCCAGTAACACAAACGTTTGCTTTAGTGGTTCTGGTATCTTGTTAATTACAGCTGATCCTTCAGCCCCAGCCAACCAAAACCACAGAATCTTCACAAAACAACAATAGCTCTGATAAGAGTCTTTAATCTTCCCTCTGAAATTTCACAAGCCAGGCCTCCATCTTCTGCATTGTTCTCAACAATATCTTCCAAGCTCCTACGAGCATCCCACATAGCTCTTAACACTGAATGAATCTCTAGCCCAAAGTTCCATAGTCCTTCCACAGTCCTCCCCAAAACATGGTCAGGCTGTCACAGGAATAATCTACTATGCTGGTAGCAATTGGTCTTAGTCAGGGTTTCTATTTCTGCACAAACATCATGACCAAGAAGCAAGTTGGGGAGGAAAGGATTAATTCCTCTTATACTTCAACACTCTTGTTTGTCACCAAAGGAAGTCAGGAGAAGGAGCTGATGCAGAAGCCGTGGAGGGATGTTTCTTACTGGTTACTTCCCCTGGCTTGCACAGCCTGCTCTCTTATAGAACCCAAGACTACCAGCCCAGGGATGGCACCATTCACAATGGGCCCTTCCCCCTGGTCACAAATTGAGAAAATGCCCATAGCTGGATCTCATGGAGGCACTTCCCCGACTGAAGCTCCTGTCTCTGTGATAACTCCAGCCTGTGTCAGGTTGACACACAAAACCAGCCAGTACAGCTCCCATGGCTTCTTGCTGCTTCTGCAGCCTTGCCTCAGGCTGGTTGGCGAACCTTGCAGTTTTTTCAGGATCAAACTACAGCTCCTGGTTCATGTATGGTGTCTGCCTGCAGAGAGGACTGGACTGCAGCTGCTGGTTTTTGTCTGGTGTTTGCTATGGGACTGAACTGCTGACAAAGAAGATTAAGCTTGCCCCCAAAGAACTATTGATTAACAGGCCCATGTTCCCCATCTCCTAATGACTTTTCTCTTCCCCTACCTCTGGTGGGTGATCAGCAAGGTTTGAGGTTGAACATTTATTGAAATAGGGATTTCTTTTCTCTATTGGTGTAGAACTCTTGGTTAGAACTCAGAGGGCTCTGGGTTGAGTGTCCAGCAACATGGTCCTCTAGGATGGATCCTGACACTGGTGGGAAAATATGAGATGCAATGAAATAAGGAGTTAATGTACCCAGGTTTTCATTTTATTTGAGATAGGGTTTATGGAGCTCAAGCTGGCTTTGAATTTGCAGTGAAGCCAAGGATGCCCTTTGATTCTGGATTCTCCCCCTCCCATTTAAATCTCATGGTCTTGACAAGTGTACTGAAGTCATATAAGATGTGAAGAGTGGGGGTGGGGAGACGGCTCAATGGTTAGAGCACAGGCTGCTCTTGCAAAGGGCTTGTGCTGAGTTCTAGCACCCAAATAGCCTGTCAAAACTGTCCTAACTCTAGTTTCAGGGGATCTGATGCTGTCTTCTGACTCTCTTGTGCATGCATGTGGTACACAAACATACATGCAGGCAAAATATCCTTACACAGAACATACATTTTTTAAAAAAGCTGTTAAGGATAGGTGAGAAAGGGTAAGAGGGATTTAGTGAACTATTATTGCAGCTTCTGTGATTATTCTATAATCAACAGTATAGATAAACTTGGCAGGAAGGGTGTAGGTCCTAGGATAAGGTGTTCCTCTAAAGCCACTACTTGATTTGATGCTTTCCAGGTCCACAAGAACTAGGGAATATGGAGACCCGTGGACTTAGAAAACCGAGCACCTCATAGCATATGAGTGTTCCTACTCCAACTGTTCTAACTCTCTCTGATTCCGCTTGACTCTGCTTTCCAACCTCAAGTTTGAAATGTATGGCAGGGACCTAATCTGAACTTAAGACCGTGGCCAGCTCCAGAGAAGATGTGAATTGGAACAAGCCATTTTGAAAGACTTTGAAACTTTGTCTCATCACTTCTTCCTTAATGACACTTTGTCAAGGTGTACCTCCAAAGATTCATAGATGGATTATTCCTTGAGATTTGGGATATAAGGGACCCGAGAGCCAGGGGCAGCCCCAGGGAAGGGCAGTGGGTGAAATGTAGAATGACTGGCCTTACCTTGAAGTACCTATTATGATGTCATATGGTGATAATCTGGAGACAGAAACTGTTTAGTTCAGTTTAGTTTAGTTAGTTTAGTCGCGCTTGAGTAATGGAGCCAAGTTGGGGGATGGATATCCCACCGCTGGACGATTTCAGGCTTAGTCTACTTAGTTTCATGGTTGCTGGTATCAGTGTATTGTTTTCTAGGTATTGGAGGTGGAGAAAGGCAGCAGCCAAGGCAAAGGTATGTATAGCTACTCTCTCTCAAAACTCACTTCTCTCTGTGCTGAACCCCTATAGGTTTTTAGAAATGCTCAGCCTCTGGGCCATCTGAGGGAATGAGCAGAGGGTAGGGGGAGTTGAGACAATGCCCATAGATGTCTCTCTCTTTATTCATTTCAAGAAGCTTAAGGCCAGGCATGGTGGTGCACACCTTTGATGTCAGAACTTTGGAGGCAGAGGCAGGAGTTCAAAGTCATCCTGGTCCACATAGTGAGTTCCAGGAGAGCAAGGAGTACTGTTTCATAAAAGCCAAGAAAAGAAGAGGAAGAGGGAAGAAAAGAAAGAAGAGGAAGAGAAAGTAGAACAAGGAATAGGAAACAAGGAAAAATGAGGAGGAGGAGAAGGAGGAGGGAGAGGTCATGAGGAGGAGGTGGTGGTAGTATTAGTAGTAGCTTTAGGATCATATTATCGAAAAGGAAGAATGCACAACATATTAAAGTGCTGCCTAGGAACTTGAACTGAAGGGAGACAGTCTGACTGACATACATAGAACTTTTGGGGGAAAGATTGTGATAAGAGTTAAGAGAGACATGGATGTTGTCCATCACTTGGGAGGCAGAAGGCCAATGGAGTCCATTTTGTAAAGAAAGATTTATACTCATATGACAAGACAATGAAGGTCTTGGGACATTAATTACAAGTGACAACTTTGTGGGTGGGAATTTTTATTTCTGACAGAAGAATTGTCTGCAGACATGGTGCACATGGAGAATGTTAGTAGGTCATGCCTCCTGTCTGAGTTTCCTCTCCTGTGAGTAGACCATGAGTGTCTGCCTCCCCCACAGTCCTGCCATCTTGCCCAGATTTGACATGTCCACCTTTTCAGTCATTCCAATGAATGTATGATATGGCATGGTGATTCCATGTGAATTCCCCAATGAGTAGAAATTCCAAGAAACTTCTCACATTTACTATCCATTTGGAAATTCTCGAGTAACCTACCTATTCAAGTCATCTGTGCACTTTTTAATTTGTGTATGTGCATGCGTGTCTGAATGTGTGGATGCATTCAGCTTTGTTCACATGTGGAAGTCAGAGGACAATTTTGTATAGTTGCTTCTCTTCTTTTATCTCTATGTGGGTTCTGAGCTCAGGTCACCAGGCTTGCACAGCAAGTGTCTTTACCTGTGAAGCCAAGTCATTTGTCCCTCTTAGTATATTCCTAATGGTTGGGTGGTTAACGCTTTATGTAGCAATTTGAAATACCTCATTGAATATTATAAACAGTAGTTTTCTGCTAGGTATAGATATTAGATAGCATGTAGGAATCCTTTCCTTTCATATTTACATCTAAGATTCATATCAAGTTACTTTCTGTGGATGATGTGAGGTAGGAATTGAAGCCCTCCCCAATTTCTAGATAGCTATTTAGTCTCTCTAGCAGAGCAGAAGGGTAAGAGGAGTGAGCCTCTTAGGCACAAATACAAACGTAACACACACATCACACACAGACACATACACACACACACAGAGAGAGAGAGAGAGAGAGAGAGAGAGAGAGAGAGAGAGAGAGAGAGAGAGAGCTATCTCCTAAGCCTGAGTGTTCATTTCATTTCACCTTCTCTCCTTATTTCTGCAGGTTTTTTTTTGTAAATGAAGTCTTTACTAGAGTTTTCTAAATCATAGGAAGTTTCACTAAACTGATTTTTTTTTTTGCCATAAGTTCTCCAGAAACTAAGATGTGTCATTGTCTTGGGTTGAAATTAAAGCAATCGTTTTCTTTTTCTTTTTTCCCCCCAAGGGAAAAGTTTTTATTTATTTATTTATTTATTTATTTATTTTTCTTTATTTTTTTTTATTGAACATAATCTTCACTTACATTTCAAATGCTAAAACCTTTCCCGGCTTCCCCCTTCCCCGAAAACATCCAACCCCTCCTCCTATCCCCTGCCTCCAAGTATATGTCCCTCCACCCGCCCCACTCCCATCCCCCCAATCCCCCCTCCCGTTTTCCCTTTGTTGGGGCATCTATTGATATTAGGGTTCTGTCTAAGCTCCACCCCACCATTACCTGGCAACAGCCAGTTATGCCCCTCCCCACAGTTACCTGGCAATAGCCAGGTAGGCCTAGCCCACTATAAAAGGGGCTGCTTGCCCCTCCTCTCCCTCTTATTTCTCATTTATGCTTGATGAAAAATTTGATGGAAATTTTTCGCTTGATGTAGCTTCACTGTCTAAATCCGGATAGGCAGTTGTTTCTTTTAGCACATTAAAGAATATTATTCTGTTATCTGGTACGTAGTATTTCTAATAACACATCAGTAATTCACCTTCTGCTCACTTGGATATGCTAACTCTCTCATTTGGGGCAGCCTTTAGAACTCTCTTCCCTTCTTGGCATTTTTGAGTGTATTTAATTTAGCTATTTTTTGGGCTTCTGCTGTCATAACACTGACATATCAATGTTTCTCAGTTCTGACAACTTTCTAGTTATTAAGTCAAAGAACAAACTGCTTCAAAGCCATTTTTATGAATGAGGAGATATGTCAGTTGGTAAAGTACTTGCTTGCTTTGCAAGCACAAGGACATGACTCTGCTCCCTACAATTATGTAAGAGATCTGTGTTCGGTGGCACATATTTGTAATCCCAGCACCAGGGACAGGGGATAGAGATAGGTATTCTTGGGGGATCCCTGCCCAGCCAATTTAGACTTCCTGACAATCCCCAAACCAACGAAAGACCTTGTCTCAAAAACAAACAAACAAACAAACAAAAAACAAAAAACCCAGTGTGGGTGGCACCTGAGGAATGACACCTGAGGTTGACTGGGACCTTCATGTACATATTCCCCATAAGTAGGCATACCCTGCACACACATGTATCCCTGCACACACATGTAGGCATGCACATGCACACACACACAAACATAAAAATGAACAGTTTTTACATTCATGGAAAATTGAGCAGACAGTGCTGAGTTCCCATATATTTCAGTGTTATTAATCTACAAGTAATATCTTGCTCCATTCTCCCTCCCCCTTCTTTCTAGAGCATCATTACTGTATCTCCTATGTGTCTTGGCTCTATTTTACCTCTCCTTTCTATACACCATTCTTCAGATCTTTCATCACATGGAAATTCTAGATTGAACAGGAGAGACTTTCGAGGTATGCTTTCATTCAGTAGCCCAGGCTAGATGGGAACTTACGAGATATCTTAAGCTGGCTTTGAACTCATTATAATCCTAGTGTGACAGCCTCCAGAGTGGAGTGTTTACAGGCATGCACCACCACAATCTGGCCTGGTGGTGGTTTTGTAGCCTAAGAGTTTAATCAAAGTATTCCATTTACTGTTAATGATGGGACCATCAATCCAGACACACTAAAATTCATGTCCTGAAGGTGTTTGAGGACCTCTCATGATGTGAACTAAATACTATGGACAGTCTGCAGTGAGTTAAACATACAGACATGCCTGTGAGGGAGCTTCTAGACTGGGCTCATTGAGATGGGGAGACTCACCCTAACCATGGGCAGCATGGTTCCATGGGCTTTGAGCATTAGAAGTAAGAAATAGAAACTGAACCACACAATCACCCTGCAGTTAACAGGTTTCTGGGGACATCTCTTTAGTTTTTATACTTTTCAGTGTGAAGGCCAATTTCCTAGCATTTCCCAAGGGCTAGAAGGAAATGGTGAATTTGTCATTTGGAGCTTCTAAGTGAGCATGTCAGGGAATGTCTTCTGCTGGATTGAAAATATTATGGCTTAGTGGTTAAGAGTACTTGCTGTTCTTGCAGAGGACCCAGGTTCACTTCCCAGCATCCACATGGTGGGTCACAGCCATCTGTACATCTAGTTCCAGGGGATCTAACACCCTCTTCTGGATTCAGAGCACCAGGCATGCACACATACAAGCAAATACTTACACGTGAAAAAACATTTGTTATTAACAATTACTCATGCATATTTATGGAGCATAAGTTTATGAATTGTGTAATAACTAAATCAAGCTAATTAATACATTTATCACTTCAGGATTTTTCACATGTATGATGAGAAATTTATACAGATTCTTTTAGCAATTATGGTTTCCTTTTTTTCTTTTTTCTTAGGTATTTGCTTTATTTACACTTCAAATTGTATCCCCTTTCTGAGTTATACCTCCGAAAATCCCCTATCACATCCCCTCTCCCTCTGCTCATCACTCCCCCCCAATTTCCTGACTTGCATTCCCCTATTCTGGGGAATCAAACCTTCACAGCACCAATGGTCTCTCCTCTCATCGATGTCTGAAATGGTCATCTTCTGCTACATATGTAGCTGGAGCCAAGGGCCCCTCCATGTGTACTTTTTGGTTGGTGGTTTAGACCCTGGGAGCTCTGAGGGTACTGGTTGGTACACATTGTTGTTCCTCCTTCGGGGCTGCAAACCTCTTCAGCTCCTCGAGTCCTTTCTCTAGCTGTTCCATTGGGGACCCTATTTTCATTCTATTGGTTGGCTGTGAGCCATGGATCCACTTTCCAATAAGGATCAAAGTATCCACACTCTGTTTTTCCTTCATCTTGAGCTCAGGTGGTCTGTGAGTTGTATCTCGGGGATTCTGAGCTTTTGGGCTAATACCCACTTATCAGCATGTGCATACCATGTGTATTCTTTTGTGATTGCGTTACCTCACTAAGGATGATATTTTCTAGCTCCATCCATTTGCCTAAGAATTTCATTAATTCATTGTTTTTAATAGCTGAGTAATACTCCATTGTGTAAATGTACCGCATTTTCTGTATCCATTCTTATGTTGAGGGACATCTGGGTTGTTTCCAGCTTCTAGCTATTATACATAAGGCTGCTGTGAACATAGTGGAGCATGTGTCCTTATTACATGCTGGAGCATATTCTGGGTATATGCACAGGAATGGTATAGTTGACTCCTAAGGTAGTACTATGTCCAATTTTCTGAGGAACCACCAAACTGACTTCCAGAGTGGTTTTACCAGCTTGCAATCCCACCAGCAATGGAGGAGTGTTCCTCTTTCTCCAGCATTTGCTATCTCCTGAGTTTTTGATCTTGGCCATTCTGACTAGTGTGAGGTGGAATCTCAGGGTTGTTTCGATTTATATTTCCCTGATGATTAAGGATGTTGAACATTTCTTTAGGTGTTTCTCAGCCATCTGGTATTCCTCAGTTGAGAATTTTTTGTTTAGCTCTGTACCCCATTTTAATAGGGTTATTTGGTTCTCTGGAGTCTAACTTCTTGAGTTCTTTGTATATATTGAATATTAGTCCTTTGTCGGATGTAGGATTGTTAAAGATCCTTTCCAAATCTGTTAATTGCCATTTTGTCCTATAGACAGTGTCCTTTGACTTACAAAAGTTTGCAATTTTATGAGGTCACATTTGTCCATTCACGATCTTAAAGCATAAGCTGGTGGTGTTCTATTCAGGAAAATTTCCCCTGTGCCCATGTGCTCCAGGTTCTTCCCCACTTTATCTTCTATTAGATTCAGTGTATCTGGTTTTATGTGGAAGTCCTTTTTCCACTTGGACTTGAGCTTTGAATAGGTAGATAAGAATGGATCAATTTGCATTCTTCTACATGTTGACTGCCAGTTGACCCAGCACCATTTGCAGAAAATGCTGTCTTTTTTCCACTGGATGGTTTTAGCTCCTTTGTCAGAGATCAAGTGACCATAGGTATGTGGGTTTATTTCTGAACCTTCAATTCTATTCCATTGATCTTCCTGCTTGTCTCTGTATACCATATAGGTTTTTTTTTTTTTTTTTTTTTTTTTTTTTTTTTTTTTTTTATCACTATTGCTCTGTAGTAGAGCTTGAGATCAGGGATGGTGATTCCACCAAAAGTTCTTTTATTGTTGAGAACAGTTTTTGCTATCCTGAGTTGTTATTTCAGATAAATTTGGAAATCGTTCTTTCTAACTCTATGAAGAATTGAGTTGGAATTTTGATGGGGATTGCTTTGAATCTGTAGATTGCTTTAGGCAAGATGGTCAGTTTTACTGTATTAACCCTGCCAATCCATGAGCATGGGAGATCTTTCTATCTTATGACATCTTCATTTTCTTTCTTCAGAGACTTGAAGTTCTTGTCATACAGATCTTTCACTTGCTTGGTTAGAGTCACAGCAAGGTATTTTATATTACTTGTGACTATTGTGAAGGGTCTCATTTCCCTAATTTCTTTCTCAGCCTCTTTATCCTTTGACTATAGGAAGGCTATTGATTTTTTTTGAGTTAATTTTATATCCAGTCACTTTGCTGAAGTTGTTTATTAGGTTTAGGAGTTCTCTGGTGGAATTTTGGGGTCACTTAAGTATACTATCATATCATCTGCAAATAGTGATACTTTGACTTCTTCCTTACCAATATGAATCCCTTTGACCTCCTTTTGTTGTCTAATTGCTCTGGCTAGGACGTCGTGTACTACACTGAACAGGTAGGGAGAGAGTGGACAGCCTTGTCCACTCCCTGTTTTCGGTGGGATTGCTTCAAGTTTCTCTCCATTTAGTTTGATGTTGGCTACTGGTTTGCTGTATATTGCTTTTACTATGTTTAGGGCTTTGAGTATGGGCCTTGAGTTTCTGATCTTTCCAAGAATTTTATAATGAAGAGGTGTTGGATTTTGTCAAATGCTTTCTTAGCATCTCATGAAATGATCATGTGGTTTTTTTTCTTTGAGTTTGTTTATATAGTGGATTACATTGATGGATTTCTGTATATTGAACCATCCCCGAATCCCAGAGATGAAGCCTACTTGATCATGGTGGATGATTGTTTTTATGTGTTCTTGGATTTGGTTGGCAAGAATTTTATTGAGTATTTTTTGCATCGATATTCATAAGAGAAACTGGTCTAAAGTTCCCTTTCTTTGTTTGGTCTTTGAGTGGTTTAGGTATCAGAGTAATTGTGGCTTCTTAAAACAAGTTGGGTGGTGTTCCTTCTGTTTCCATTTTGTGGAAGAGTTTGAAGAGTATTGGTGTTAATTCTTCTTTGAAGGTCTGGCAGAACTCTGTATTGAACACATCTGGTCCTGGGCTTTTTTTGGTTGGGAGACTTTCAATGACTGGTTCTACTTCTTTAGGAGTTATGGGATTTTTTAGATCATTTATCTGATCCTGATTTAACTTTGGTACCTGATATCTGTCTAGAAAATTGTCCATTTCATCTAGATTTTCCACTTTTGTTGAGTGTAGGATTTTGTGGTAGGATCTGATGATTTGTTTTGATTTCCTCAGTATCTATTGTTATGTCTCCCTTTTCATTTCTGATTTTGCTGATTTGGATACTGTCTCTGTGCCCTCTGGTTAGTTTGGCTATGGGTTTATCTATCTTGTTGGTTTTTTCAAAGAGCCAGCCCCTGGTTTGGTTGATTATTTGTATAGTCCTTTTTTTTCCTTCTAGGTTGATTTCAGCCCTGAGTTTGATTGTTTCCTGCTGTCTGTCTACTCCTCTTGGGTGTATCTGCTTCTTTTTGTTCTAGAGTTTTCAGGTGTGCTGTTAAGCTGTTAGTGTATGCTCCTTCCAGTTTCTTTTTGGAGGTACCCAGAGCTGTGAGTTTTTCCTCTTAGCATTGCTTTCATTGTGTCCCATAAGTTTGGCTATGATGTGCCTTCATTTTAGTTAAATTCTAAAAAGTCTTTAATTTATTTTTTCCTTGACCAATTTATCGTTGAGAAGAGTGTTGTTCAGTTTCCATGTGTATGTGAGCTTTCTGTTGTTTTTGAAAACCAGCCTTAGTCTTTGGTGATCTGATAGGGTGCATGGGATTATTTTAATCTTCTTTTATATGCTGAGGTCTGTTTTGTATATGGTCAGTTTTGGAGAAGGAACCTTGAGGTGCTGAGAAGAAGGTATATATATATATATAAAATGTTCTATAGATATCTGTTAAATACATTTGTTTCATAACTTCTGTTAGATTCACTGTTTGCCTGTTTAGTTTGTGTTTCCCTGATCTGTCCTTTGATGAGAATGGGGTGTTGAAGACTCCCACTATTATTGTATGGGGTGCAATGTGTACTTTGGTATTTAGTAAAGTTTCTTTTGTGAATGTGGGTGCCCTTGTATTTGAAGAATATATATTCAGAATTGAGAATTCATCTTGGTAGATTTTTCCTTTGATGAGTATGAAGTGTCCTTCCTTATCTTTTTTGATTACTTTAGGTTGAAATTCGATTTTATTTGATATTAGGATGGCTAAACCAGCTTGCTTCTTGGGATCATTTGCTTGGAAAATTGTTTTCCAGCCTTTTACTCTGAGGTAGTGTCTGTCTTTGTGCCTGAGGTCGGTTTCCTGTATGCAGCAAAATGTTGGGTCCTGCTTATGTATCCAGTCTGTTAGTCTATGTCTTTTTATTGGAGAATTGAGTCTATTGATATTAGGAGATATTAAGGAGAAATGATTGTTGCTTCCCGTTATTTTTGTTATTAGAGGTGGAGTTACATTTATGGGGCTCTGTTCTTTTTGGTTTGTTAAAGGAAGATTAATTTCTTGCTTTTTCTAGTGTGTAGTTTCCCTCCTTTTATTGTTGTTTTCCATTCATTACCCTTTGAAGGGCTGGATTTGTGGAAAGATGTGTAAATTTGTTTTTGTCATGGAATACCTTGGTTTCTCCATCTATGATAATTGGGAGATTTGCTGGGTATAATAGCCTGGGTTGGCATTTGTGTTCCCTTAGGGTCTGTATGACATCTACCCAGGATCTTCTGGCTTTCATAGTCTCTAGTGAAAAGTCTGGTGTAATTCTGATAGATCTTCCTTTATATGTTACTTGACCTTTTTCCCTTACTGCTTTTAATATTCTTTCTTTGTTTAGTGCATTTGGTGTTTTAATTATTATTTGACAGGAGGAATTTCTTTTCTTGTCCAATCTATTTGGAGTTCTGTAGTCTTCTTATATGTTCATGGGCATCTCTTTCTTTAGGTTAGGGAAGTTTTCTTCTATAATTTTGTTGAAGACATTTACTGGTCCTTTAAGCTGGAAATCTTCACTCTCTTCTATACCTATAATCCTTAGGTTTGGTCTTCTCATTTTGTCCTGGATTTCCTGGATGTTTTGGGTTACAAGCTTTTTGCATTTTGCATTTTCTTTGACTGTTATGTCAATGCTTTCTATGGTATCTTCTGCATCTGAGATTCTCTCTTCTGTGTCTTGTATTCTGTTGTTGATGCTTGCATCCATGACTCCTGACTTCTTTCCTAGGTTTTCTATGTCCAGAGTTGTTTGCCTTTGTGATTTCTTTATTGTTTCTACCTCCATTTTTAGATCCTGGATGGTTTTGTTCAATTCCTTCACCTGTTTGGTTGTGCTTTCCTGTAGTTCTTTAAGGGCTTCTCCCTGTTTACCTGTGTTCTCCTGTATTGCTTTAAGGGAGTTATTTATGTCCTTCTTAAAGCCATCTATCAGCTATAAGCTGTCATTTTAAATCCAAATCTTGCTTTTCCAGGGTGTTGGGGTATCCAGGACTTGCTGTTATGGGAGAATTTGGTTTGGATGGGGCCATGTTGCCTTGATTTCTGTTGGTAATGTTCCTAAATTTGACTTTCACCATCTGGCTATCTCTGGTGTTAGTTGGTCCTGTTGTCTTTGGCTGGCACTTGTCCCTCCTGTGGACCTGCAAGCCTGTCTCAGCACCCCTGGGTGACCGGCTCTCCCCTGTCACAGAGTGCTGTGGCACTGCCCAGCTCCTGGGTACAGGTAGAGCCTGGATTGACCCTGTCCTAGCTGCTCTGCCACTCCTGTTTTCCCTGCACTCCTGGCTGTACCTGCCAGCTCAGTCCCTGGAGAGAAGATGGCAGCCTCACCTCTAAACCCAGGAGTCAAATCACTCCCTGCAGACCAGTTCTCCCCTGGCAGGCTAGGTGCCGCAATTATGGTTTTCAAAAAAATTTCCTTTGTCCAAGGTAGTAAATATTTTTCTGCTGTATTTTGTCTGTTGTAGTTTTTTACATTTGAATTCATTATTCATTTGATTTTTTGAGTTGGGGTCTCTCTGTGTAGCTCTGGCTATCCTCGAATTCATTTTGTAGACCAAGGTGGCCTCAAACTCAAAGATCCGCTTTGTATCTGCTTTTGGAGGACTGGAATTAAAGGCATATGCCACAATTGCTTGCCCTTGTTTAAATCCTTTTTATTTAAGGTTTATTTTTATTTTATGTGTATGAGCTTTTTGCCTGCATGTGTATATGTGCACAACATGGTGTCTTGTGCTTCCAGGGGTCATAAGAGAGCATCTGATCCTCTGAAACTGGAGACGCAGTTATAAGCCACCATATGGGTACTGGGGACCGAACCTAGGTCCTCTACAAGAGCTGCCCATCTGTGCCTTTAACTGTTGAACCGTCACATTTAAATTCTTCCTTCACTGAGAGTCCATCTCTGAATCCCGTATTGAGAAAGCATCTGCCTTTTCTTGCTTTATTTGCTGTCATCTTAGTTTCTTTTCTGTTGCTGTGACAGAACACCCTCACAAAAGTGACTTTGTAAGGGAAGGAAGGGATCATTTCAGCTCACAGTCATTCAGAATTATGTATGGTCCATCCCTCCACCTTGGCAGGGGAAGAGGCCACAGCCACAGGAGTTCAGTGACTGATGTTGCATCCGCAGTAAAGAAGCAGAGAGCAGTAACAAGTCCAAGCTGCTGCTCTCTTCTCATTCCCCAAGGACACAGTCTAGGATCCCAGTCATAGAATGGTGCCACCAGAGGCATCCTGCATGCTCAGTCTCATCTCCAAATGATTCTAGATTTTGTCAAGTTGACATTTGTCATCACAACAGTGGGATTGTTTTCTTGTTATGTGGAGCTCTCTTCAATTAAGCTGTCATATTGTCATATGGAAATGAGCTTGGTTCAGAGCTGGGTGTTTGGTTTTATTTTCGAGACAGGCTCTCTCTTTGTAGCCCTGGGTCTCCTGGAACTCAGTATTTAGACCAGGCTGGCCTTCAATGCACAGGAATGTATTCATAAATTTTCTGAAGTATACTGTATGCACTATATATATCTTGGTTTGGTAGTGTTTGCTTGAAATCTCTGGATATGGTAGGCAGAAGCAGAAAATCATAAGTTCAAGGTCAGCTAAATAAGACCAAAGCAGTCTAAGCTATATGAATCCTTATTTCAATATAACAACAACAAAGGATTGCAGTTGCTCATGACACACAGATTCAGAACAACCGATGTAGAAGGACTCTCTCGTGGTGCATTTGATTTTTGGAAGTGCATTTATCTCCAGCAGTTAGGAGTGACTGCTCTCCTTAACTTGGATGTTAAGTCTAACAAGACCAATTTTATCTGTGTCAGCATCTCCTCACCATGTGCCCTCTGAACATGTGGCACTCTAAAAAAATCTTGATTTTTGTTTTAATGAGGTCTTTATATAGAACGTTTCTTTGTCCCAACATGTTGCCAACCCATTTTTTTTTTTAACACTTTGAGTTAGTACCTCAAAGTAGCCTGAGTTTTCACTGTTGCTTTTCAGTGTTTTCCCTGTAGGGACTCTCTCTCTCTCTCTCTCTCTCTCTCTCTCTCTCTCTCTCTCTCTCTCTCTCTCTCTCTCTCTCTCTCTCTCTCTCTCTCTCTCTCTCTCTCTCTCATCAAGTTAACAAGAACCTGTAAAATTAAAAAGACTTCCTTGAGATCCTATACATAACAACTCAGGTACATTGGTTCAGGAGCCTTTGAATCCAAGTTCTAAGGAAAGCAGGGGAAGTGGGGGTTTGGATGGGCAAGCAGTTCTGGCTGTGAAGTGCTGGGAGGAACTGGATCCACGTGACCAATGGAAGACAAAAGAAAAGAATCTACATATCTAGTAATGCCCATAAAACAGGAGCCAAATACCCACAGATATGTGTCCCAAGTGTCTAGTCACTTGGTCTATCCACTGTTTGTTTCAGACATCCACAGCACAGGGTGGAGGTGACCAAGTTCCCTAAGCAGCAACATGGGACAAGAAGAACTTCCATCAGTAGCTTCCTGGGCTCCATTGTGAAAAGCATTCAACTTAGCTTTCATTGTAGCTTTCTTTTCACAGCAGATAAACTCTACATTTTAAGAACATGCCGTGTTCTATCCAGTATCTGTAGGTATTTCACCATGTGGTTGTTTCCAGATTACTTAGGTCTGTGATATTTGTAGATCGTGTGGAGATACAGACACAGAAGAATCATTGGTAGACATGTTAACTGGGGTTTCAACACTTGTTTTCTTTTGCTTTGTATTTTTACTTAATGGTCCCATCATGAACATAGATTGTTAAACAATGCATGATTAAGCATAAAATAAGTTCAAAATTATCAAAACTACCACTACACATACTTGGCTCTGTAGTAAACTGGGTTACTATAGCATGAACATACTTACCAAATGTCCCAGAATTGTCAGCTAGGCTCTTTAGATATTGATGCCCAGACACGAAAGGAAGGAGTACATATTTTATTTTAATCATGACAAATGTCATTAATACCCTTAACCCGACTGAGGGCATTACGGCAAAGTCCTACAAGTTTACTACTTTCAAGGAAGACCTTAAGTAATAGAACTGAACTCCTACCACCAAGCTTTCCCTGCTTCTCACCTTCTCAGCCCCATCTCCCACAGCTCAGTGCACCTGAAAATTGTTACAGGGCTCCAACCTTTAGTACAACTGACTCCATGATGGAAGTGCCTTTCAGGCTGTAAAACTCGGTACGTAGTCAGCACCACCTGCCAAAGGTAAAACAACAGCCCAACCCATCAAAGTTCATAGTTCTGGGTGCCTCAAAATGTACTCGCCTCACTTTTTGGCTTCTGCTTTTGGGTAACTGTTCTTGTTAACTAAAGCATGCCAACCTAGAACATGTTTTTTTTTGCTTAAAAGGTAACCCTGAAAAAGGCTTGGGGGTATACTGGGGATCCTGAACATCCATTGTAGTTGCTAGGTGGATAATAAAGACTTTCTGATGACTTAAGACCATGTCCATCCAGACTTCTCTTGTGAATGCCCACAACGAAAATTACAACATGCCATTTTCAGAGATGTCTTACTTGCTTATAATGCTATTTTTTGCCCAGAAATCAGCTGACTCTCTGATCTCTAGCTCAAATAGAAATTAATAGAGTAATTCTTCCATTCTGTCTAGGGAAATTAATCAAGGTCTTTTGCATTCAGTGATGCATTTCTATTACATTTACCACACTGAAAAAAATTATGTGTGAGTGTGCATGTGTGCATGTATCATGGGTCATAAAGAAGTAGAAGACAACCTGCAAGCGTCAGTTCTTTCCATCTACCTTGAAGGCCATAGGCGTTAAATGTAGGTTGCCAAGGCTTGGCAACAGGCAGCTATACCCACTGAGCCATTTTGCTGGTTTCCACATGGTATCTCATCTGTTTAGGTGGCTGTTTTCCTTACTAATGCTTGTCTTTAGAGTACAGGGTTCATATTTATCTTCAGTCTCAGTATGCCATATAATAATCTAGAACTTATTCTTTAGAAAACACTTCATAACATGTATGCATGTGTACATGCATGCATAAGTGCTATGTCGGGCACATGGAGGTAAGTGAGAGAACTTGTGAAAACTGCTTCTCTCCTTTTACTATGAGAGCCCCAGACATGGAACCCAGGTCCTTGGACTTGGTGTCTAGCACCTTTGCCTACAGCGTCATCTTGGTGGTTCCTTATTATATTTAATAAATTATTCACAATAAATGAATTAGTAACTAATGATATGATTGCACAAGACAGCTAAGTTGATACATGATATAAAACATATCAACATCCCATGGGGAAGATGAGATGCACTGTCAATAAAATCTCCAAATTTTAACATAAACAAACCTAACTTTTTTGTTTCTTTTTTGTGTGTGTTTCTCTAGGCTTCAAAGCAACATATTCTCGAACAGATCAAGAAACTCAGAGGTCAGAATTACTCTATCCCTTATTGTTAGCTCAAGGCTGATGACAGATCAGCTGTGTTTCTGCTTTAAGACACTGATTACTGACAGCATGTGGAAGAAAGTTGAAAAGAAGGGTGTGACTAGAGTAGAGCCATCTTTCTAACATCTCCACTTCCAAAGTCATGCATACAGCCCCATAACTCCTCCATGGTCCCTTTCCCGTATCCCATATGTTTTCATGGAAACTCAAAGTATGGGAAGAAAACTTGGTGGGACAAGAGACTGGACAAAGAATAACTACCAAGAATTTGTTACCTTTATTCCCCTACTATGGATTCCAGGTAGACATCTTTAAAGGACGAGAAGTATCAGGCTCTCTGTGTCTCCCACTGCTAGGTTGCCATTCCCATGCTTCTAGTGGAGGCACTTCTGGTCCATGATGAAGAAAGCAGAGAATTTGGACTTTTTAAAAGTTGATAGCTGTGCCGTGCCACTAATTAGCTTCATGGCAGGCAGGTCTCCATCTTTGCCTTCATGATCGTTGAATGAAAGGGATTCTTTTATATTATATCAGTAGTTACTATGCTCAATAGTTTCTTTACTCCTATTATCAGTTTTAGAATTAGAAGAATCCAGGAACTACGCTACAGCAAGTGATCTGGTGTGGTGAGCAGAGTCAGTCTTCAGACTGTCCTACTGATTGTTTCACATCAACTTGATAGAAGGTAGCGACATTTTGGAAGAGGGAACCTTAATTGCTCCTTCCAGATTGCCCTGTGGGTAAGCCTGTGGTACATTTCCTTAATTGATAGTTGATGTGGGAATGTCCAACTCACTGTGGGTGGTGCCACCCCAGGCTGGTGGTCATAGGTGACATAAGTAGGTAGGGTGAGCAAAGCATGAAAGCAAGGCAGTAAGCAAAGCTTCTGCCTCAGCTCCTGTCTCGTGGATCCTGCCCTGAGCTCCTACACCGACTTCCCTCAACAATGGAGTATGACTTGAAATTTGGAAGGTGAAACAAACCCTTTACCGGCAAGCATTTTCTAGTTATATT
The DNA here is from genome assembly GCA_036184385.1 of Tokudaia muenninki. Taxonomy (NCBI): domain Eukaryota; kingdom Metazoa; phylum Chordata; class Mammalia; order Rodentia; family Muridae; genus Tokudaia; species Tokudaia muenninki. The sequence continues at coordinate 18,245,236 of BTHS01000008.1, forward strand.
GTTTCATCACAACAATAGAAACTTTAATTGTAAGTGCTAGAAGTATAAAATACCTGGTACTTTTACATCATTTACTATGAAAGCAATTGTCTTGTCCCTAAATTAATTTTCTTTTCTTATTGGTTAACATACTGGTACTTTTATATAACTTCAGTTCCACTGACCTACCCTGCTGTGCCCAGTATTTCAGGATGTCCTAAGGACCGGACCCAGGACTGTATGTTATGCTCAATAGACAGGAGCTTTCAATAGATCTTCCAACGGAGTATGACTTGAAAGTTGGGTATTATTCTCAATAGACAAGAGCTTTCAACAGATCTTCCAACATCTGGGAAATGCAAGGTCAGGAAACAGAGTTCCTGGGTAGGGGGTAGAGAAATATTTAAAATAAAAGGAAGGAAGAATAAAGGGGGAGAATTTGAGTCAGAAAGAACCATTTTTTGAGGTTTATTTATATTTTACATGTATGAGTGTTTTGCATGTATGAATATCTGTGCCCCATATGCATACCTGGTGCCCTCAGAGGCCAGAATGGGGTATGTGATCCCCTGGTACTGGAGTTACTGATGTTTGTGAACCACCATTTGGGTGCTGAGATTCAAATCTGCATCTTCTGGAACAGAAATCACTGCTCTTGACTACTGAACCATCTCTCTAACCCCCAAAGCAGTGAAGTTTTTTTTTTAATTAAAAATAAATTTATTGATTTTTAACTTTTCTCTTTTTGTGTGTGTGTGTGTACACATGTATGCCACATGTATGTGGAGGTCAGAGGGCAAGGCACAGGTGTCAGTTTTCTTCTAACATGCAGATCTTAAGGACTGAACGGAACTGAGGTCATCCAGCTTAATGGGAAGTTTAATGGGAGTTCGTGTGTGTATGTGTCTGTGTTTAAAATTCGATGTCATTTTTTGGATCCATCCACATTGTTCTTTGAAGTAAAGTCTCTCGGTGGGACTCATTAATTAGCCTCGACTGACCAATGAGCCCCAGGGATGTGCTTGTCTCTTCTCCTGCACCGGGACACCATATACTCTTATTATCGTGTGTGCTCTGGGAATAGGGCACAGCTTCTCTACTTGTGTGGCATGCACTTCACTGACTCATCTCTCTTGCTCTTGGTAGAGGGATTCTTTACATAACTGATACCTGTGAATGCAACCCCTTTTCCACCCTCACCTCCCTTAGACCAGAACTATGTCGGACTTGAAATGATCACTCTCTTTCTTTGTCCTAATTTTCTCACTACTGATTCAAAGAAAATGAAAAAAGAATATTCTTTTTGTTTTTCAGTTCAGCACTTAAGGAAATGAATTCATCAGAATCCGATGATATGTCTTCTTCCTCCATCTCCGACATTGCGACTCAGGAGTTTGTCCCACCTTGCTGTTACTTTGAAAATGGTAAACATTCTAGTGACTACAGCATCTCCTCTGAATCCTCCAGCAACAGCTCCATCCTGTCTTATCTTCCAGATTAACATTCAGAGGTAACAGACTCGGTAGAGCTGACACCCAAGGTACCATGTTCAGCCACAGACAACAGAAAGGTCACTCCGATGGCATTGCTTCAGGTCATGGATTCGATGGGAATGATCCCAGATTAACTTTCAGAGGTTACAGACTCTTTGGGGAAAACATAAGATAAGATTAAGTTATCACAGCCATCAAACCAAGCTGAAACACTGAGAATACCTCCCGAGTTATCAAACCCAGTAGAAAGTCCTCAACATCAAACAAGGGAATCAAAGAGTATGGCCTCAAGACTAAATCAAATCACAGATATCTTGAAAGTAACTCCTGCAGTAGTGTTTAAAGTCGTGGATTCTAAGGGGCTGGTAAATGAATTACATTCACATGTCACAGAATTAACAGGAATAGCCCCAAATCCACAACACCAAGTCATGGAATCAGTGGGGGTAAGTACATTGCAATAGCATCAAGCTGTAGAACCAGCAAAGGTGAGCCTAGGCCCACGTCGTACGGTCTTCAAAGCTGGGGAAAGGATTCCGCAGCCTCAGCATAAAGTCCAGGAAACATTAAACATGGACTCAGGGTCACAGAATCAAGCCACAAAACAGATCAGGTTTACTCCTAGCTCTCTCCAACCTCCATAGCCACCGTCTAAAGTCCTGGACTCATCAAGGGTGATTCCAGAACCGTCAGTGAAATCCATAAAGATAAACTCACTGGGACGGGGGTCACCCATGGGAGTGATCCCACCTTTACAAGCTGGTTTAATTGCACAGTCAGTGGCCCAAGCCAAAGAGTCTCTAGAGTTGCCTTCTGCATCCCAGGTTCAAGTCAGAGACTCCATAGGGATGACACCAAATCAAGGCACAGAGAATGTGTCATTGACTCCAAAACTGCATCATCAGGTCATGGACCTTTCAGAGTTCACTCCATGGCACCAAGAATTAGACTGTTCAGAGGTGAGTCCAAGACAAAGTCACAAAATGATAGAACCTATGGAGTTGACCTCTGATACCTGGCCACAATTGAATCCTACAAGAGAGGACTCCATCACATCATCAAATAACAGAATCTATGACAACAGCCCCAGGGGCACCAGATCAAGGGACAGTACCTACAGAGATGAGCCAACGGCATCAATTTACACAATATGAAGTAATGCCAGCTACTCCAAAATTCGAGAAGTAGAGTGTTTGGAGAAAAAACCCAACACCACAACCTAAGGTTGTGGAGCTAGTAAAGTTAACACCAGAATTACAGTATTCTAAGAACCTAGTCCCAGATCCAAGAATTCAAGTTATAAAACCTGTGGACATATCAAAAGTTTTAGTTCCAGGAATGGAAAAAGATGGACTGCTGACCCCAACGGTGGTATCTACAGATTTGGCCCCAGAACAACAACAGCAGAGCATACGGTCTGAGGAATTAAACCCAATACCACAACTATAAATTGGGAAACCTGCCCCATCAACCCCAGAGTCTTAGCTTCAAGAAGCTGTAAAAATGGTTGCATAGACCCAAAGATGACCACTTGAAGATATAAAATCTGCAAACTTGGTCCCCAAAACCAGCTCTGAGAAGATAGCCCATGTGCCACTGCTTGAAGATACGAAGATCCCATTGGTAGACTGTAGGAGTTTAATTCCTGAGTCCCTGGAGGAAAGTAGGAAAGTTGGTGAGTTGATCACACACCTTTATGGAATGAAATCTTCAGACGTGAACCTCAACTCAAGTTCTTCTTTCCCAGAACCAGAAGGGCTGACTGAAAACCAAGAAGCCTCAGAAGCAAGGGTGACCTCTGACACTTGTCATCAGGTAGAAGAATCTGCTGAGTCGACACAATCATCAGTAGGAATGACTCCAGCATCACTGGGCCAAACCTCAAAATCTATGGAGATGAGCTTACCACCACTCCAAGACATTCTTGAAACTAGGACCCACCTTGTACAAGAGATGAGGGAGACTCCAGAATTACAAACTGAAATTAAAGATATTCTGAATTACCTACCAGAGTGAGAAGTGCCAACCATAAACCCAGAAGTGATGACCCCAGAACCACAGCCCTCAGATGTGGACTTTGCTCATGTGACACTAGAATCACGTTCAGAAGTTACTAGCCTATCGGAAATAAGTCTATATGAATACACAGAATGCACCAAATTGACATTGCCTGAAGATGATGATTCCCAGGGGAACACTGTAGAAACCTATTTAGAAATGGGATCTCAGGGGTTGAATCTAGAACCAAGAGTGCAAATTGAAGAATCAGAGTCACTGGTAGGAAAATTGAAATGTGAAGAATTAACCTCTGAACCATCTGTACTAGTTGTAGAACCTATAGAGTTGAGTACAGGATCCATACCACATATTATAGATGTGATCCCAGGGCCACAGGGCCACAGCATAAAGTCTACCCAAATAGATAAAGGATTAGAGTTACAAAGTGGGTTATGCATGGATTTAGTACAACAGTCATCTATAGGAGTGATACATCCTGAAAACTCAAAATCTGAGAAGTACAATGTGTAGATTTCACCTCAGCACAACAGTGTCAAGGGACGGCACCCATGGACTTAACTCCTAAGTCTAGAGAGGATGCCCAGATAACTGTAAAGCCACTAGAGTGGAATGGTGGGATTTTTCATGAACAGAAAAAGCAGCTTGAATCAGAAAATATATTGCCCATGGAATCAGCTCAAGAACCCAACACTGCACAGATGAAACCCACAGAGATCAACCCTAAGTTCAAATTCAAAGACATAGCCTCAGTTGAATTGGCTCTTTAGCCGGTTGTTCAAAGTGTAAAATCTGAAGAGTTCCAGAATGAACTACAGGCGTCAAGTATGAAACCTTGCCCGTTGACTCCAGGGTCCCAGACGCACCAAGAAAAAGCCTTGGAGTCAACGTTGGACCCACAGCTTCAAGGTGTGGAAACTAGGGCACTAAATACACAACCCCAAATTGTAAGCACAAAGACTATTCAGTGGATTCCAATATATGTGTTTCAAAGTGAGATAGGTGTAGGGTCAAACTCAAGGTCACAGTCTGGAGATGACAGACCTACACAACTGAAGCTGCCCGTGCTATGGAGAGGTATGAGGTCATCTGAACTGACTGCCAGGTCAAATATTCAAGGAGAAAAATCGATGGCATTTCATCTTGCGCCACAGTTACGGAGAGTAAAAACCTCTCCATTAGCAGTAGGGCTGCAGGAACCAAATACACTTCACTTGACTTCAGAGCTACAGCCTCAAGGCATCACATCCGAGGAGCCAAACAAAGAGCCAAAGGCTGAAAGTGTTAGATCTGTTCAGTGGATACCTCAACAGGAGTTCCATGGTGTGAAGATGTCAGGATCCAATGGTAGGTCACCATTTCAAGGTGTCAAATGGACAGCACAGAAACCCTCCATAAAATTGGGAGGTGGGAAGCCATCAGAAATGTCTCAAGGGCCAAAACTTCAAGGGAAAAAATCTGGGTATTTTAACCTCAGGCCACAAGAAGAGTGTGTGAAGAACCTCAAGTTATTACCAGGACCAGGAGTACAAAAAGCAGGGAACCACATCATGTTCAGAACCACAGTCTCAGTGTGTGGAAACTGTATCATTGCACCATGGAGCAGAGCTTGAAAACACAAAGTCTCTCTTGGGTTTACAGTCTAGAGGCATCACATCCACAGAGTTACAACCCTCAGTGCAAGAAAGGGATGTGAAGACATCTGAGGAGTTGATGACAAGGCCCAAGGCGGAAGGTAAAGAACCTTCCGGTACAGCCCAGGAACACTTGTCTCACAGGTTCAAAACTGTTGACAAATCTGAGCTGCCATGGAGAAATTCTAAATGTGATCATTAGGTTTAAAGTGCATCTTGGATTTAAATTAGCATATCCACAGAAGAGTGCTGCATCACCATCACCATCACATGGGAAAGCTAGATTCTCTATGTTGGCTTCCAAGAGTCCTGACTATGAAAGCAATCAGGATGAAAAGTGGGTTAAATCAAGCCTCAGAAAGACGTCTGTCTTGACAGATCCTTTGAAGAAAATCGCCAAAGGACCTAAAACACAAAACACAAGGCTACACAAAATTAGTCCTAGAACATTGAGGGGTCTGTCAAGAAACAGGCTTGAAACCACCCAAACAAGCACTGTTTCTCCCAAGACACAACCTGAGAAATCCTCCCAGCCCACAATCATCCAACCGCTTTTTCAATGCCTAAGGCAGGTGTTCCAAGCAGCACACAGAATTGTGTCTTTTATGGGCCTGAAACTGAAGAAGAGGAGGCCAGACGATTTGTCATCAACCAAAACCTTGCACCCAAACAAAGAGCCAAGGATAGTTGCTTCATGGGAGATGGCAAAGGATCAAGGACAGCAGTTTGCATGCACAGGCCAACAAGCTAAAGCCCTAAGCAAAAGGGCAAGTTGCAGGGAGCAAGTGAGTGCGGTAGACAAGTTCAACAGCCAACTAGCGACCTGTCTCCTACCCAGACCCTTGCAATTGCATAATAGCATGGTTTGTGGAAGAGATGCCTCTAAAGACGCTAAGTCAGGCCCAGGAATAGTTCAAAATGTCTATGGCGAAGTAATGAAGTAGTGAAATGAAGTACTACGAATGAAGTACTAAAAAACCAACCTCAGCAACTCGGCCTCTTCAGGGAGAGAATCCTATGTAATAAGCCATCTGAGAAGACCCATTGCAGGCTTCCTCAGAGAACTCATTGGCAAAATCTCTCTGAGAGGAGACATCACAGTCCTTCTCCGAGAAGGCATAGCAGTGCCTCAGATAGAACCCTGAGAAGTCTTTCTGAGAGGACTTATCGCAGTCCCTCCCAAGAAAACAGTCTTAGCACCTCCATAAGAATTCTAACAGTAGCCATGACAGCATATTTAAGGGGAGAGGCCACAGTCCCTCAAGGAGGAGTCTTTCGAAGTTGCTCAAGGAGGAACTCTTGCAGTCCCTCAAGGAAAAGCCCTCCCAGTCTCTCAAGGAGGAGCCCCCGCAGTCTCTCAGGGAGGAGTCCTCGCAGTCCCTCAAGGAGGAGCCCTCACAGGCACTCAAGGAGGAGCCTTTGCAGACTTCTAGAGAGAAGAGGACCCAGTCCCTCTGTGAAGGATAGTCCACATAGTCTTCCTGGGAAGAGCCAACAGAGTCCCCCTTATCTGATATGCCTCAGTCCCTCAAAAAAGAGCCATCTCAGTCTCTCACGGAGGTCACAGGGCAGTCCCTCAGAAAGGATCCACGATGCATGATGATTTCCCTGAAAGTTCTTTTTCCATTCCCTCTGACTGGAAGAGATGTAGTTCTGGTGTTGGACTCCACCCCAACATTACCTGGCAACAGCCAGGTATGCCCCGCCCCACAATTACCTGGTAACAGCCAGGTAGGCCTGGCCAACTATAAAATAGGCTGCTCCCCCGTCTTCTCTTTTACTCTTGCTCTCTTGCCCCCTTCCTCCCAGTACACTTCATTTGACTTCAGAGTCACTACCACAAATTCTGTTTAGTGCAATAGTAGAACACATTTGAAAGCTATAAATTCTTCTGCATGTACTCTAAGTCAAGAATCTCAGTCTATAAATTCTAGAGGCTACAAGCCTGGGGCCCATTTACAAGCTCCAAAACTTCAAAAACAACACTTGAAAGATTTGAAGTCTGAATTAACTCAGCTACCAGAAGGAAGTAGTGGTTGCTGGGACTCGAACCCTGTACCTTCCTATCAGCGTGCGGCCTCTTAACTACTGAGCTACCACCGCAGGATTAAATTTGAGAATTTGTCACTGAAATCACAGCAGCAAAATCTTTGGAATTTACTCCACAGCCAAAGTGGCAAGGTTTACACCAGGTGAAATTGTCATCAGTCACTCTGCCAGAAACTGACCAAAGTCAATTCTTCAAAACGTGAAACCTGGGAACCTAATGCCCCAGACAATTCATCCAATCACAAAATCCATGAGACGAGAGCGACAGGTTGAACTTTGCATAGATGAGCACGAACTCTAGGTGTCAAGTCCCTAAATTGGTGAATTTTACTTCATCACCAATCTTCCATGATATGCAATCTTTAGAAATGACAAAAGGGTTGGGACATAATAGGACAGAAATGACAGAGAAATCTATGAGGTTGAGCTCCAAACCAACAGAAAACATCCTAGAATCATTAGAGATGCCCCTGAAGCTAGCTCTTCAAGTACCAGAACTCCAACACTTAGTGATCAAGATTCAAAATCCTCAGACCCAAACCTACAGAAAAGCTACCAGATCCCAGAAACTCCTGAGTTACATTCTTGGTCGTGGCCTCAATTTCAAGATTTCAAGAACTTACAGACAAAAGAGGTTACAGAATCTGATAGAATGACCCTTAACTTCAAGAATCATGTTGTAGACATGATAGAGTTGACTTGTGAAGCAAGACACCAAGGGAAAGAATTTCTTAGAATGCCTGCAAAGCCAGTAAATAGAGAGATTGGATTCATAGAAAAATCTCCAAGGCCATGTCCTCAAGACTTAGGACCTCTGGGGGTGGGCTCTAAGAAAAGATCTCAAAGGGAACAATCTGTAATAACAAGGCCATTCTGTCCCGTCTCAGATTCCACTTCAGGAATAACACCAGGGCCAGGTCCTCAGATTCCCAAATCTAAAAATTTGGCCTCTATGGTGTGACTGCACAAAGAATCCTCTGAGTTGTCAGGCAAGCAAACCAGTCAAGTTGTGGGAAATAGAGACTCTGTAGAGCTCACCTTTGGTACACAGCAGCCAGCAGGGGTGGTGGCTAAGCTAACAAAACCTCAGAATCTGAGCCTGGAAAATGTAAGCATCACTCCAATAGAATCACTGGATCAAATGATAAACTTTGTAGGAATTAGTCTAAAGCCATGAGATCGAGTGACAGAAACTGCGAAGACACAGCTTTCAGTTCCTCAGTCAGTTGCCCTCCCAAAAGTCTGTGAATCTGTGGAAGTGATCCCTGGACCACCACTTCAAGTTACAAAGTCTGTGGTGATTCCAGAGTGTACCCCTCAAAAGTCAAAATGCAATGATTTGACTCCCAGAACACATGATGTGATGATAAGTTCAGAATTTGCTCTAAGTCTTTGGCTACAAAATGTGCAATCCAAGAAATTAATCATAGAGCCAAAACATCAGGTTTTACAAACAAAACAACGGTCAGGTTTTCAAATTATAAAGACTGTGTTAATCCCGAAACCGTTGATTCATATCTTAAAATCTGAAGAAGTGGCACCAGGACCGTGTATTCAGGCTGGAGAACCAATAGGACTTGCCACAAGATCAAGCATTAAAGTAAAGTAGTGTTTGAATTTACACCCAAGACTACATCTTCAAGACCTGGTAAAACCTATGGAGTTAACTCCAAGGGCAGATATTCAAGTGACTTCTGCAGAATTGATATCTCAGCAAACATTTTCCCTTAAGGAACCTACAGTGTTAACTCATAAGCAAAGGCTTCAGGCTGGAAAATCTCTAGGTCTCAAAACAGAATCTCCGAGAGTAATGAAAATCGAAGATTTGAATCAAAGATCTGTGTGTCAGAATAAAGACTCAAAGATGATCACATCAGCAAAGTTAGAGGCAGAGAATTACTTATCTAGGTTCATACACAGCCCTTCAATCCCATTTCTTTCTATCGTTGACAAAGCAACTAAATTAAGGCACATTGAGGGTTCTGGGGTGCCCGAAGTTTCAAGAACTTTGGGTATGGAAAACCTTGGTGTTGGTATTTTGCGGTCTTCAAAGTCCTATACAGACAATACTATGAAAAAAATCATCAGTTCTTCCTTTGGTCCTTCAAAATCTACCCTCTGATAAGATAGGGGACACCAAGGGAACCCCATATCCCGAGATCTGGAGCATGAATGTCTTATCTAAGGAAGAAAGTGAGAAGGAGAAAATGCAGGAGTTCCAGAGGTGTTCTTCATACTCATTCAGATTAAAATCCAAGGAGTTTCAGGCAGGTTTAGGGGCTCGAAGAAGCTCTATCCGTTCTTTCCTGGGCATACAACAGAATGTCTGGGAAAGACGTGTTTGTAGTCAGTGACTACCTAGGAAATACCTCTCCAATTTGCTAATGCTGGGGAATGTCCTGGGAACCACTATGGAAAGGAAGCCTTGCTCTCCATCCTTTTCAGTCTACTATGGACAGCTGTCAATCCATCGAAAATTTATTTGGGGTTCCAGCTGAACTGATGGAATTCTCTCAAAGCCTGCTAGAGAGGGTTCCAAGGACCACGATCCCGGATGTTAGTGGATAAAAAGTGCATACAGAGACATATTTTATTTCACAGTAATGAGAAAAGAATGCCGCTGAAGATGTGGACACGCGGCTCCACATCTTCCATAATACGGCAATTCTCTGGTACAAGATTGGGAGTAAAGAAAACATGCTCAAAGCTCAGTGATGTCTTCCAGGAAGTCACTGAGCATGCATCTGTCTCATGTATGGGGGCATGGTTTCCTGCCTTGATGAAATCAGAATCTACTCTTGAGATACTTTACACTAGGGAAGATTCTGTTTCCAGGGAGCAGAGTAAAATCTCGCCATGTGGTTCACCGAGTAGGATTTTTGAGTCTCAGCCTTCCCTCAAGTCAAGTTCTCTCTCCCAGTCCAAGACTGATAACTCAGAACAGCTCCAACTTCTAAGAGAACTACAGTTAAAAATAGCAGGAAAACTCATAAGAAGTCAAATACCCCACAATGTCCCTCCACCTCTAGAGTCAGGTCTCGTTCTAAAGTATCCAATATGCTTACAATGTGGCCGATGTTCGGGTTTTAATTGTTGTCATAAGTTACAGTCTGCTTTTGGGTCGTACCTTCTTATCTACCCACAGCTCCACCTTTTAAACACCCCTGAAGGCCATGGTGAGGTTCGAGTGCATCTTGGATTTAAATTAGCATATCCACGGAAGGGTGCTGCATCACCATCACGTAGGAAAGCTAGATTCTCTATGCCGGCTTCCAAGAGTCCTGACTATGAAAGTAATCAGGATGAAACATGGGTTAAATCAGGCCTCAAAAAGACCTATGTCTTGACAGATCCTTTGAAGAAAATCACCAAGGGACCTAAAACACAAAACACATGACTATACAAAATTAGTCCTAGAACACTGAGGGGTCTGTCAATTAACGGGTTTGAAACCACCCAAACAAGCACTGTTTCTTCCAAGATACAACCAGGGAAATCCTCCCAGCCCAAAGTCATCCAACTGCTTTTTCAAGGCCTAAGACAGGCATTCCAAGCAGCACATAGAATTGTGACTTTTATGGGCCAGAAATTGAAGGAGAAGATGAGGCCAGGCAATTTGTGTTCAATCAAAAACTTGCACCCCAAACGAAGAGCCAAGGATTATTACTTCATGGAAGATAGCAAAGGAGAAAGGACACCAGAAGTCAGGCACAGGTCAACAAGCTCAAGTCCTAAGCAAAAGGACAAGGTGCAGGGAGCAAGTGAGTGCAGTAGACAAGCTCAACAGTCCAAACTAGTGAGCTGTCTCCTACCCAGACCCTTGCAATTGCAGAAGACCATGGTTTGTAGAAGAGATATCTTTAAACAAGCTACTTCAGTCCCATAAATAGTTCAAAATATCTACAGTGATGAAGCACCAAAAAACCAACCACAGCTACTCGGCTTCTTCATGGAGAGAACCCTATGTAGTAAGCCGTCTGAAAGGATCCATTGCAGGTTTCCTCGGAGACCTCATTTGCAAAATCTGAGAGGAGACATCACAGTCCTTCTTGGAGAAGACATAGCAGTCCCTCTGACAGAACCCTTAGAAGTCTTTCTGAGAGAAGTTATCACAATCCTTCCCAGAGAAACAGTCTTAGCACCTCTGTAAGAAGTCTCTCTGACAGAAGCCATAACAGTCTATTTAAGTGGAGAGGCCACAGTCCCTCCAGGAGGACCCCTCAAAATTCCTCAAGGAGGAGCCCTCAAAGTCACTCAAGGAGGAGTTCTCGCTGTCCCTCAGAGACACCCTCAAAATCCCTCTGGGAGTAGCCATCACAGTTCCTCATGGAGCAACCTTCGAAGTCCTTCAGGGAAGAGCCCTCACAGGTCCTCAAGAAGTCTTCAAAGTCCCTCAAGGAAAAGCCCTCAAAATCCCTCTGGGAGTAGCCTTCGAAGTCCTTCGGGGAAGAGCCCTCGAATTCCCTCAAGAAGTCCTAGCATTCCCTCAAGAAGAAGTCTTTGAAGTCCCCCAAGGAGAAGCCCTTGTAGTTCCTCAGGGAGGAGCCTTCACAGGCACTCAGGGTGGAGTCCTTGCAGTACCTCAGGAAGGAATCTTCACAGTCCCTCAAGGAGGAGCCTTTGCAAACTTCTAGAGAGAAGAGGACCCAGTCCCTCTGTGAAGGATAGTCCACATAGTCTTCCTGGGAAGAGCCAACAGAGTCCCCCTTATCTGATATGCCTCAGTCCCTCAAAAAAAAGCCATCTCAGTCTCTCACGGAGGTCACAGGGCAGTCCCTCAGGAAGGATCCATGACGATTTCCCTGAAAGTTCTTTTTCCATTCCCTCTGACTGGAAGAGATGTAGTTCTGGTGTTGGACTCCACCCCAACATTACCTGGCAACAGCCAGGTATGCCCCGCCCCACAATTACCTGGTAACAGCCAGGTAGGCCTGGCCAACAATAAAATAGGCTGCTCCCCTGTCTTCTCTTTTACTCTTGCTCTCTTGCCCCCTTCCTCCCCTTCTCTCCCCATTTCCTTTCCCCCTCTCCATGTATTCATGGCTCACCTCTACTTTGCTCTCTCCTTCTCTCTGCCTTTCTCTGCCTCTACTCCTCCCTTACCTCTCCTCCCCATGCCCCAAATAAACTCTACTCTATACCACTATAGTGTGGCTGGTGTGCTTTTACTATGTTTAGATATGGGCCTCGAATTCCTGATCTTTCCAAGACCTTTAGCATGAAAGGATGCTGAATTTTGTCAAATGCTTTCTCAGCATCTAATGAGATGACCATGTGGTTTTTTTTCTTTGTGATTGTTTATATAGTGGATTACATTGATGGATTTCCTTATATTGAACCATCCCTGCATCCCTGGGATGAAGCCTACTTGATCGTAGTGAATGATCGTTTTGATGTGTTCTTGGATTCGGTTGGCAAGAATTTTATTGAGTATTTTTGCATCGATATTCATAAGAGAGATTGGCCTGAGATTCTCTTTCTTTGTCGGATCTTTGTGTGCTTTTGGTATTAGTGTAATTGTGGCTTCACAGAACGAGTTGGGTAGTGTTCCTTCTGTTTCTATTTTGTGGAACAGTTTGAAGAGTATTGGTGTTAGGTCTTCTTTGAAGGTCTGATAGAATTCTGCACTAAAACCATCTGGACCTTTGCTTTTTTTGGTTGGAAGACTTCCAATGACAACTTCTATTTCTTCAGGGGTTATAGGATGGTTTAGATGGTCTATTTGATCCTGATTTAATTTTGGTATTTGATATCTGTCAAGGAAATTGTCCATTTCCTCGAGATTTTCTAGTTGTGTTGAATACAGGCTTTTGTAGTAGGATCTGATGATTTTTTGAATTTCCTCAGTTTCTGTTATCTCTCCCTTTTCGTTTCTGACTTTATTAATTTGGATGCTGTCTCTGTGCCCTCTGGTTAGTCTGGCTAAGGGCTTATCTATCTTGTTGATTTTCTCAAAGAACCAACTCCTCGTTTTGTTGATTCTTTGTATGGTTTTATTTGTTTCTATTTGATGATTTCCTGCCTTCTACTCCTCTTTGGTGTATTGGCTTCTTTTTGTTCCAGGGCTTTCAGGTGTGCCATTAAGCTGTTAGTGTATGCTGTCTCCCGTTTCTTTTTGGCGGCACTCAGGGCTATGAATTTTCCTCTTAGCACTGCTTTCATTGTGTCCCATAAATTAGGGTATGTTGTGCCTTCATTTTCATTAAATTTCAAAAAGTCTTTGATTTCTTTCTTTATTTCCATCTTGACCAAGTTATCATTGAGTAGAGCATTGTTCGGCCTCCATGTGTATGTGGGTTTTCTGTTGTTTTTGTTGCCATTGAAGACCACCCTTATTCCATAGTTATCTGATAGGAGGCATGGGATTAGTTTGATCTTCATATATCTGTTGAGGTCTGTTTTGTGATCAATTATATGGTCGATTTTGGAGAAGGTACCATGAGGTGCTGAGAAGGTGTATTCTTTAGCTCTAGGATGAAATGTTTTATATATATATATATATATATATATGTTAGTTCCATTTGGTCCAAGACTTCAATTAGTTTCACTGTGTCCCTGTTTAGTTTCTGCTTTCCTGAACGATCCATTTCAGAGAGCGGGGTGTTCAAGTCACCCACTAATATTGTGTGAGGTGCGATGTGTGCTTTGAGCTTTAGTAAAGTTTCTTTTACGAATGAGGGTGCCCTTGCATTTGGAGCATAGATATTCAGAATCGAGAGTTCTTCTTGGTGGATTTTTCCCTTGATCAGTATGTAGTGTCCTTCTGTGTCTTTTTTGATGACTTTAGGTTGAAAATCAATTTTATCTGATATTAGGATGGCAACTCCGGCTCGTTTCTTGGGGCCATTTGCTTGTAAAATTGTTTTCCAGCCTTTTACTCTGAGGAAGTGTTTGTCTTTGACACTGAGGTGTGTTTCCTGCATGCAGCAAAATGCTGCGTCCTGTTTACGTATCCAGTCTGCTAGTCTATGTCTTTTTATTGGGGAATTGAGACCATTGATATTAAGAGAGATTAAGGCATAGTGATTATTGCCACGTGCCATTCTTGATGCTATCTTTATGTTTGAGTGGTTATCTACTTTTGGGTTTGAAGCAAGAAGGTTACTATCTCGTTTTTTTCCAGGGTGTTGTTTCTCTCCCTGTATTGGTGGTTTCCACCTATTATCCTTTGCAGGGCTGGATTTGTGGAAAGATATTGTGAGAATTTGGTTTTATCATGGAATATCTTGGTCTCTCCATCTATGGTGATTGAGAGTTTTGCTGGGTATAGTAGTCTAGGCTGGCATTTGTGCTCTCTTAGTGTCTGCATGAGATCTGCCCAGGATCTTCTGGCTTTCATAGTCTCTGGTGAAAAGTCTGAAGTGATTCGGATAGGTCTTCCTTTGTATGTTACTTGGCCCTTTTCTCTTACTGCTTTTAATATTCTTTCTTTGTTTAGTACATTTGGTGTTTTGATTATTATGTGACGGGAGGTATTTCTGTTCTGGTCCAGTCTGTTTGGAGTTCTGTAGGCTTCTTGTACGTTCATCGGCATCTCTCTCTTTGGGTTAGGGAAGTTTTCCTCCATAATTTTGTTGAAGATGTTTACTGGCCCTTTAAGTTGCAAATCTTCACTCTCATCTATACCTATAATCCTTAGGTTTGGTCTTCTCATTGTGTCCTGGATTTCCTGGATGTTTTGGGTTACACGTTTTTTGCATTTTGCATTTTCTTTGACTGTTGAGTCGATGCTTTCTATGGTATCTTCAGCACCTGAGATTCTTTCTTCCATCTCTTGTATTCTATTGTTGATGTTTGCATCTATGACTCCTGATTTCTTCCCAAGGTTTTCTATCTCCAAAGTTGTCTCCCTTTGTGATTTCTTAGTTGTTTCTACTTCCTTTTTTAGATCTTGGATGGATTTGCTGAGATCCTTCACTTGTTTGTTTGTATTTTCCTGTATTTCTTTAAGGTATTTTTGCGTTACCTCTTTCAGGATTTCTGCCTGTTGACCCAAGTTCTCCTGCATTTCTCTGAGTGATTTTTGTGTTTCCTTCTCATGGGATTCCATCTGTTGATCCATCGTCTCCTGCATTTCTTTAAGCAGATCTCGTGTTTCCTTTGTAAGGGCATCTATCCGTTGATTCATTTCTTTAAGCACTTTTTGTGTTGCCTCCCTGTGGGCACCCGTCTGTTGACCCATATTCTTCTGCATTTCTTTATGCAGTTTTTGTGATTCCTTTGAAAGTGCATCTACCCGTTGATTCATTTCTTTAAGCGATTTTTGTGTTGTCTGCTTGTGGGCCTCCATCTTTTGATCCATGTTCTCCTGCATTTCTCTAAGCGATTTTTGTGTTTCCTTTGTAAGGGCTTCTAATCGTTGATTCATGGTCTCCTGTAATTCTTTATTAGATTTGTGTCCTTCTTGTGATCCTCTAATAGCATCATGAGAAGTGATTTTAAATCCAGATCTTGTCTTTCAGGTGTGGTGGGGTATCCAGGACTTGCTGCTGTTGGAGAGTTGGGTTCGGATGGTGCCATATTACTTTGATTTCTGTTAGTAAGTTTCCTACGTTTGCCTTTTGCCATCTGGTTACCTCTGATGTTAGTTGGTCCTGCTGTCACTGGCTGTTGGTTGGACCTCCTGTGAGCCTGCAAAGCTATTTCTGGCCCCCCTGGATTACCAGGATTCCCCTGGCACCGATTTCTGGGGCCTGCCCTGCTCCTGAGTGACTTTGGAGCCCTGATGTGCCTTGCCCCAAGTGATGTTATATTGGGGAGTCCCTGCACATCCAAAGGCTCAGCGTAATGGATTCCCGGAGCAGAGGTCGCCAAAGGGAGGCTGGTAGGCTCCTGCCCTGTGCAGGGGTGAGTGATCTCTCCCAGAGTTGGGGGGAGGTGGTGTCCCTCTGCAAGGCAGAAGTCCCACAGCAGAACTGGCGTGCTGGTTACTGCAGATCTTCCCAGCTCCCCCAAGCGATATTATGGAGCCTGGCAGTTCCAACTACCTGGCCACTGGAGCAAAGATGGCGGAGTGCACTCTGCACTCTCTCGGTGGCGCTGGTCACCCTGCAGCGGGGATGGCCTACAGCAGATCTGGCGCCCAGACAACCACAGCGCTGTCCCATTCTTGGGAGCAGATGGAAGCCCCAACAGGCCGTGACCCAAGCGATGTTATATTGGGGGGAACCTAGGAACCTGTCTCTTCAGTGCAGTCTACCGGAACAGAGGCCGCAGAAGGGAAGCTGGTAGGTTCCCGCCTGGTGCAGGGGTCCCTCTGCCAGGCAGAAGTCCCCCAGCAGAGCTGGAGCGCTGGTTACTGCAGATCTGCCCAGCTCTTGGGACCTCTGGAAACTTTCTATCTTCAGGAGATGATGTTGGTAAAACCACAGAATTCACACCATTTCACTGAGGCCTCAAAGTAAATAGAGGTTGTGCACTTTGCTGCCATGACCCAAGCTGCTGGTTCTTCAAAAATGGGATCTTTTGAAACTTTGCCCCTAGCTTTAAGTTAGACGAATTCACATCGTGAGAAGGTGATCCAGAGTTTGTGTGTGTGTGTGTGTGTGCGCGTGTGTGTATGTGTATTCCATTTTTATTTTTATTTATCCGAAGCATGTAATGACTAATTTTAATCATTATCTTGATGCCTGCTAGTATCATCTGGTGAGAGAATATCAGTGAGGAAAATCTAAATCAAGTTGGCTTGTGAGCAGGTTTGTGGAGGATTATCTTGATTGTGTTAACTGAGGTGAGAAGGCTGTCCACTATGGGCGACACCATTCCATAGTCAAGGGATTCTGAACTTTCTCTGTATGTAACAAGGTCACTTGCATTTGGTAGTTGTCCTTGATCAAATTTGGAGTCCTATCCTCTCATGTAGAACAGAAGAGGATAATTCACAATTACTGGTGATGGATTGTGTTTGCAGATCTTACTTTTTTCTCCCAAGAGAGTCAGCTCAAAGGGAAAGGCATGAATTATTCATCCTCTTTTTAAACAAGAGGGTGCTCTGAAGTTTCACCTACTGCAGAGCCCATCTATGATCCTAAGGTTGGTAAAGGATGCAGCAGGCTCAGAGGTTCAGTCCATTATCATCATGGCGAGAGCATGGCAGCATCCAGACAGGCATGGTGCAGGCAGAGCAGAGAGTTCTACATCTTCATCTGAAGACTGCTAGTGGAAGACTCGGTGATCCAGAGTTTAACAAAACAGATTTTGTAGTTTGAGACTCTGAGCCACGGGCCAAATCAAAGGACTTTATGCTTTGCAGCTGTGGCCCTGAACTGAACTCTACAGAACATATGAATTGAGGTTTTGACTCAGGATTAAACCCAGAAGAACTCATACCTGTATGTCGTGGACCAGGATCGTATTCCATAGGTGCTATTCCTGCATTGTTTGACCCTGGACTTAATTCAGACTTCAAATCTTTCAAGTGTTGTTCTTGAAGTTTTGTAGCTTGTAAATTATTCGGTGAAGAATCTGTTGCTTTGAAGCCTAGAGAAACACACACACACACAAAAAACATGAAGTTAGGCTTATGTTCTAGATTTCAGATTGTATTGAAAATACATCTCATCTTCCCTGTGGGATAAGTTTAATATCAGGTTATCAACTCAGCTGTCTTCTGTAATCATATCATTACATATTAATTTATTTATTGTGAATAACTTATAATAAGGAACCACCAAGATGGCTCTGTAGGCAAAGGTGCTAGACGACAAGGCTGAGGACCTGGGTTCCATCTCTGGTGCCCTGGTAGTAAAAGGAGAGAAGCAGTTTTCACAAGTTCTCTCACTTACCTCCATGTGCACACCATGGCATTGTGCATGCATGCACACACCCATACATCTTAAGTGTTTTCCAAAAAATAAGTTCTAGATCATTATGTACTGTACTGAGACTAAAGATAAATATGAACCCTTTAGAGACAAGCATTAATTAGTAAGGAAAACAGTCACCAAAACAGATGAGATACCATGTGGGAACCAGTAAATTGGCTCAGTGGGTATAGCTGCCTGTTGCCAAGCCTTGGCGACCTACATTTAACTCCTATGGCCTTCAAGGTAGATGGAAAGAACTGACTCTTGCAGGTTGTCTTCTACTCCTCTATGCCCCTGACACATGCACACATAATTTTTTTCAGTGTGGTAAATGTAATAGCAATGCATCACTGAACTCAGAAGACCTTGATTAATTTCCTTAAAAAGAATAGAAGAATTACTCCATTAATTTCTATTTGAGCTAGAGATCAGAGAGTCAGCTGATTTCTGGGTGAAAAAGAACATTATAAGCAAGTAAGACATCTCTGAAAATGGCATATTGCAATTGTCGGTGTGGGGCATTCACCAGAGACGTCTGGATGGACATGGCCTTCAGTCAACAGAAAGTCTTTATTAGCCACCTTGCAACTACAATGGATGTTCAGGATCCCATGGTACCCACAAGCCTTTTTCAGGGTGACATTTTAAGCACAAAAACCATGTTCTAGGTCGACATACTTCAGTTAACAAGAACAGTTACCCAGAAGCAGAAGCCAAAAGTGAGGCTAGTACATTTTGAGGCTCCCAGAACTATGGACTTTGATGGATCAGGCCATTGTTTTACCTTTGGAAGGTGGTGCTATGGGCTGAGTTTTGCAGCCTGAATGGCACTTCCATCATGGAGTCAGTTGTACTAACGTCTGGAGCCCTGTTACAATTTTCAGGTGCACTTTTGCTCATCTGTGGGAGATGGGACTGAGAAGGTGAGAAGTAGGGGAAGTTTGGTGGTAGGAGTTCAATTCCTAGAAAGTAGTAAACTCTGTTTGTGTGGTTATCTTCTTTTGGGTTTGTTGGAAGAAGATTAATTTCTTGCTTTTTCTAGTGTGAAATTTCTCTCCTTTTTGTTGGTGTTTGCCATTCGTTATCTTTTGAAGGGCTGGATTTGTCGAAAGATACTGTGTAAAGTGGTTTTTGTCATGAAATACCTTGGTTTCTCCATCTATGCTAATTGAGAGATTGCTGGATATAGCAGTCTGGGTTGGCATTTGTGTTCCCTTAGGATCTGTATGACATCTGCCCAGGCTCTTCTGCCTTTCATAGTCTCTGGAGTGAAGTCTGGTGTAATTCTGATAGGTCTACCTTTATATGTTGCTTGACCTTTTTCCCTTACTGCTTTTAATATTCTTTCTTTGTTTAGTACATTTGGTGTTTTAATTAATATGTGACGGGAGGAATTTCTTTTCTGGTCAAATCTATTTGGAGTTCTGTAGGCTTCTTGTATGTTCATGGGAATCTCTTTCTTTAGGTCAGGGAAGTTGTCTTTTAGAAATAAAAGAGATAGACTAACGACTGGATACGTAAACAAGACCCAACATTTTGCTGCATACAGGAAACACATTTCGTGTCAAAGACAAACACTACTTCAGAGTAAAGGGCTGGAAAATGGTTTTCCAAGCAAATGGTCCCAGGAAACAAGGTGGAGTAGCCGTTATAATACTCAATAAAATAGACTTTCAACCAAAAGTCATCAAAAAATACATGGAAGGACACTTTATACTCATCAAAGGAAAAATCTACCAGGAAGAACTCTCAATTCTGAACATCTATGTTCTAAATACAAGGGTGCCCTCATTCGTAAAAGAAACCTTTCTAAAGCTTAAAGTACACATCGCATCCCACACAATAATTGTGGGTGACTTCAACACCCCACTCTCCTTAAAGGTCAGATCAGGGAAACACAAACTAAACAGAGACACAGTAAAACTAACAGAAGTTTTGGACCAAATGGATTTAATAGATATCAATAGAACATTTAATCCTAAAGCAAAAGAATATACCTTCTTCTCAGCACCTCATGGTACCTTCTCCAAAATTGACCATATAATTGGTCACAAAACAAACCTCAACTGATATAAGAACATCAAACTAATTCCATGCCTCCTATTAGATCACGATGGAGTAAGGGTGATCTTCAATAGCAGCACAAACAACAGAAAGCCCACATACACAACGTCAGCAAAGTGGCTGGATATAAAATTAACTCAAGCAAATCAGTAGCCTTCCGATACTCAAAGGATAAACAGGCTGAGAAAGAAATTAGGGAAATGACACCCTTCACAATAGCCACAAACAATATACAGTATCTTGGTGTGACTCTAACCAAACAAGTGAAAGATCCGTATGAAAACAACTTCAAGTCTCTGAAGAAAAAATTCGAAGAAGACCTCAGAAGATGGAAAGGTCTTCCATGCTCATGGATTGGCAGGATTAATATAGTAAAAATGGCTATCCTGCCAAAAGCAATCTACAGATTCAATGCAGTCTCCCATCAAAATCCAAACTCAGTTCTTCATAGAGTTAGAATGAGCAATTCTCAAATTCATCTGGAATAACAAAAAACCCAGGATAGCTAAAACTATTCTCAACAGTAAAAGAACTTCAAGGGGAATCAGTATCTCTGAGCTCAAGCAGTACTACCGAGTGATAGCATTAAAAACGGCATGGTATTGGTACAGTGACAGGCAGGTAGATCAACGGAACAGAATTGAAGACCCAGAAATGAACCCACATACCTATGGTCACTTGATCTTTGACAAAGGAGCTACAACTATCCAGTGGAAAAAAGCCTTTTCAACAGATGGTGTTGGTTCAACTGGAAGCCAGCATACAAAAGAATGCAAATCGATCCATTCTTACCTCCTTGTACTAAGCTCAAGTCCAAGTGGATCAAGGACATCAACATAAAACCAGAAACACTGAAACTAATAGAAAAGTAACTGGGGAAGAACCTTGAGCACATAGGCACAGGGGAAATTTTCCTGAACAGAACACCAATAGCTTATGCTCTAAGATCAAGAATTGACAAATGGGACCTCATAACATTACAAAGTTTCTGTAAGGCAAAGGACACTGTCAAAAGGACAAAATGGCAACCGACAAATTGGGAAAAGTTCTTTACCAACCCTACATCTGACAGATGGCTAATATCCAAGATATACAAAGAACTCAAGAAGGTAGATTCCAGAGAGCCAAATAACCCTATTAAAAAATGGGGTACAGAGCTAAACAAAGAATTTTCACCTAAGGAATATTGAATGAATGAGAAGCACATAAAGGAATGTTAAATATCCTTAGTCATCTGGGAAATGCAGATCAAAACAACCCTGAGATTTCACCTCACACCAATCAGAATGGCTAAGATCAAACCTCAGGAGACAGCAGGTGTTGGCGAGGATGTGGAGAAAGAGGAACACTCCTCCACTGCTGGTGGGATTGCAAACTGGTACAATCACTCTGGAAATCAGTCTGGTGGTTCTTCAGAAAACTTGGCAAATACTACTGGAGGACCCCACTATACAATTCCTGGCATATACACAGAGGATTTTCCAGCATACAATATGGACATATGTACCACTATGTTCATATCAGCCCTATTTA
This sequence comes from Tokudaia muenninki, assembly GCA_036184385.1. NCBI lineage: Eukaryota > Metazoa > Chordata > Mammalia > Rodentia > Muridae > Tokudaia > Tokudaia muenninki. The sequence goes on from BTHS01000008.1 coordinate 18,266,809, forward strand.
TAATAGCCAGAAGCTGGAACGAACCCAGATGTCCCTCAATGGAGGAATGGATACAGAAAGTGTTGTATATTTACACTATGGAATACTAATCAGTTATTAAAAACAATGAATTCATGAAATTCTTAGGCAAGTGGGTGGAACAGGAGAATGTCATCCTGAGTGAGGTGACCCAATCACAAAAGAACACACATGGTATGCACTCACTGATAAGCAAATATTAGCACAGAAGCTTGGAATACCCAAGACAACCAACTAACTGGGAAATGATCTTTACCAACCCTACATCCAACAAAGGGTTAATATCCAAAATATACAAAGAACTCAAAAAGTTAAACTCCAGAGAACCAAGTAACTCTATTAAAAAATGGGGTACAGAGCTAAACAAAGAGTTCTCACCTGAAGAATATCTAATGGCTGAGAAGCACCAAAAGAGATGTTCATCATCCTTAGTCATTAGGGAAATGCAAATCAAAACAACCCTGAGATTCCACCTCACACCAGTCAGAATGGCTAAGATCAAAAACACAGGAGACAGCAGTTGTTGGAGAGGATGTGGAGAAAGAGGAACACTCCTACACTGCTGGTGGGATTGCAAGCTGGTACAACCACTCTGGAAAGCTGTCTGGCAGTTCCTCAGAAACCTGGGCATGACACTCCTGGAGGGTACTGCTATACCACTCCTGGACATATACCCAGAGGCTTCCCCTGCATGCAATAAGGACACATGCTCCACTATGTTCATAGCAGTCTTATTCATAATAGCCAGAAGCTGGAAAGTACCCAGATGTCCCTCAACAGAGGAATGGATTCAGAAGATGTGGTCTATTTACACAATGGAATACTACTCTGCAATTAAAAACAATGAATTCACGAAATTCCTAGGCAAATGGTCAAAACTTGAAAATATCATCCTTAGTGAGGTAACCCAATCACAAAAGAACACACATGGTATGCAGTCACTGATAAGGGGATATTAACTCAGAATCTCGGAATACACTAGACACAATTCGCATATCAATAGATTTCCAAGAAGATGGAAGGAGAATCCCCTGGTCCTGGAAAGACTGGATGTAGGGGAATGCCAGGACAGAGAAGCGAGAGGGGGTTGAATGGGGAAAAGAGGGAGGGAAAGAGGCTTACTGGACTTTTGGGTAGGGAGGAAACGGGAAAGGGGGAATGATTTGGAATGTAAATAAAAAAACTTAGAAAAAAAAATATATATATATATATGAATGAAGAGGCTGAGCTTTTAAAACCCAGGCCAGCATCTTGAATTCTCTTTCATGGCCTCTAGAACCCAGCCTCCTTGCTTTTCTTTTCTTTTTCTTTTCTTTTCTGTTCTTTCCCCTTTTCCTTTTTTTTTTTTTTAAAAAAAATTATTTATTTATTATATATAAGTACACTGTAGCTATCTTCAGACACACCAGAAGAGGGCATCAGATTTCATTACAGATGGTTGTGAGCCATCATGTGGTTGCTGGGATTTGAACTCATGACCACTGAAAGAGCAGCCAGTGCTCTTAACTGCTGAGCCATCTCTCCAGTCCCCCAGCCTCCTTTCTTAATAACATATTCATATTTCTCCTTTATTAAAAACAGTAACCTACTCACGATAGAAAAATAAGAGTATAGGGAAACCGAAGGTTAAATTTTAGCCCTATGTAAATATCATATGTGTTGATTTCAAGTTTTCAATACGCACAAGCATCTGTGTATTAGTGTGTGTGTCAGGGTATTGTGATAGTTAAAAGAAATAAACACGCAAACCTGAAATGGACCACAGTTATTCCATATTAGCATTTTTTCTTTTTAAAGATTTTTTAAATTATAAAAAAAATAAAGCGTATTGCTTTCCATACTGTGAGTGGGCATCACCCAATCAGCTGAAGGCTTTAAGAGCACAGACCACAACTCCCTGAAGAGAAAAGAATTCTTCCACAGGAATGAAGCACAAACGGTGCACCCATTTTGCTAGCCTGACCGGAGATGTAGCTCAGTAGTACAGTGCTTTGACTAGCATGAGTAATGACCTGAATTTGATCCCCAGCTAACACACTAACACACACACACTGCTATAGCTTCAAAACTCTATTTAATATATATATTTACATATATTTAATATATATATATGTTTAATATATATTGGAGCGAGCTAGATGGCTCAATGGACATTGATGTTAAGCCTGACCACCTGAATTCTATCGCTACACACTGAGATATTGATTCTCTCTCTCTCTCTCTCTCTCCCTTCCTCCTCTCCCTTATTCCTTCCCTCCCACTCTCCCTTCCTCCATCCCTCTTTCTCTGTCTTCCTCTCCCTTTTCTCTTTTTCTCATAGTCAAACACAAATAAAATGTATTAAATACTCTACATATTGAAAGCTAAATGTTACTGAGTAAAGTTAAAATTCCAAGAGAGCTAGAGAGAAAACTCAGTGCTTATGAGCACATTTTGCTCTTGCAGAAGTCTTTAGTTCAAACTCCAGCACCCATGACAGGCAGTCACCTGTAACTTCACTTCCAAGGTTTTGACAACTTCTGGATTCCTAGGGTATGTGTGTGCAAGCACACACAGACACACAAATAAATAACATCAATATATTCTGAGAGAAAATCAAAATAAATGACACAAAGATATCCACAAATTGAAGGCACTTTTCTCAGTATATGAACTATCTTTCATTTGAAATAAATTCCATGTGAATCTCAATCAAAGAAACAATCAGCATGGCACTTCAGATTTCTGGATGGATGCTGGGGCAATGGTATGCAACTGGAATCCCTGCAGGCAGCAAGCTGACCCAGAATGGTCATGAATTTGAGGCCAACCTGGGATCCATAGTGACTTCAAAGCAGCTTGGGATGGACCCTGAGACTTGTTATTTTAGTTTTTTTAAAGATTTATTTTCTTTTATGGGTACTTCTCCCTGCATGCAGGCATGAGTCTGTCTCTCTCTCTCTCTCTCTCTCTCTCTCTCTCTCTCTCTCTCTCTCTCTCTCTCTCTCTGTGTGTGTGTGTGTTACATTTGTATTTGTGCCTAAGAGGCTCACTCCTCTTACCCTTCTGCTCTACTAGAGAGACTAAATAGCTATCTAGAAATTGGAGAGGGCTTCAATTCCTACTTCACATCATCCACAGAAAGTAACTTGATATGAATCTTAGATGCAAATATGAAAGGAAAGGATTCCTACATGCTATCTAATATCTATACCTAGCAGAAAACTACTGTTTATAATATTCAATGAGGTATTTCAAATTGCTACAAAAAGCGTTAACCACCCAACCATTAGGAATATACTAAGAGGGACAAATGACTTGGCTTCACAGGTAAAGACACTTGCTGTGCAAACCAGGTGATCTGAGCTCAGAACCCACATAGAGATAAAAGAAGAGAAGCAACTATACAAAATTGTCCTCTGACTTCCACATGTGAACAAAGCTGAATGCATCCACACATTCAGACACGCATGCACATACACAAATTAAAAGTCCACAGATGACTTGAATAGGTAGGTTACTCGAGAATTTCCAAATGGATAGTAAATGTGAGAAGTTTCTTGGAATTTCTACTCATTGGGGAAATTCACATGGAATCACCATGCCATAGCATACACTCATTGGAATGACTGAAATGAAAAGGTGGACATGTCAAATCTGGGCAAGATGGCAGGACTGTGGGGGAGGCAGACACTCATGGTCTACTCACAGGAGAGGAAACTCAGACAGGAGGCATGACCTACTAACATTCTCCATGTGCACCATGTCTGCAGACAATTCTTCTTCTGTCAGAAATAAAAATTCCCACCCACAAAGTTGTCACTTGTAATTAATGTCCCAAGACCTTCATTGCCTTGTCATATGAGTATAAATCTTTCTTTACAAAATGGACTCAATCAGCTTTCTGCCTCCCAAGTGATGGACAACATCCATGTCTCTCTTAACTCTTATCACAATCTTTCCCCCAAAAGTTCTATGTGTGTCAGTCTGACTGTCTCCCTTCAGCTCAAGTTCCTAGGCAGCACTTTAATATGTTGTGCATTCTTCCTTTTTGATAATATGATCCTAAAGCTACTACTAATACTACCACCACCTCCTCCTCTTGTCCTCCCCATCCTCCTCCTCCTCCATTTTCCTTGTTTCCTATTCCTTGTTCTTTCTCTTCCTCTTCTTTCTTTTCTTCGCTCTTCCTCTTCTTTTCTTGGCTTTTTTGAGACAGTACTCCTTGCTCTCCTGGAACTCACTATGTAGACCAGGATGACTTTGAACTCCTGCCTCTGCCTCCAAAGTACTGACATCAAAGGTGTGCACCACCATGCCTGGCCTTAAGCTTCTTGAAATGAATAAAGAGAGAGACATCTATGGGCATTGTCTCAACTCCCCCTACCCTCTGCTCATTCCCTCAGATGGCCCAGAGGCTGAGCATTTCTAAAAACCTATAGGGGTTCAGCACAGAGAGAAGTGAGTTTTGAGAGAGAGTAGCTACCACATACCTTTGCCTTGGCTGCTGCCTTTCTCCACCTCCAATACCTAGAAAACAATACACTGATACCAGCAACCATGAAACTAAATAGACTAAGCCTGAAATGGTTCAGCAGTGGGATATCCATCCCCCAACTTGGCTCCATTACTCAAGCGCAACTAACTACTAAACTAACTGAACTAAACAGTTTCTGTCTCCAGATTATCACCATACGACATCATAATAGGTACTTCAAGGTAAGGCCAGTCATTGTACATTTCACCCACTGCCCTTCCCTGGGGCTGCCCCTGGCTCTCGGGTCCCTTATATCCCAAATCTCAAGGAATAATCCATCTATGAATCTTCGGAGGTACACCTTGACAAAGTGTCATTAAGGAAGAAGTGATGAGACAAAGTTTCAAAGTCTTTCAAAATGGCTTGTTCTGATTCACATCTCTGGAGCTGGCCACTGTCCTAAGCTCAGATCAGTTCCCTGCCATACATTTCAAACTGCAGGTTAGAAAGCGGAGTCAAGCGGAATCAGAGAGAGTTAGAACAGCTGGAGTGGGAACGCTCATATGCTATGAGGTGCTCGGTTTTCTAAGTCCACAGGTCTGCATATTCCCTAGTTCTTGTGGACCTGGAAAGCACCAAATCGAGTAGTGACTTTAGAGGAACACCTTATCCTAGGACCTACACTCTTCCTGCCAAGTTTATCTATATTATTTATTTTGGAGTAACGACAGAAGCTGCAATAATAGTTCACTAAATCCCTCTTACCCTTTCTCACCTATCCTTAACAGCTTTTTTAAAAAAATGTATCTTCTGTGTAAGGATATTTTGCCTGCATGTATGTTTGTGTACCACATGCATGCACAAGAGAGTCAGAAGACAGCATCAGATCCCCTGAAACTAGAGTTAGGACAGTTTTGGGAGGCTATGTGGGTGTTGGAACTCAGCACAAGCCCTTCGCAAGAGCAGCCTGTGCTCTAACCATTGAGCCGTCTCCCCAGCCCCACTCTTCACATCTTATATGACTTCAGTACACTTGTCAAGACCATGAGATTTAAATGGGAGGGGGAGGATCCAGAAACAAAGGGCATCCTTGGCTTCACTGCAAATTCAAAGCCAGCTTGAGCTCCATAAACCCTATCTCAATAAAATGAAAACCTGGGTACATTAACTCCTTATTTCATTGCATCTCATATTTTCCCACCAGTGTCAGGATCCATCCTAGAGCACCATGTTGCTGGACACTCAACCCAGAGCCCTCTGAGTTCTAACCAAGAGTTCTACACCAATAGAGAAAAGAAATCCCTATTTCAATAAATGTTCAACCTCAACCCTTGCTGACCACCCACCAGAGGTAGGGGAAGAGAAAAGTCATTAGGAGATGGGGGACGTGGGCCTGTTAATCAATAGTTCTTTGGGGTCAAGCTTAATCTTCTTTGTCAGCAGTTCAGTCCCATAGCAAACACCAGACAAAAACCAGCAGCTGCAGTCCAGTCCTCTTGGCAGGCAGGCACCATACATGAACCAGGAGCTGTAGTTCGATCCTGAAAAAACTGCAAGGTTCGCCAACCAGCCTGAGGCAAGGCTGCAGAAGCAGCAAGAAGCCATGGGAGCTGTACTGGCTGGTTTTGTGTGTCAACCTGACACAGGCTGGAGTTATCACAGAGAAAGGAGCTTCAGTCGGGGAAGTGCCTCCATGAGATCCAGCTGTGGGCATTTTCTCAATTTGTGACCAGGGGGAAGGGCCCATTGTGAATGGTGCCATCCCTGGGCTGGTAGTCTTGGGTTCTATAAGAGAGCAGGCTGTGCAAGCCAGGGGAAGTAACCAGTAAAAACATCCCTCCACGGCTTCTACATCAGTTCCTACTCCTGACTTCCTTTGGTGACAAACAAGAGTGTTGAAGTATAAGAGGAATTAATCCTTTCCTCCCCAACTTGCTTCTTGGTCATGATGTTTGTGCAGGAATAGAAACCCTGACTAAGACCAATTGCTACCAGCATAGGAGATTATTCCTGTGACAACCTGACCATGTTTTGGGGAGAACTGTGGAAGGACTATGGAACTTTGGGCTAGAGATTCATTCAGTGTTAAGAGCTATGTGGGATGCTACTAGGAGCTTGGAAGATATTGTTGAGAACAATGCAGAAGAAGGAGGCCTGGCTTGTGAAATTTCAGAGGGAAGATTAAAGACGCTTATCAGAGCTATTGTTGTTTTGTGAAGATTCTGTGGTTTTGGTTGGCTGGGGCTGAAGGATCAGCTGTAATTAACAAGATACCAGAACCACTGAAGCAAACCTTTGTGTTACTGGAACTATTGATGCTGGCTAGCTGGAGCTAAGAAATTAGCGGTGATTAACAGAAAAACCAGCATCACTGAGGTGAAATTTTCTGGGAAGTGTTTCCTGAGAGCACAGAGGCTGTGTTCCAGAGATATGCAAGGTTGTAACTTGTGCTGTGGCTGGACTTGGTAATGTATAAGAGTCACCAGGTGGTACTGGTTTTGAAGACATGAAGGGTCATGAAGAGCAGCTGGGGCTTGCCACTGTGAGAGGCCATGGAAGGCAACTGGTGAAGGTGCAGCCTCAGTTGCAATTGATGGCCCAGGATTGAAGGGGTCATTCAAAACAGTTGAGGCTTGGCACCATGAAGAGAGTCTATGAGAGGCTATTGGTGAAGCCTAGTTACAGTGGAAGACAACAGGGTTTTGGAGATGTCAGTGCCGTGAGAAGACCACCAAGAACAGCAGCAGCAGTGGAGCAGCTGAAACCTAGGAGACAAACTGTGTGCTACAAAGGGCAGAGCTGGAGAGGTGACCCAAGCCCTTGGAAGAGCCAAGAAAACTGTGAGTTGGAACCCAGACATTGGACTGTTGGAGTTTGATTTTTGCTTTTGATTGTGACTGTACCTTGATATTTTTTTCTCTTGAAGGAAGAAAGTATTTTAGTGGAGTCCACAGTTAAGAGACTTTGAATTTTTAAGACTTTGAATTTTAAAAGATATTGGTCATTTTAAAGGGATTGAACTTTTAATATGTAAAGACTGAGGGACTTTTAAAGTTAATTAGATCTTGGGCATGAATAAGAAAGTAAGGGTTGAGGCTTAATAGGGATGTGTTTCTGTGTTTTCTGCATGAGCTCCTGCTTTGTGACCTACTTGAGTTCCAGTCATGACTTCCTTTGGTGATAAACAGCAACGTGGAAGCATAAACTGAATAAGCCCTTTCTTCCCAACTTGCTTCTTGGTCATGATGTTTATGCAGGAGTAGAAACTCTGACTAAGACATTATGTAAGACAAAGCAATATATTTGTATCAATAGCAAAGAGTAGTGAGGCAGAGCAAATCAAACCAATGCTCAATGCTCCTCTCCAACTCTCTGTGGGGTCATAGTTATACTCCATCTTGGGTCCTTTCACCTGTTTGCTTTAGCAAGACATCCTTGTACCTGTGTGCCTCAGGAAAACATCATTTGACAAAACTGACTTTCTAAATAAACCAGAGGTTTCCACTTCACATCACTGTGGAGTCTGGGCACCCTATAAAAAAGAGCTCAACTTCTGTGTCTCCCCTTCTGTAGCCTTCAGCCACCAGCTGAACAGAGACTCAATTCTTCCCTCTCCTGGGAAGGGAATGATTTATAATAGATTCTACACATGAAGTTAGTTCTTGAAACACAAAGATTCAGTCCCTGTGTACAAACCCTGTCTTGAGTTTAGGTGGGACACTGGGCATTTTGCTGACTTTGATGAGCCCATGTCTGGAGGCATGTTGATACTTTCATGCCCTACCTGGTTCAAACTCCCTTCTTTGACCTTACAGACTCTTTAACATATATATTCAAGATCCTTGCTAGCTGACCTATGTTGTGGGAAAAAGCCCCTGACTGACATGACAGCATGGTTGTGAGTTCCATTTTTAACATATTAGTCTTCACATGTGCTCAATACCCAATTGTCTCCTACCCTAATGCCTCGTGGTTTTGATCCTGCCACTGGGTATCCCAGAGATTATTTGCTTTTATCTTCTTTGGTAATCCCAGTATTCTGGAGTCTGAGGTAGGAAGGTTATGAATTCAAGGCTAGTCTGGGCTTTATAATAGTTCTAGTCCAGCCAGGCTACATAGAAACCCTGTCTTAAAAAAAAGTCTAAACATTTAACAACAAAAGAAATTCCTGTGTCCATAATGATATTAAACACTTACAGTTTCAGTAGGAAGTGAATCACAAGGAAGAAAAATCAGTTAATGAGTGTTTAAGAGGAAGAGAGCTAGAAGTAGAAAATTCACCAGTTGAGAGTCACCACGGGAAAAACTGAGTCAAGTGGAAATCAGCAGCACATGTGAAAACAGTAGGTAAGGACAGCTGGGTGACAGGATGTGGATAGCAGCAGTCATCACCACCACTGAATGCCCCCATGGCCTCGCCAAGGAAAAGACACACATGCCAGGTGACTCCTGATGTGACATACTACTCTACGCCAGAGGGGGAAAAAACTTTAAACCTGAAAATGAGGAATAGACAACACAGCACCTTTGTACATTCTGGAAATGTGAGGTACATTCTGGAAAAAAAATTTGCCTAGATTGTTAGAAATGTCAGTGTCCTGAGAAACAAGTTAAAAAGAAAAAGACTGAAGATAAGGAAGAAGACAGATACCTAGACTACATTTGGTAGGTTCTCCTTGGTTGGGTTTTAGATAAGGAAAATAAAAACAACTTCCCCAGGGATAAATCAGGAAATCTGAATTTTGGTAATGGTATCAAATTTACTGTTATTCCCAGAGTTGGTAATTTGTGTGGAGTTTTGGTTTGGGGTTTTATTTTCATTTTTACTTTTTATTTTTTGGACAAGGTCTCATGTAATCCAGAGTGACCTCGAATTCCTTATGGAACCAGGGATGTCCTTGAACTCTTCCTGATCCTGCTTTTGCCCCCAGATGCTGGGATTACAGGATGTGCCACTCTGCCTGTCACAGTGTGAAGTATAAGACAGCCTCACTTATCTGTCATGTGCTCTAGGGAAAAAAAAGGGATGAAGGAAATGTGACAGAGGACGATCAGTGAATAGGACATGATGTTTCAAATTAAGAGTGAAGACCACTAAAATTTCTAAAATGTTTCTACAACTAACGCAACAAGTCTGAGCTGGATGTTGTCAAGTTGACACAAGCTAGAATCCTGTGTGAAGAGGAAACCTTAAATGAGGAACAGCCTCCATCACACTGGCCAGTGGACATGTCAGTAGGACATGGATTTTTCCTGGTTGATGATTGATGGGTAGGGCACAGCCCACTCTGGGTGATGCCACCCTTGATCAAGCGGTCACAACCTGAGGGCTGGTGAGATTGTTCAGTTGGTAGAGGTGCTGATAACTCAAAGTCAATCCCCTGGGTCCACAAGGTAGAAGAGAGTCCATTTCTTCAAACACACACACATACACACACACATACACACACACACACACACACACACACACACACACACACACACACAAAGAACATTTATTAGAAAACGTACACAGAAGGGAAACTGGGCAAGCCGTGGAGAACAAGCCGGGCAGCAGCTTTCCTCCAAGGTCCCAGCCTCTGCACCTGCTCCTGCTTGAGCTCCTGCCCTGAGTCTCTGAAACGATGGACGGTAAAGAGTCAGATGGAATAAACTTTCCTTTCCGACTTGGTTATGGTCAGGGTTTGATCAGAGCAGCTGAAGACAAATTAGGACAAAGTCCAATAGAAACCTTGGCGACCACTGCTGCTTGACAAAGTTCCAGTATGTGAATATGGAGAATCACAGTTCTCCAGCATCCTTTGACTTTCATTTTGATGATTCTTACTATGCATTATGGGAGTATCCTTAAGCCTTTTTCCTTGGGGAAACTTTGTCTGGACTTTGGTAAAGTATGTGAATGTATACAATAGCAGTCTTGCTAAACAAAGTAAATCTTTGGAAACAAATCTCTGCCACCGTGGAACCATAGAGCATGATAACTCTGCTTACTCCTGCACAAGAATCCCCTTTCTGTCCCCCTGTTTGCACCAAGAATAGAGCGGCTGCAGATTCATTAAATGAAAGATGGTGCCAGAAACTCTTATGTACCCCTGGTCTTAAGAATGAAATCATACAGTCAAGAGAAACAATGGGCCCAGGCTCACAGGATGAATGGCAAGACCGGGTACGACCCAGCAGAAGCAGATTCTGTGAAGAAGCTAGACTGGCTTGATCCATCTCTGACATATACTGTTGGGGTAAATAATTAATAAATTGGGACCTCCCCTCCAGGCCTCTGCACCAAGTCCCTGCGGCAGGTCTCACTGAGGACAGCTCTCACTGTTGCTGATGAGCCAGTCTCTTTCAGCTAGCTCTCACAGCAGCACAGCCCTTTTTCCTCTCCACCATAGACTCGGTAAACAGCGGGGATCCTGCACTCCTGCCCTACATACATGCATGGTAAAGCATGACTCTTAACTTAAATAGATAACCAAATATATTTAAGTATGTAAACTCCCAATAACATAATGCCAATTTACAATGATTAAAGGTCTTATCCCAATTTTCTAAACTCTCCAAACCACCAGAAATACATTTGAAGCCCTCTGGATATCTGTGTCTCCCTCTCAGCTCCACTCGTGTGGACTTCCCTCTCTCCCTCTCTTCTGCACCTCACTTCTCTTAGCTCCTCCTCCTCTCTCCCCTCCAGTCACTGACCTCTCACTGCCTCAATATGAATGGATAGGAAATATGTTGGAACAATATAATAGCCGCATACATAGAAGGAATTAGGATGGTACAGCACAGTGGAGAAAGGGTAAGATGTCAGAGCTTCCCTTTGGGGAGCTCATGAGGAGAACAGGCCCATATTGTAAGACCAAGACACATAGGAACACAATTAGGAAACATCTCAATGCTTGTTATGCTTCCTGGTGCAAACACTGTATCCAGGTCCTGGAAGAAAGAAAATTGCTCTCGTGGGTTTGTTTTCCAGGACTCGATGTCTGGTTCATCCTGACCACAAAGCCTGAGACCTTGCAGAAGGAGGTACAAAGGGCACATGGTGGATTTGCTGAATCTTAGAGAACAATGGGGACTTAGATGCATGCCGAACTTATTGCTTTTGCTTCAAAGAAAAATACTGCAATAAAGTTGATGACTTCATTCATTATGGATATTAAAATAATGGGGCTAAAATAGGTAAAAAACAATCTGTGAAAAGATAATGTATTTCTTGTTATCATTAAGTCTGCTTTCAAGATTACTAGTGGCAAAGCAATTATGCAATCATAGACTCAAAAGTTTCCTTATTTATCAATAAACACCAGCTCTCCTGATTCACCCTCAGATAATGTCAGTCCCTTCCCTCACCAACTCCACACCTCTTCTTTGGGATTTAAACCCAGCTGGAGCCAGACCCCAGCAGAAGACTTCTTTCTGAAAATTCCATGTGGAGAGATGAAACCAGGACCAAGTGAAAGATTAAAAACCACCAAAGAATGAAAAACCTAATAGATTGGAATATAGACCAATAACTAAATAAGATAATGCTACATTCAAAGCAGAGATAAGGGGCCGGGAAGATGGTGAAACTAAACACACATGCTTAGGAGATTTCTATGAGAACTGAGATGAAAGACATGCAACATTCACCAGGGTCTAAATCGTTGTATTTGTATTAGGGATCATGACTATGTAAGTGTGGAGAAGAAGATAATATGGAGAGCCAAGACAATGTAAAGTTAATCAGAGAAGATTTCTCCCAGAACAGATAAGGTTGGAGGAAACTGTGAATGTGGGAAGAAGTAGAGGCTTAACATTGAAACACTGAAACACTATTTAGAACAAAAGACAAAGGAGAATGGACCTCCCACTGGGGAGAGAATTTTCCATGAAGCCTTGTGGTGGCTCCATCTGGCTAAGTCTAGAAGCTTCCAGAAGGAAGCAGTGTGAATAATGATGAAAGACCACACTGACCCCAGACCCCTCTGGGTCCTGCTTCTGCCCACTAGAGGGTAGGCAGGTCATGTGTGAGAACAGTAAAGCACACAGATACACATTTGCTTTCTTCCTTGGGCCACACAGCAGAGCTGGGCTGACACCTAGATTTCCCAGTGCACACTCCAAACCAAACTGCGAAGCTCATACAAACTGCTCAGTATTGCTATGATTCCTATCAGTGAGTCTCGTGGATTATAATTTCACTACTGAGGGAGGACTCCATCGGGGTTATAGCGGGATTATGTTCAGTATAGTATACCATGCAAAACAAAGAATCCTAAAAGCTTTTGGGTGATGATAATGACTTCAGTGTCAACAATGAACCTGTCGCTAAAAAAACTAATGAGTGTGTAACCATTGGTGGCCTGTCTTGCCTGTTCTATAAAGTCCTAGAAAGAACCGAACCCTGTTGCCTTGGCAACGCTCTATAGAGACATAATAAATCGAGTATTTACCCAGCTTGGGGAGGGGAGAAGTCTAAACAAATGTTCAGCCTTGCCCACCCATCTAGCTTTGGGGGGTTTGGACTCCTCTCCTTCCTAGGAAACATTGCCTCTCATCACCCCTACTTGAACGCAGTACCCATCATAATTGAAAAACAGAAGTGGCCATGTGATGCTGATGAGCATGGGAAAGAGCTTCTTTAGAGGGGCCTGAGGAGAATGAGATGAACAGGGATGTTTTCTCCAGAAGACCTGGCTGTGCCATGCCAGGTCTTCTCCCCAGCGCCAGACTCTCATCGACAATGACTGCCACACAATGCTGTGTACCAGGGCCTGGATGTTCCAGCTCTTCACTCTCACCCTTTCTGCCAAGGCCTGTACTTTCATGAGGTTATCTGGATAGGATAGGAGTCATTGGAGTTAAAAGGCTGGGCTATGAAACAGTTCTTCCTGCTGCCAGGACACTCATTTGGTCCGGTGCTTCAGTTTTCTGTCAACTGGACACATGCCTCTGGCTGCCATCACTGTTTTGGAAGGTTATGGAACCTTTTGGAAAGGGAGGGGGTCTGGCTGGTGGAGCAGGGTCACTTAAAAGGGACCTCTGGAGATTATGTCCTTGCTTCCCTCCTGTTCTGAGTCCTGATTCAACTGCCCTGTGAGAAACTCTGACCCAAGTGCCTGGTACCCGAAAATGAGTCACTGAAGCCAGTATGGTTTCCTGGACATGAAGGGCTTCTACCCTCCCAAACCCTGAAGCAAAGTAAACTCCTCCCTTTAGCTCTTTGGGTTGGTATCTGCTCACAGTGATATAAAATAATAAACACACTACTGGGGCAAAGCAAGCTCCTCCCTTTAGTTCTTGGGTCAGGTATCTGCACACGGTGATATAAAACAACAAACACGTTAAAGCAGTTGCCACTTTTTTCTGCATTCTATGTGTACACATTAAAAAGGCAACTAGCAGTACAATTAAATAAGCATGCAAACCCAAGCCTGTACATGAAATCTCTGTTTTCTCTAAGGTACAAAGCTACTCCTAATTAGCTATAATAGAGTGCACACAGTACCAGAAGTCTATATTTCAGAAAAAAATTCCTAACAGTCATGAAGTGCCACAAAATAGCTAACCTGTTTGCAGTTTTTCACGTGTTTCTCTAAACCCTCTGTAGTCTTCCTCCACACTGCTTGGCAGGTAGGACAGGACACATTGCTTTTTTCCAGGATCTCTAAGTACCACTTTCCCTCCATACTGCCTATAGTGGAAAGATTAGGACACTGTAATCTGTGGCGTTCTACAGAGCCAAAAAAAAAAAAATGTTTATAATTGAACGAAAATATTGAATACACTCTTGCAGGACAAGAATTTCAAAAATAACTTGTTCCTATACACTGTACAGTTTCTGAAACTTCTGCCCCTTTCCCTTTTGGGAAAAAAAAAAATCTGAGACTCACTCCCAAATCCTGTGGAGTAAGGACTGGGGTCAAATTTCCAGATCATGATGTAAGAAAAATTTACTGAGATTTGCAAAAATCCTATCTGAGATTTTTTTTTCTATGTGCATGATACCATGCTGAATGTTTTTACATCATTTAAATTTCTTCGATGTAATACTTCCTGTCTACATACAAGGAAATCAGGGGTTGTACTAGGGACAGACCTAGGCAGCTCAGAAGGCCTACAGGGCCAAACCTTAGGACTATGTGACCACCATAGAGCAGCTGCTGCTTCCAGGAACTGCAAGTGAGGCTTGCTGGTCAATGCCTGCCCATCAGGAATGAAGTGCTGGGTTCAATTTCTCACAGAGACAGAGAGAGAAGGGAGGTAAGAAAGAGGGAGAAATAGGTGACAGTCTAATCCGGTACATCATCCCTCACAGAAATAACACGAATATTCAAAGACGAGTACCTACTGCATAGACTGGCGGACCTTCCAATCCAGATGAGCCTGGGAATTGGGGTGAGACTGAGCTTAGGCCGCTGCTTCCTCCCTGCATAAGATGCAAACTCAGAAACCTGAAATATCTCAGCTTCACAAATCCCCTTCCCCTTCTCTTCAGCACACTAGGTCCTACTTCCTCAACCTCCTGACCTTCCTTTCACACAGGACAACTGAAAAGAAAGTGGGTAAAGATCATTCCCTCACCAAATTCTAGGGACTCCAAAGCCAATCAAGTCTATAAAGCAAAGCTTTCTACCTCCAGCCTTAAAAGGTGTAGCTCAGTCTCCCACAGAAGGAAAGACAGCACAGGACCCTACCGTACTTCTTGTGCTTCTGTTGCGGAAGCTCACGATAGTCTTCATCTTCTTCGTGCTTGAGTTTCCTCTTTCCTTTGGCCTTTTCCTTTTCACCTGTGCCTGTCATTCCACACAACAACAATGCAGTCTGTAAATGCCTTCAAAACCTCATCACAGTACCACAAGGCACAGAAACAACACAAAATGCACCCTCACAGAACAGCTTGGAGAAACTTGGTGTGAATTGTTTTTAACCCATGGAGTCTCCCTCTTCCCTGTAGATTGTCTTCCCTCAGAAACCATCAGATCTTCCATATGCTTAAATGTGTCTCTTGACCATGTTTTGTGTCTACAGAAGCAGAACTCAACAAAGACACCTGTGGATCAATCGCCGACTGTGACCGTCTAGCATAAATGGTGACGATAACCCATTACCCAGCACTCATATCCTCAAAGTCGCAGGAAAGCATAAGAGTAAGGAAAAGAAGGTCAAATCCCATGGAGAAGAAGGCTGCTACTATCTAGTACTGATAGAACTGACAAAGGGAGAGTCATGAAGATAACAGTGTATGACAACCTGACTCCTTCACATCTGCTTAATCAAGTTGGTCGTACTGTAGCTCCCACACTCTGGAGCACATGCAGGAGGTCATAGCACATCTGATGCTAACATAAACCAGACCCTGAGTGTGAAGCCGGCCTGAGCCACAGGGTGAAAGGCCTGTGTCAAACAAATCTCATCTACTCACTACTGATAAGCAACCACAACACTCCAAGACTTCAAGCACACTAGATACACTCCCCTGTCTCAGAACTGAGAATCTGATATGGATACCTTCAAACTGTGAAGTGGCAGCAGGCTTGATTCTTCTCATCCTCACCAAGTAGGTAGATTTTCAGAAGGTTGCTGGAAAGTCACTCACTGGTTCACATGAGGAGGCAGATGACGAGCCACTCAAGGAGTCCTCATGAGGGATAGTGTACTGGAAGCTATTATCCTTTATGGAGCACTGGGTACTATTACTGACACAACACAAAGACATGTACCACAGAGAAGAAGCTAGAGACAATTCTTATTAATTTTTCTTACATTGTAAAAACACAACCAATTTAATAACAAGTGCAAAACTACGAAGACTGGCTTTTGTTTTGTTTACAAAAGCAAAAAATAAAATAAAAAGAACCCAAATGCATACACCACAACAGCACACAGGTTAAAACATGCTAACAATTATGAATCAATTCAACACAGTATATACAATTCTTCTCACACCCAGGGCAGTCAGAGTGAGCAGGCTACACAACTGATCCCTCTGCAGCCCAGGCCTTCCCAGAAGACTATGAGAAAAGAGAGTAGGAAAAGTAATAAGGTTCCTTGGAAGTAGAGCCACATGTATCACATCTGTCCTGTCTCTCTGATAGAAGACCATAATCTAAAGGCTTCTCAGCATAAAGTATAGTCCGCGGATTCTGGTCTAACACATCCTTCTCCTCCTCTTCCTCCTACTCCTACTCCTCTTCCTCCTTTCCTCCTCCTCCTCTTCCTCCTTCTCTTCCTCCTGGTCCTTCCCCTGTCTCCTTTCTCAACACTGATATGGAGCCCTTCCCTACTTATGCAACACAACACTTAACATTCATAGTTTAGGAACAATACAATCTTGTCTTAGTGAAGTGGCCAGAGAATCCTGGGAAATAACTAGACCACCAACCAAGGAGAGTACAGGGAGGGATCCATAGCTCCAGATACATATGTAGCAGGGGATGGCCTTGTCTGACGTCAATGGGAGGGGAGGCACAGGAACGTACAAGGAACCGCCAGAACTCCAAACAGACTGGACCAGAACAGAAAGTCCTCCCAGCACATAATAATCAAAACACCAAATGCACTAAACAAAGAAAGAATATTAAAACCAGTAAGGGAAAAATGTCAAGTAACATATAAAGGCAGACCTATCAGAATTACACCAGACTTCTCACCTGAGACGATGAAAGCTAGAAGATCCTGGTTAGATCTCATGCAGATCCTAAGAGAACATAAATGTCAGCCCAGGCTACTACACCCAGCAAAACTCTCAATTACTATAGGTGGAGAAAACAAGACATTCCATGATAAAACCAAATTTACACAATATCATTCCATATACCCAGCTCTATAAAGGATAATGGGAGGAAAATACCAACACAAGGAGGGAAACTACACCCTCGAAAAAGCAATAAAGTAATCTTTCAACAAACCCAAAAGAAGATAGCCATACAAACAGAATTTCACCTTTAACAACGACAATTTTTCCTTAAGATCTCTCAACATCAATGGACTCAGTTACCCAATAAAAAGACATAGACTAACAGATTAGATATGTAAACAGGACACAACATTTTGCTGCATACAAGAAACCCACCTCAGTGACAAAGACAGTCACTACCTCAGAGTCAAAGGTTGGAAAACAATTTTCCGAGAAAATGGTCCCAAGAAACAAGCGGGAGTGGCCATTCTTATATAGGGGAAAATCAACTTTCAACCAAATGTTGTCAAAAAACGATAAGGAAGGACACTTCCTACCAGTCAAAGGAAAAATCTACCAAGATGAATGCTCAATTCTGAACATCTATGTTCCAAAGGCAAGGGTACCCACATTCATAAAAGAAGCTTTCCAAAATTCAAAGCACACATTGCACTCCATACAAAAATAGTGGGAGACTTCAACACCCCACTCTCTGCAGTGGACAACTCATGGAAACAGAAACTAAAGAGAGACACAGTGAAACTAACTGAAGTTATGAACCAAATGGATCTAACAGATATTTATAGAACATTCCATCCTACAGCAAAAGAATATACCTTCTTCTCAGCACCTCATGGTTCCTTGTCCAAAGTTGACCATATAATTGGTCACAAAACAAGCCTCAACAGATACAGAAATATTGAAATAATACCATGCACAGTATCACATCACCACGGTCTAAGGCTGGTCTTAAGATCAAACAAAAATATCGGAAAACACACTTATGTATGGAGGTTGAACAATCCTCCACTCAATTATAACTCGGTCAAGGAAGAAATAAACAAACTAAAGACTTTTAGAATTTAATGAAAATGAAGACACATCATACCAAAATTTATGGGACACAATGAAAGCAGTGCTAAGAGGAAAACTCATAGTGCTAAGTGCCTCCAAAAAGAAATTGGAGAGACCTTACACTAGCAGCTTGACAACAGACCTGAAAGCTCTAGAAAAAAAAAAAAAAAAGAAGCAAATGCACCCAAGAAGAGTAAATGGCAGGAAATAATCAAACTCAGGGTTGAAATCAACCAAATAGAAACAAAAAGAACTATACAAAGAATCAACAAAACCAGGAGCTACTTCTTTGAGAAAATCAACAAGATAGATAAACCCTTAGGCAGACTAACCAGAATGCACAGAGGCACAACCCAAATTAATAGAATCAGAAATGAAAATGGAGACATAACAACAGAAACTGTGGAAATTCAAAAAATCATCAGATCCTACTACAAAAGCTTAAACTCAACAAAATTGGAAAATCTGAACGAAATGGACAATTTTCTAGACACATACCAGGTGCCAATGTTAAAACAGGATCAGACAAACTATCTAAATCATCCCATAAGTCCTGAGGAAATAGAAGCAGTCATTAACTGTATCCCAACCAAGAAAAGCCCAGGACCAGATGGGTTTAGTGGGGAATTCTATCAGATCTTCAAAGAAGACCTAATACCAATACTCTTCAAACTATCCCATGAATTCATTCATTCATTTTATTCATTTTTTGAAGCCACAATCACACTTATACCTAAACCAAACAAAGACCAAACAAGGAAAGAGAACTTCAGGCCAATTTCCCTTGTGAATATTGATGCAAAAATACTCAATTAAATTCTTGCCAACCAAATCCAAGACTACATCAAAACGATCATTCACAACAATCAAGTAGGCTTCATACCAGGGATGCAGGGACGGTTCAATATATGGAAATCCATCAATGTACCACTCTACATAAACAAATTCAAAGGAAAAAAATGATCATTTCATTAGATGCTAAAAAGGCTTTTGACACAATTCAGCATCTCTTCATGTTAAAAGTCTTGGAGAGATCAGGAACTCAAGGCCCATACCTAAACATAGAGAAAGCAATATACAGCAAACCAGTAGCCAACATCAAACTAAATGGAGAAAAACTGGAAGCAATCCCACTAAAATCGGGGACCAGAAAAGGCTGCCTACCCTCTCCCTATCTATTCAATATAGTACTTGAAGTTGTAGCTAGAGCAATTAGACAACAAAGGGAGGTCAAAGTGCTATAAATTGGAAAGGAAGAAATCAATTATCACTATTTGCAGATGATATGATCATATACTTAAGTGACCCCAAAAATTCCACCAGAGAACTTCTAAAGCTGATAAACAGCTTCAGCAAAGTGACCAGATATAAAATTAACTCAAACAAACCTCTGGAGGCCCAGAGCTGCTGCCTGGGGTTCAGCAGGACTCGCTACCCAGCAACCCCAAAAGCCCTGCCCCTCCTAGTAGCAACCCCTTCCCAGCCTTCTCTCCTTCCCACCGTGGCCTGCCCTTCCTGCTGGGGCAGAACCTTGCCAGCTCTGCTACAGTGAAGATTCCATCTCCTGATACTTCTGAGAGAACAAGCCACTCAGAGCAGTTGAGAACCAGCCACTCAGGGCAGTTGAGAGCCAGCCACTCAGGGCAGATGAAACTTGCCAGGTGTGCTGCAGTGAAGATTCCATCTCCTGATACTTCCAAGCGAACCATCCACTCAGGCCATTTGCCCTTTCTCCTGTGTCAGAATCTTGCCAGGTCTGCCACAGTGAAGACACCATCCCCTGATAATTCCTAGAGAACTAGCTGCACTTAGGTCATTTGGAGTACAAAGAGGCCTGGGAGCACAGGAGACCTGGTCTCCCAGAAGAGCCTACATACCTGTGTGCACAGAAAGAATGGGAATCCCAGGAGTACATATACACAGGTTTCCAGGACAGATAAGCCAAAATCAGAGAACACAAGACCAGCTAACACGAGAGATAACTAGATGGCAAAAGGCAAACACAAGACTGTTACCAACAGAAACCAAGGCAACATGGCACCATCAGAACCCAGTTCTCCCAAAAGAGCAAAATCTTGGATACCCTAACACACTGGAAAAGTAAGAGTTAGATATAAAATCACATCTCAAGATGCTGATAGAGGACTTCAAGAAAGCCATAAATAACTCCCTTAAAGAAATACAAGAGGTCAAAAGGTAGAACTCCTTAAAGAGGAATCACAAAAATCCCGTAAAGAAATACAGGACAACACGGGTCAACAGGTAGAAAATCTTAAAGAAGAAACACAAAGATCCCTTAGGGAATTACAGGAGAGCATGGGTCAACAGGTAGAAGCCCTTAAAGAGGAAACACAAAAATCCCTTAAAGAAACACAGGAGAACATGGGTCAACAGGCAGAAACCATTAAAGAAGAAACACACAAATCCCTTAAAGAAATACAGGAGAACACAAACAGTCAAGTAAAGGAACTGAAAAAAAACCATTCAGGATCTAAAAGTGGAAGTAGAAACAATAAAGAAATCACAAAATGAGACATCTCTGGAGATAGAAAACCTTGGAATGAATTCAGGAGTTCTAGATGCAAGCATCAACAACAGAATACAAGAGATAGAAGAAAGAATCTCAGGTGCTGAAGATACCATAGAAAATATTGACTCAACAGTCAAAGAAAATGCAAAATGCAAAAAGCTACGGAGCCAAAACATCCAGGAAATCCAGGACACAATGAGAAGACCAAACCTAAGGACTATAGGTATGGAAGAGAGCAAAGATTTCCAACTGAAAGGGACAGTAAATATCTTCAACAAAATTATAGAAGAAAACTTCCCTAATCTGAAGAAAGAGATGTCCGTGAACATACAAGAAGTCTCCAGAACTCCAAACAGACTGGACCAGACCAGAAAGTCCTCCCGGCACATAATATTCAAAACACTAAAAGCACAAAACAAAGAAAGAATATTAAAAGCAGTAAGGGAAAAAGGTCAAGTAACCTATAAAGGCAGGCCTGTGAGAATTACACCTGACTTCTCACCTGAGATGATGAAAGCTAGAAGATCCTGGGCAGATCTCATACAGACCCTAAGAGAACACAAATGCCAGCCCAAACTACTATATCGAGCAAAACTCTCAATTCCCAAAGATGGAGAAACCAAAATATTCCATGATAAAACCAAATTTGTACAGTATCTTTCCACAAATCCAGCCCTACAAAGGATAATAGATGGAAAACGACAACACAAGGAGGGAAACTACACCCTAAAAAAGCAGGAAAGTAATCTTTTTCCAACAAACCCAAAAGAAAGTAACCACACAAACATAAAAAGAACATCAAAAATAACAGGAAGCAACAATCACTATTTCTTACTATCTTATAACATCAATGGACTCAATTCCCCAACAAAAAACATAGTCTTAAAGAAACATTTTTCATGTAAATCTTCAATTTTATCAGAAAATGTTTGTGATTCCTCTTTCAATCAATTTAGTAATGTTTTGTATGTCTACCATTTTAACTGTATTATTTTCCATGATAATCTTTAATTTTAACATGTTTTCTATATATTTCTTCAATTTTATCAGAAATATTTTCTATGTAAATCTTCAATTTTGTCAGAAAATATTTATAATTCCACTTTCATTCAACTTACGAATATTTTTATTCTACCTACCATTTTATCTGTATAATTTTTCCATGAAATAGACAATCTTAACGTGTTTTTCTATATATTTCTTCAATTTTATCAAAAATATTTTCCATGTAAAGCTTCAATTTTATCAGAAAATGTTTATAATTCTACTTTCAATCAACCTAGGAATATTGTTATGCCTACCAATTTATCGGTATCATTTTTCCACAAAATAGTCAATCTTAACTTGGTTTTCACAGACCACGTGAAACTCAAGAAGAAGGAAGACCAAAGTATTGGTGCTTCGGTTTTTCTGAGAATGGGAACAAAATACTCACAGGAGCATTTATTGAGACAAAGTGTGGGGCAGAGACTGAAGGAAAGGCCACCCAGAGACTGTTCTACCTGGGGATTCATCCTATAAACAGTCACTAAACCCCAACACTATTATGGATGACAAGAAGTGCTTGCAGAAAGGAGCCTATTAAGGCTGTCTCCCGAGGGACCCTGACAGACCCTTACAGATACAGAGGCAGATGCTAGCAGCCAACCATAGGACTGAGCACAGGGTCCCCAATGGAGGAGTTGGAGGGAGGACTGGAGGAGCTGAAGGGTTTTGCAACCCCATGGAAAGAACTATGATGTCAGCCAACCAGAAGCCCCAGGGCTCCTAGGGACCAAGACATCAACCAAGGGGAACCCATGATTCCAGCTGCAATTGTGGCAGAGGAATCCCTTGTCAGGCATCAGTGGGAGGAGAGGTCCTTCGTCCTATTAAGGCTCAATAGATGCCCCAGCATTACAAGCTGCGAGCTCTGTAACTGTGCAGATACTCATCTATTCTAACCCTACTATGCTAGCTTGGCTACTTCGCAGCCATGTGAACCTTTACCCTCAATCTGAATCGGAATCGGAATCTTGCTTAGACTGACTCTGTTCCATATGTGTCCTCATGGTGATTCCTCCTGGTGCCTCCACACCTCTGCTCTATCTGTCTGTCTGTCTGTCTGTCTGTCTGTCTGTCTGTCTGTCTGTCTGTCTGTCTGTCTGTCTGTCTGTGTCCCTGTGTGTGTGTGTGTGTGTGTGTGTGTGTGAATGTCTTGCCTCTGTCTGTCTCTCTCTCCTTTGTCTCCCAGGGACTTCCAACTGGGACTGGAATTCCTTCAGAGTTATTGGATGATCAGCACTTTTTTAAACAATCACAGGTGATAGAAAACAATTTTTACACAACACTGAGATGCAATCAGATCTCAGGGCACAGAAATCACCATCTGAATACACAGTGTACAAAACCATCCCCCTAACACCTTGATTCAGTATTCTTACCCCCCCTCCTTCTTACTTTCTTTCTTTTTTTACCTATTCACCTTAGGTTCTGCTCACTGTCCTCCTCCCTGTCACCCTCTCCCACAATCCTTCCCCCATCCCCCATCTCCTAGGAGTGGTGGACTCAGATTTCTAAATCACACTGTTCACTGAGAAAAATTACTGAGCCTGGAAATGGTGGTACACACCTCTAATTCCAGTACTTGGAAAGCAGAGGCAGGTGGATCTCTGAGTTTGAGGCCAGCCTGATCTACAGAGTGAGTTCCAGGACAGCCAGGGCTACACAGAGAAACCCTCTGTGGAAAACAAAGCAAACAAACAAACAAAAAGAAAAAAATTACTAAGAAAATAGAAAGTCTCACACATTCTTCTAGGTCACTCAGTGCCCAGCAGTTCTAATAGAGTGGCCTGACTGCCTGAGTTTGATCCCCAGGTCCCACACAGAAAAAGGAAAGAACCACCTCCTGAGGGTTGGGCTCTAGCAGCCTCACAAGGTGGTAAATGCCTTAAACTTGTAGACATCCTCCTACCTCGGGAATCCCAAGTGCTGGGATGGAACTTCTGAGCTACCCTGCCCCTAGAGTTCAGGCTGATCCTCATCTCGGAGAAACCTGTCAATACTTGGAGCTTTAAAGGTCAAAAGCAGAGGGACAACATACTGTGGCTGTCACACACAAGGCTGCCTCAGCTTTGAGGGTGTTTCCTGGTCATTGCTCAGTGGTTGTCTTCCTGAAATTCCTGGATGCTCCTTTTTTTTTTTTTTCCTAAGTTTTTTTTATTTGCATTCCAAATGATTTCCTCTTTCCTGTTTCCTCCCTCCCCGAAAGTCCCATAAGCCACTCTGTTCCCCCATTCAAACCCCTCTCTTTTCTCTGTCCTGGCATTTCCCTACAGCCAGTCTGGATGCTCCTTTTAACAAGCTGATTCCCCCTAGTCTTGTGCTTAGCCCTAAGTGAGGGCTGAGAATGCCACCTAGTGGTAGTTCAATGGAAAGAGCCTACAGTCCCAGCCTCTCTGCTGGCTTCACCTCCAGTCACTCCACTCCTGATGGGGTATCCCCTACCAGGAGAGACAATGGACATGGCATACTCTTCTTGCAGAAGAAGTTTTAAGCCCTTTGAAAGGACTGTGTGGACTCAATGGATTAAGGTCTGCATAGGTGGGTAAGTGGGCGTGGGGGATCCTGCACCAGGAGCTGTTGGCTCAATGTAAGGTGCATCAGGTCACCTGAGGCAGTCTAAGAATCTGTGAGTGAAGGAGGGCCTTGGGAGGCCTCCTCATTTTCTCTCAGGACAACCTAAGCATTGACTGATTAGTTAGAAGGACGAATGTTTCCTGGGTGTCACTACAGTAACGACACAGAGACCACACAGGATCTACCATGACAGCTGCTGGGTTGCTGAGAACCAGCTGAAAAAGAGCATTGGTGTGTGTGGGCCAGTAGGCTGGGATTGCTTCTAGAACCTTCTGGAAAAGAAGGCACTTGGGCCTAAGGAGATAGAAAACTGACTGCTGTGCTCAACAAGGTGAGTCTGGGTCTCCAGTTCCCATAGACAAAGCCAGGGGCGGGCACTGTCTGGGACCCAGCTTGGGGGTGGGAGATAGAGAGGCAGATCCCTGAAGCTCACTGGTCAGCTCCTCCAGCTGAATCCATGAGCTCTGAGTTCAACAAGAAATCTTGTCTCAAAAAATAAGGTGGAGCATGATAGACAAAAACCACCTAATGTCAACCTCTGGCCTCCATACACACATGAACATATATGTACATGTACACACACACACACACACACACACACACACGAGTATGCTCTCCAACTCCTACACAAGCACATACATATACACAGATACATGAGTGCACTTACATACATGAACTCACACATACACACACAAACACAAACTCACACTAACCAGCCCTTTCCTCCATTTCCTCCACATGACTCTCCAACTCCAGATGGTTGGAAGGAGGAAGGCAAGAGGACAGAAGGCAGAGGTTGAGACATGATGGGCAACCCCACCAGTTTTACATAAGGCTAAATGGATCTGCCAGGCCTTGGTGGCCCCTGAAAGAAGGCCATACCTGGAGAATGGAGCCTACCTTCATGCTCCCCAAGATTCCTGGATATTTCTAGGGACCAAGCAACCTTATAGGTAACACTCAGGAAGGAGGAGTTCCTGGGAATGGAGAGCCAGGCCAGACAGTGACAATCTTGGCTTCCAGGAGAAGAACCTGCAACTCCCCTGCACATAGCACTTCCATTAGGATAATGTCCCGACCAGGGCCGCCCCCATCACTGCTCTAATGTTGGGATTGGTTCTAATGCTTTGAATTCATCTTGGCCCCTGAAATCGGGAATCTGGGCATCCAACTTTGAGATTTGTGAGGGCTAGGAGCAGGGAGAGAAGAAAGAAGCAGAGATCACCATGAAGGGAAGAAGAAAGACCAGACCTAAAGGCCCACCGACATATGGGAATCAGGGTAAGAGGCTACAGGCCACTTCCCCAATTGGGCCTGGGGTAGCAGAGATGAAATCTAAATTTTGAAAGATGTTAACTCAAGAGTACCAGAGGGGACTGTTTGCTAGCAGGGGAAGGTTTAGGAATGTCCAACCATTAAGCTAGTCACAGAATATCAAAATTAACTTGGGTCAGGAGAGGGACCGCAAGTGGGTCCTACCCTGTGCTCTCATCTCTTGACCATTTTCAAGTTGTCCCCTAGGTAAGGGAGCAATTATTTGAGCATCCCGAGATTCTTTTCTTTCCCTTTTCCTTTCCTTTGCTCCTTTCATCTTTTCTTTCCTTCAAGACAAGGTATCCCAGGCTAACCTTACTCATAGCCTTGAACTCCAGCTACCCTGTCTCCCGCTCCCAAGTGCCAGGACGACAGGAACAAACCACAACAACCTAAAAGTCTTGGGTTTCCTTACAAAGATCTTCAATTAGGAGTTTCAATCTGAGAACAATCTAGAAAGAATAGTACTTCCTAATTTGGATCATTATCATAAACCCCTAATCCCTGGGAACCGCTGGGGCTCTCAGTCTAGTTGAGCTCTTACATCCCAACTGGGGCTGCTTTAACTATTGCAGGCTATGAAGAGAAGAGCCAAGAGACGCCAATGGCAAAGCTCTCACCCCTAGGAGCCTGACAGAGTAATGGATGAGGGCTCAACCTAAATGGAGGCTTTGAGGCCTACAGGATCCACCTGTTTGCGAGTCCACAGGTTCTTTCCCACAGCCAGTGTTTCCCGGGTCCTCTTGGCTCCAAGATACAGACCCAGGCTTCACACCAGAATGCTCTAGACTATGTGAACAAGTCAAGATGAGCCATCCCAAGAACACTTTGGGTGCTGAGGGCAGGGATGCTACCTGACATGGATAGATTGGGTCTCTCATGGGCCAGACTCTAGCAGTCAGGGGCCTGGGCATCTCTAGAGAATCCCGCTGTTAACCGGGCCTGAGCAGATTTGTGACTCTCTAGGCAACAAACTAGAAGAGTTCTAAAGAAGCAGTGACCTCAGTTACACAGTACCTTTGCTCTAGGTGCTTAGTGGTCCCTGTCTCTAAATGCCAGTACCAGGTTCTGCCCACTCTCACGCACTGGGAGGCCCTGTCAACCACAGCATGTCCTTTCTGGGAAGGTCAGAGCTGCAGCTGGGTCCAAGCAGCCTCCAGGAAGACTCACTCCCACCCTGACTAATATGGCACTAGCTTCACCCTGGTGGGGGAGGTGGGGTTAGGTTTCTGTGATGCTGGTCAGGGTCTCTGATTGGGCCCCTGAAGCCATGCTTTGCTCCACCCTGCAACTGTTGACAGAGTGGCAAGGAAGTCTAGGTCAGTAGTGGGTGAGGCCCTGCAGGTGTGACCCAGTGCCAGGAGAGAAGGCAAGGCCAGCTGGGGAGAGAGCACCCATGCTTATGACACATCCCCATTTCTGGGCTCTCCCAGAAACCCTTTCCCTGGAAGCACTGCAGTGGGGAGAACAGGAACTGAGGATCCCAGGTCTGGACTTAACTCTATGAATGTGTCTTTCCTTTATCCTGGGTCCCCTGGCTCTGATTTGAGACAGTGATTTCTCTGGCTGGGAGCCCCTGTGGGAATTGCTTCATGCTGAAAACCATGTCCTCAGAACATCCCTGGGGTGCCCCCCTCCATCCTTTGGACCCCTCGTGGGAAGGACCTGGGGAGTATTTGCTGAATGAAGAAATAAATGCAAACATGAACCAAGCCCCAAAGTCTGAAAGAATCTGATAGCTTAGACCAAAACCTCTATGGCTACTATCAGTGCTGCCACTAAGAGACAAGGACCCTCAAATGGAGCACCCCTCAATTGACTGCCTAGACCTCGGTTCTCTAAGAAGTCCTTAGGATTCCGTTAGAACCGTGCATGGAAATCTCTTTGCTACAAGTGCTCTGAAGTAATGCATGAACTAATCTATTTCCTCCCTCCCTTCCACCTCCCTCCCATTCATATATCCTCCCCTTGTTCCTTCCATCCTTCCTCCCCCTCCACTTCCGCCTATCCACCCCTCCATCCTTCCTGTACACCTGCTTATCTATTCTGACCTGCAGCAGGACCTGCTGAGGCTGGGAATACATTCCGACATTGCTAAAGTTCCCAGGCTGGGGTAGAAGTTACTCCAATCTGACTAGTTCACCCAGCCTGGCCAGCACCACCGAACCGAACCTTATGGCATCCTCTACCAAGATGGAGGCCTGATGAGACAGCTCACTCTCGGGTAGAAGGAGGGACTGGTTTTGCCCAGGATATAGCCTGGAGCTCCCTTCTGACAGCTCAAATGGGTTGTCCTATATAAAATGCCCCAACTGCCCAAGGAAAAGGCAAAGGGGATGTGCACTAAATTCGATACATTATTCTTCCCACGTTGCAGACGGGTACTCTAAGGTTTAGAGAGAAAAGGTATCTAGACTAACAAAGTCAAGATTGAATCTAGATCCTGGCCTCTAAATAGCAGGAAGGGAAGGAAGACAGGAGCGAGATAGAAAGGCAAGAATTAAAAAGGAGCTCTCTCTGGGGCCTCCAGAAGCTACCATAGGACTTTCTCTTCTCCTCCTGGCCCACACATGCACTGGAACTAGATGCTCAATTGCCCACAGAGCCCCACTTCTGCAGAGTAGCTATACTCCAGGTGCTATGTGTGCCTGCCCTCTGGTGGCCACATCTGGAAGTGCATCTCCACTGGTCCCAATACTTCTTCTGGATACCCTTGGGCATAAGTTACCCAGTTTCAGCCTTAGAGTGGTACATTGAAGGGAGACCAGAGCAAGTATGGGAAGCTCAGAGCCTCCAGGGAGCCCTTGGTTCCTGCTGGATAATGGAGTTAAGAAGGCACTATAGCGCCTGTATTCGTCCAGAGGAATTGGGAATCTCAGCTGAATTTGAGGAGGGTGGACATATGGGGTGTCCTTGAAAGAAAAAAGTGTGTGAGAATACAGTTAAATCTTTCTGAGACAGTCTCAGGGTTTGGGGCAAGCATATAGTTCAAGGATGACACACTGTGTGTCTGAATATTTGAAAGTGATACATCAAACGATGAAATAAATATGCTCCAATATAACTTCAAAAGGGCCTGGAGGACCTGATTAGGATTTAGAATTTGGATTTCTGGATGTTCTTCATTGTCATAGCAATGTTGGGGGTGGTCAGCCCCTGTGTGTTCCCTGTCTGCTCCCACCTCCACATTGTTAGACACCAGGAGGACACATGCATGCATACATACATGCATACATGCAACATATACACTTACCTCCTACACTTTGCACATCAGTCATGTATACAAGCTATATTGGCTCATTCTCCATGTATGCTGCCCTTAGGTTAGGAAGACAGACCGTTGGAAAAGTCTATGGAAGACCTAGGAATGGAGAGAGGGATGAGACCTTGGGAGAACACAGTCCTCTACTCGTGGGAAGGACTCAGCAGTGGGACCCTGTCACAATTTGGGTGTATTGATGACATTAAAACCCTGGGGCTACAGATGACCCAGTGGTTAAGAGCATGTGTAATTCGTTTTTTTTTTTTTAAAGATTTATTTTATTTGAGTACACTGTTTTTGTTTCCAGACACACAAGAGGGCATGAGATACCTTCACAGATGGTTGTGAGCCACCATTTGGTTGCTGGGAATTGAACTCAGGAACTTTGGAAGAACAATCAGCACTCTTAACCACTGAGCCATCTCTCCAGCCCCCCCCCCACCACATGTGTAATCCTTGCGGAGGACCTAGTATTAGTACCCATGTGGTGGCTCATAACCTCCTACAAGTCCAGTTCTAGGCGTTCCAACACCCTCTTCTGACCTCCTTGAATACCAGGCATGCATATGTGTCCTAGACATACATGTAAGCAAAACACTCATAGGCATTAAAAATAATTAAGAAGAATATTTTTTAGCTGTGCAATGGTGGCACATGCCTTTGAGGCCAGCCCTGGGAAGGCAGAGGCAGGTAGATATCTGTGAGTTTGAGACCAGCCTGGTCTAAAGAGCAAGTTCCAGGACAATCAGTGCTACACAGAGAACTCCTGTCTTGAAAAGAATAATTTAAAAAAAAAAAAAAAAAAAAAGGTTAAAACTGGGCTGGAGAGATGGCTCAGTGGTTAAGAGCACTGGCTGCTCTTCCAGAGGTCCTGAGTTTAATTCCCTGCAACCATATGGTGGCTCATAACCATTGTAATGGAATATGATGCCCTCTTCTGGTATGTCTGAAAACAGCTACAATGTACTTAAATAAATAAAATAAATATTAAAAAAAAAATTGGCTAAAACCCTCATGACATTAGATCTTCCAATCCATGAACACAAGATGACTTTTTATTAGTTTAGGTATTTACTTAATTTCCATCGATGATATTTTAGGCTCTTCCATGTAAAAGCCTTGTCTTTCTTTGCATGCGTACAGGTGCATGCACTCGTGTCTGTGTGCACACTCTCAGGAATATGTACCTGCACATGCGTGTGGAGGCCACGGGTCAGCTTCAAGTAGCATTCTTGATGGGCTGTTCACCATGATTCCCAAGTCAGGGTCTATCGTTAGAATCTGGCACTTACTTGACCACCAGACGAGGTTGGTGGTCAGTGAGTGTCAGGGAAACTCCTGTCTCTACCTCTGCACTGCGGTTACAAATGTGTGCCACTGTGCCTGGCTCTTTTCTTGGGTACTGGGGATCAGAAACAGGTCCTCATGCTCATCTGCCAAGCATGGTAACTGACTGAGCCATTTCCCCAGCCCCAAGCTTTGCATTTTATATACTTTCCCTCCATAAGTCTTTTTTTTTTTGACATTTTTTATTGGATATTTTCTTTATTTACATTTCAAATGTTATCTCCTTTCCCAATTTCCCCTCAAGAAAGCCCCTATCCCATCTCCTCTTCCCCTGCTTCTATGAGGGTGTTCCCCTACCCACCCACCCACTCCTGCCTCCCTGCTCTGGCCCCTCCATAAGTCTTAGAGACCATTATGTATCACAGTGATTATTA
This sequence comes from Tokudaia muenninki, assembly GCA_036184385.1. Taxonomy (NCBI): domain Eukaryota; kingdom Metazoa; phylum Chordata; class Mammalia; order Rodentia; family Muridae; genus Tokudaia; species Tokudaia muenninki. The sequence goes on from BTHS01000008.1 coordinate 18,297,466, forward strand.
GCTGTGCTTTATAGATCAGAAAACTGGAGCTTAAGAGTCCCTGGGCCAAGTGACAGAACTGGAAGGGGAACCTCTAGTTGCCAGTACCCTGTGTTCTATCCCAGATGCCCTTGGGAAACCCCCATGATGGAGTCAGAGCACCCTCCTAAGTGACCAAGGAAGCAGGTAGGGGAGGGAGGGCCCACAGTGAGATGCTCACAATCACTGAGGGAGCAGGCAGGAACAAGCAAGGGAACTGTTGCTTTGGGGTTGAAATCAGGGGTCCTGGCTTGTGGCTACAGCAAAAATCACCTACAGATTTCCTACAAACACTAGAGTCTAATGAGTGAGACAAGTCGCCTCCTGCATGGAAGCACGGATGGCCACAGCTCTACAAATATGCACCTCAGCTGGGATCTAGGCTGAGGCTGGCTCATCCATTCCTGCCCGTCCACTCTGCTACAGCTGGTACTGAAGCAGATGAGGTTGGGTGGGGTGGGATGGGGCGGGGGTCAGGGGGAGCGTTGGCTTTAGACTCCAGCTCCAAACTATAGTCCTGGCCAATTGTGGTTCTGTCTCATCCTTTCTAAGGCCCTAGATGCTCATGTCTCTGAGCTGTCCAAGGCGGATGGTATATGCCTCAGGAGGTGAGGTCTACTTTTTTTTTTTTTTTTTTAAGCCGGGGTTGCTGTGATTTATACAGATGGCAGAAGTCACTGTGCCAGCCCTGGGGTCAGACTTGATGACAACCGGAGGCATCAACCCAAGCCCATTGAAGCCCAAGGGTGGAAAGGCAACAAGAGCCCCTGAAGACGGAGACGGATCTGGAAACATTGTCACCCTGAAGGGTGCCAGTTGTGGATGACACTGTCTGGGACCTCTCAGCTGGCCTGTCCACTAGCCAAGTTACTTGAAGCAGAGAAGAGTTTCTCAGTTGACCCCCACCTGAGTTTCTAACATGCAAAAATCATAGGATTGACTATAATGAGGTCGTTTTTAAATGGCTGAGGATGATTTTGGCTGCTCTGATTGTTCATAGATTGTTTTACTCAAAAGCCAGAAAACAGTTTTAACCTTGGTCTTTGCTGGAGGCCCACCTGATGGTCTGGGCCAGGACTATCTCCCCCAAACTTGTTCTTGGTCATCGTAGCTGCAATTAGACAGGAAGGCATCCTGAGACAGCTCCATCTTGGAAGGTTATTCCTCATAACCTGGACTCCATCCCTTTCTAAGTGGGGAAATCTGGGCATCTTGTAGAAGTGTGTATCTGTCTGCATTTATCAGGAGACTGACTCTGTGTGTGCCCTGAACGAGGAAGCCTGGGATCTAAGAACTTCAAGAAAAAGCAAATACAGGAATGGGGAGATTACCCAGTCTGGTAAAGTGCTTGCCACAGGGATGAGAGGACTTGAGTTCAATATCCCAAATGTATGTGGAAAAAGCTAGTCATGGGAGTGCACACTTGTAATTCCTGTGCTCAGGAGAGAGAGAAAGAGAGAGAGAGAGAGAGAGAGAGAGAGAGAGAGAGAGAGAGAGAGAGAGAGAGAGAGAGAGAGAGAGAGAGAGAGAGAGAGAGACAGAGAGACAGAGAGACAGACAGAGAGAGAGAGAGACAGAGAGAGACAGGCAGGCAGGCAAGCCCCTGGGGCTTATTGGCCAACTAGCCTAGCCTACTTAGCTCCAGCCAGTGAGAGGCCTGTCCCACAAAGTAAGGTGGATAGCTCCTGGAGAGAGACACACACGTGAGGTTGACCTCTGCCCTCCACAGGCATGCACATGATAACTTGCATGTCAGGTCCAAAAGAAACAGTATTCCAAAGTCCATGCTTACCTCCAAGGCTCTCTCAGCATCACAGGTACCTGACACAGAGCCTATGCTAGCATCCAGGCTCTTCTCAGCTCTTCTTGCCCCATGACCCCTAAACTCCAGCTCGTGGGCTTCCTTTCGCCAGCTTCTCATTCTTATCTAACCCTGCCATTTCAGCCATGATGTTTCTTGAAGGCTGTCACTACTTTCCCAACTGGGACAGGTACTATCTGGGACAGTGGAGTGGGTGAGACTTCTCAGGATGGAGCCCTAGCTCGGCTGCCCCTGGCTGAGTTGCTGTGGGCTGGTTAATAAACCTCTCTGAGCCACTGCCCCCTCTTCTGAGGTATTATCCCTGAGTGCGGTGAGTGGCCTCCAGGTCCCCTTTGCTCTGTCCTGGAGGCTCTGATCGTCTTGCAGGGAGTTTATTTTGATTTCACTACAGTTGTGCTGTTCTAGTAGCTTGTTGTAGAGTAGTGGTTCTCAAGCTATGAGGCGTGACCCCTTTGGGGGTCAAACAACCCTTTTACAGGGGTCACCTAAAACTATCAGGAAAACACAAATTTTTATATTATGATTCATAACAGTAGCAAGATTACAGAAAGGAAGTAGCAACAGAAATAATTTCATGATTCGGGGTCACCACAACATGAGGAACTGTATTAAAGCAGTAGAAGGTTGAGAAGCTCTAGTCTAGAGGAACAGTTAGGTCTCTGGCTCAGGAGAGCTAGGGAAGCCCCTAGGGAAGGGTGGTCCCTATCCTCCACTATGGAAGTGCCCAGATGAGGATCAGATTTCCCTATGTAGGACAAAGATCTCAGCTTCCCCAGGGACCACTCATCCCGAAAGCAGGCTAAAGTGTCCTTCCAGCAACTTCTGTGAAAGGTCAATCCTTTGGCAAGCCCAGACGATGCCAGATGGCCTTCCAGGTTCTCAAAGCCTTGATGGCATCCTCATCCTGCTGCTTTACTCCAAGGCATGAGGAAGCTGAAGGGTTTATCTAAGATCTGTGTTCCCAAGACTTCTGGGATCCCATGCCCTGAGGAATTCCACCCCTGTGCAAATATGTTCTGCTGTGTGGAACTCTCTCTAGTAAGCAAACTCCCTGGAGTAGTAACATGGACCTGGCACAGCAGAGAGTGGACACAGCCACCCCCAACCGAAGGGGTGGGGGGGTGGTTCCCAGTCTTCCACTCAGCTGCCTCCATTTCCCTTCCTGAGTTCCCTGCCCAGAACCTTTCACTCTGCCCTGCCCCCAAGCTTATCAAACTGCCTTTCCCCTCCTCTGATTAGGAATAAAGTAATGTGCCCCCTTGGAGCAAAGAGTAACTCCCAGGTCCCCCATAAAGCCCTCCAAGTGCCTTGGCCTTTCACCCATACCAGGGGTGTTTGGGTCTTTTCTCAAAGGCTGACCTTCACTTTGCCACAAGGAATTTTGCTAGCGTTTGCCGAGATATGTTTACTCTTTAAAAAAAAAAGAAAAGAAAAGAAAAGAAAAAAGTATTCCAAACTGGTCTACAGAGTAAGTTCCAGGACAACCAGGGATACAGAGAGAACCACCCCACCGAAAATTATTAATGGTTTGTTTTTTAAATTAAATTCAAATTAATGGGTTTCTCTTTATTTTATAGGTGTGTGTGTGTGTGTGTGTGTGTGTGGTTGCACAGGCCACTGAGATGTCAGAGGACAACTCCTATGGAGCTGGCTCTCTCCTCCCACCTTTATGTGGGCTCTGGGGATCAAACTCTTCCATGCCTTCTGCCTGCTGGCTAATGGAGCCCAAGCTGTCCTCTGACTCTATGAGGGGAAGAATCCACCTTGAGTATCTGACTCTCCTGATCTCACCTAACAAGTACAGTGCCCCACACTCAGCTTCATTTATGCAGTACTAGGGATGGAGCACAGGGCTCCACGCATGCCAAGTAAGCAGTCTACCAAATGAAAGCCTCCCCAACCTCCCCTTCCTCTTCCACAGACTGTTCTGTTAGTTTGTTTGATGTTGAGCCAAGATCCATGCCCCTCCCCCTGTCTCTGCCTCTGCAGTGCTGGGACTACAGGTGTGCACCCCCAGACCTGAGCCAAGATCCCCCTCCTCTGCCTCTGCAGTGCTGGGACTACAGTCATGCACCCCCAGACCTGAGCCAAGATCCCCCTTCTCTGCCTCTGCAGTGCTGGGACTACAGGCATGCACCCCCAAACCTGAGCCAAGATCCCCCTGTCTCTGCCTCTGCAGTGCTGGGACTACAGACATGCACCCCCAGACCTGGTCCACTCATTTTTTGCTCTTTGACATTTTCCTGTGTTGTTCTTGGTTTGTTGAAACCATTTTTATTTTATATGATCAAATAAAAGACCCCCCCCCCTTGGGAAAAAAAGGCTCAAAGTTAACTGAATACTCAAGTCGTCCTCTGAAGAACACAATTGGATACCCTGGAAAGGCTTTTCCTTGATTCTAATGAACCCTTCCAATTGCGTTGGAAAAGAGGAATCGACATCCCGAGGAGGACCACAAATAATGTCAGCGCAGGCAGGAGAGCCAGACCTTAAGTCTTTAGTCCAACAGGGCAGCTTTGAGGGTCAGTTGAGTCAGGAGAACAAAGCTTCTCCCTCTAGCCTGCAAGTCTGAGGAAACATAATCAGCTTCCAGGTGGGTTCCAAGGTGAGTAAGACCAACTGTTTCTACCTGTTTGTAGCCAGGCCTGTTGTTACCAAGGAAACAGCTATCATCAGGAACTCTGCCTCCCTGGGGCCTATCACATCCTTCATTGCCAAAAATGTATGTGCCTGTGTAGAAAGCAAACCAGTTTGGGCTTTGAGGTCTAGCATACTGGGCTGGTTCCCTTCCTCTACCCGTTGCTTATTTAGATCCTAAAGGAAATGCGCCTGAAACAGGATGTCCATGTGCGGCTGCACACTTTTCTTTTTATATTCCATGAGGGCTGCCCGAGGAGGAGTTTGCTGTTTATTTTATAAGTTGTTTGTTTTTGAAACAGTGTTATTGAACATGTGGGTCACAACCAGACTCCAAGTCAGGTTCAGGTATCCATCCTCAGTAAGTCAATTAAAACAGTCAAGTTAGAGCCCGGTGGGGGACACGCCTTTAATTCCAGCACTCAGGAGGCAGAGGCTGACAGATCTCTGGGAGTTCGAGGCTAACCTGGTCTAGAGCTTAAGTTCCAGGACACCCAGGGCTACATATAAAGAAACCCTGTCTTAACAAAACAAAAGCCAAACTAAAACAACAAAAATAGCAACCACAAAACAAACAACAAAATCACCAACTTATATAAGGTAAAAGTTTCTTTCTTTCTTTCTTTCTTTCTTTCTTTCTTTCTTTCTTTCTTTCTTTCTTTCTTTCTTTCTTTCTTTCTTTCTTTCTTTCTTTCTTTCTTTCTTTCTTTTTTTTGTGTGAGACAAAGTTTCTCCGTGGAGAACTTGCTCTGTAGACCTGGCTGGCATCAAACTCACAAAGAGATCCACCTGCCTCTGTCTCCTGAGTGCTGGGATTAAAGGCCTGTGTTGCAGCCGCAGCAATCACCACCCAGCTACAGTTCCTTTTCTCGTAGCTATGACCAAATACTTGACAACAGCAACTTAAGGGAGTGTTTATTTGGCTCAGAGTTTGAGGGTCTGTCTTGGCAGCAGGCATGTGAGGTAGCCAGTGGCACTGTCTCTTATCGGGAAGAAAGAGACCGGTACTGCTCACTTTTCGGGTGGGTCTCCTCACACTAGATTAACCAGGACTAGAAACCCCCTCACAGATATGCCCAGAGGTTTGTATATGGGTGATTCTAGATAACATCAAATTGATAATCAATATTGTCTTAGTCATTGTTCTATTGCTGTGAAGTGACACCACGACCAAGGCAACTCTTATGGAAGAAATCACTTAACAGTTTCAGAGGTTTACTCCATTGTCCTCACTAGGGGAGGGGTGCGAGAAAAGTATGACAGCACACAGGCAGATATAACACCAGCCCAGGAGCTGAGAATTTATATCCTGATCCACAGGCCATCCTGATCCACTGGCCATCATGATCCACTGGCCATCCTGATCCACGAGTCATCCTAATCCACTGGTCATCCTGATCCACTGGTTATCCTGATCCATTGGCCATCCTGATCCACTGGCCATCCTGATCCACTGGCCATCCTGATCCACTGGTCATCCCGAACCAATGGCCATCCCGATCCACTGGCCATCCCGATCCACTGGCCATCCCGATCCACTGGCCATCCTGATCCACTGGTCATCCTGATCCACTGGTCATCCTGATCCATTGGCCATCCTGATCCATTGGCCATCCTGATCCACTGGTCATCCTGATCCACTGGCCATCCTGATCCATTGGCCATCCTGATCCACTGGTCATCCTGATCCACTGGCCATCCTGATCCACTGGCCATCAGGATCCATTGGCCATCCTGATCCACTGGCCTAAAGAGTTATTCTGGGCTTGCCATGAGCTTTTGAAACCTCAAGCCACCCCCAGTGACACACTTCCTCCAACACACCCACACCTCCTAATCCTTCTAGTCCTTTCAAATAGTGCCACTGTTTGGTGACTAAGCATTCAAATATATAAATAAGCCTGTGGGGATTGATTTCATTTAAAGCACCACAGACAATAACCATCAGGCCTATTCACTGGCCACTCCCTCTCATCTGGGGTGACTACATTTGCTCAGTTGACTCTTTGGTGACACTTAAGATGCAGTCTGAGAAGGCCATCTCTCCCTATGACATCTTTCCTCCTGTGGCTGAGCTTAGAGAACAAACAGGAGGAAGGACCAGGACTGGTGTGAAGAAAGAAGTCAGGGGTCTCGTTGGAGTTACTGAGGGCCTGACTCTTCAGCTGTCTTGCCTGGAAACCCTTTTCCTCCTGTCAGAGCCAGCACTGAGGTGCCATCTCACCAGAATAAATAAAGCCAGATTTTAGTACTGGCAGAAGTTCTCTTTTTCATTCCGGTCCCCTTTCTCTGTCTCCAGTGCCTGCCCCTTCCCTGTTACAGATGTGGGAGAATACCCACCTCACCCTACCCCCATGTTACCCCTGACAGAGATTAAGGAGAACTTTTCTGCAAACTTCTTTTGTGAGAAAACAAAGGTTCCTGCGGGCCACTGCTGTATGTGGATAAAATACCTAAATTTATAGCAGCCTTGTCATGTATCAATGGAAGAAGCCAACATTAGACCCAAGAGGAGCAAGAACTCATTTTGAGTTTACAACTACATCAACCCTGAAGACTGTGATCTCATTGTTATATAATTTCTGTATTATATGAGTCCGTTTATATTCACATTTCTTGTAGTGGGGCTACAGAGGTGGCTCAGTGGTAAAGCACTTGCCCAGCCCTGGGTTCAATCCCTGGTGGTGTGTATGCCCATGTGCATTTGCCTGAATGTTAGATTCTCCTCAAGCTGACAGGACTCATAGAGACAAACTAAGCCTTTTGAACTGTGATGTGATGAAATAATTGGGTGTCAAATTACTAAATGAACATATCTGACAAAAACAAAAACCCATGACGAATGTACATAGAACAACTTTTAATGAACATATATATGACCACAAAGATTTAGAAGAAATTAAAACTCAGATTCCCTTTCATGTCAAAAACTGATCTAAATACCACCTAAGAATGTCTCATATGAACAGCTATATCAAATAGCAGTCATTAGGTGCTAGAATTACTAGACTTGGAATAATAGAGCTCAGATGAGTATGCTCCTCTCTTTGCCAGGCTGAGCTATGTGGGGCACATGGACAGGTGGAGCTAACTTTAACCCATCCACTGTTCAGACTCTTGCCTACCTGAAAAGGAGCTTTTTCGATACTCATTGAAACACTTTCCTTTGTGATGCCAACAGTTTAATCAATGGAATACCAATAGCTCTACGTCATGAGCAATCACACCATTATCATAAAACTAAAATAAAAATAATACCAGAATGAGAAAAGGGACACAGAGGATCAATGACTTAAAAATATAGTGAACTGAGTCTTTGGGGCTTATTTTAGGTTTCCTACAGGCCACCTTCTGTTAACTAGCTGTAAAGGGTAGTTAATTTTATATGTGTAGTATGTTTTCTCTGCCACAATTTAAACCTGCACGTCTTTCTAGCATGAACAATGACATACTATTTAAAGTCAATTCCTTGACTCCAATTTCTCTCCCGCTCAAGTCTCCTAACACTTCAGACAGGGACCTGTATTTACCTAAGTTTCCAGCTGGATCCGACTGTCCACTTATGGCTCAGGTCTAGCAAACACTTTCACACAGTCTAAACCTATGGTATGGATTTAGCCTAAAGTTAGCATTCTCTTCCTCTGACACGTTCCTTAAAATCAGGAGTTACATCTAGACATTGCTTTGGAGCAAGAGTCATATACTTTCCAACATCTACTACCTAAGCATCGGCCATGCCTATCCATTTGTCCTCTTGTTCACGAAGGGTTAAAGTCAGGTTCTTATTTAGTACAATTTTTGTTAACAATAGAACTGATATCATAAGACAGTCTGGTTGTAGCAGATCCTCCAGTGAGACCTTCACTCTGAGTCTAGTTTATAGTCTCTTAGTATGGATTTAGTTAACAAAAGAACAAGACTACCATGACCTTACTCTTTGGCTTTTTAGTTGATTGTGGATCTATCTGTTCTACATAAGTAGAAGTCACCAAATTGTACAGAAACTTCAATGCTGTACCCAGAAGCATTTTTATCTTTTCCAGGCAGGGATTCATTGAAAGCATTTGGCAGGGAAGTGACTTGTGAAACAGTATTTGGAAAGATTTATGATATTTTAGTGACCAGAGATCATCTAGGAATAAGAAGACAGTGCTATACTAGCTTAGCTGGGAAATAAGATCCTGAGATGGGGGCAGGACGGGAAACAAATGGAGAAAAACTGACAGCTGTTGGTGGTTAGATAGGGGAAGAGAGCAAGGAAAAGTCCAGTTTCTGGTAGCGAAATGATCCTGTCATTAATAATAATTAATGAGGAAATCTGGAGAGATGATCTTTTTTAGTGGAATGTCAATTTAGACATAGAGGAGGGTATGAAGACAGAAATAGCAAATATGTTTCTAAATTATATGACCCATACTTAAGGCAGTTGAGATAATGTGTGTTGAGAAGCTGGCTGAAACCCAGAGAGTGAGAACTGAGTGCAACACTCCAGGCCAGGAGGCTTGTTGACTCCACAGCTGCATTGGAAGGAAGGATTAGAAACAGACACACATCAGCCAGGGTGAGTCATGCATTCACAAAAGGAGAGTTAATAACAAGTTAGGATACAGTGGAGCTTTGTAAAAAAAGGATTTCTAGATCATTAAAATTATGTCTCTGAATGAAAGAAGTCCTACAGATTAGTCCTAGAGATGGCATGCAAGTTGATAGCACAGAACTGGAAAGGTTTAAGTATGGACACTAACTGTTCTCTAGATATATGCACAGATAGGGCACAAGACCAAAGGGGAAAAGTTTATGCTGACATTCCATAACAGAGTCCTCTCTAGCCACACGCCTCACCTGGAGTAAAGCCAGACCAAGGGCTATCGGCACACGAGAGGAATGGAGAAGTCTGTATGCTCTTCTCTCTACAGTTATATGAACTATATTCCAGCTTCTCTGGTTAGGACATAAGTAAATATTGATCCCTATGTATCTTAAGAATTGATCTTTTGTTGAAAACTGAATTTCTGAACTATGAAAAGATTTTACTTGAAATGTTTTTATATAGATTCACATGTAGATGAATTCTAAACTTGTAGAATTTTCTAGGAACTGGATAGAGATTGAATATCCTGAGTATCATTGGAGCATACCATATAAAAAGGTAAAAATTAACAGAAAAAAAATTTTATATGATTCATAGAACAAAATGAGAACTAAAATTAGTTCCATTTGTTAAAAAAATGTTAAAACTCCCTAATAAGCTATTATTAAAAGCAGAAAATTATGAAAAGCATCAATATGTATTGCATCTTTTGTTTTTGGAGACAGGGTTCTTCTGTGTAGTTTTGGCTGTCCTGTAACTTGCTTTGTACCAGACTGGCCTCAAATTCAGAGATCCGCCTGCCTCTGCCTCCCAAGCACTGGGATTAAAGGTGTGTGCCATCACTGCCTGGTATGTGCTGAATCTTTTAATTTAATTATTTTAAAAATCTGACTGTTGAACATTGAGATGTTTTAAGACAGCAATTTAAAGTTGATAAGACTGAAGCGTACTAGTATATTTAAAAGATACGAACTTTATGAGTATTCCTAAAGACTAATTTTGCATCACAATACTTGAAAACAGTACATATACATGGTAAATATACTATGTTCCCACAGTGCTTGCTCATACTGGAGAACCCATCACTTGTGTTTCCACATCTCTTTCTTTTCTTGTTTTTTTCTTCTTTTAGCTTTGAGGACACTGTGTTTCTCTGTACAGCCCTGGCTGTCCTGGAGCTCACTTTGTAGACTAGGCTAGCCTCAAACTCAGAGATCCACCTGCCCCTACCGCACCTGAGTGCTGGGATTAAAGATGAGTGCCACCACTCCTGGCCCCACATCTGTTTCTTGCTCTCCTTTGAACCTCTCCACAGTTCATCTTGGGACACACAGAACATGGACTAGACATCAAGTAAGTAAATAAGTGACTAGGGCATGGCTGATGGTTAGTTAGTAGACTTTGAAAGGAAGCTGACACAGAAGAATTGAGAGTTCAAGCTACGGGTTATAGAGTAAAAATCTGTCTCAGAATTCAAACAAACATACACAGCAAAACAAGAAGAGAAGTACCTCATCAGAAGATGGTGGGAAAGAGTGAGCTCAGGGTTTTCTGAAACACTGATATGCCAAAAAAGGTACTTATTAGGAAAACAGGGGGGTAAGGATGGATGGATGGATGGATGGATGAACGAATGAATGAATGAATGAATGAATGAACCAACGAACGAACAAAAAAGAAAGTGGAGGAATTATTCAGATACAGGCCAGTCTAAAATCTAAACAAAATGGGTGAGAGTATAAGGTACGGCCTGTTCAGCTGTGAGAAATGGAGCTCCTTATGAACTGAGTTAAACAGTCTGGAGGGTCAGATCATCAAGACAAAGAACAAGTGCTATTAGACTACCAAAAGCTGAGTCATGACGACATGAAGATGGCTCAAGAGAATTTCCACAGGTGAGGACAAGTGTACCTACACTGTAAAATATTCAGTATCAGAATTCTTAAAGAGGCAGATAATCACCTTCATAGTACTGAGTTTATCTCTTAATTTTAAAAGTGTTTCACACGTGGATCAATGAGTACACTATAACATAACGAAAATCTTTAAAACAGTATAACTATAACATAACGAACATCTTTAAAACAGCCCTTTGTTTTTAGAAGACATTACTACTTACTACAGATTGAAAGTATTCAGGAGAGATGCCCTCTAATTCAAGGATTTTATCTTCAAGCTTTTTAATTCTCTGATAGATGTCTCTTGGTACTGGGCCACCTAAGCGCATAGGAAAAACATGCTGAAATCTTAATAGTTCTGTTTTCTTACCATTTTTATTTTTAAAATATCATGTGAATACATTTATATATAAGAACAACAAAAAACACTTAAAACTTAAGAAAATAAGCAGATGAAAGCAAAATCAATTGAAATCCTTAGCTCATAGTTTCATTCTGCATTCTTTGAGACAAATTATAGACTTCTGCCTTCTAAATGTTTCTTCTGCTTCCCATGTTGCTTATAGGCTTTTTGTGAGATTCACTTTCTGAGACAGTGACTAGTTTCTAATAGGTATTGGTAGTTAGGAGGGAAATCCTGCAGTGAGAAGATGATAGTTCCATTTGATGGCTGTACTATCTCCTATCATTTACTTCAGCTTCCATTCCTTCTAGCATGGTATAACTTCTCCTTTGACCTAGAATAATGTTTAAAGGGCTTTCCCCATCACTGTCAAGGAAGAGGACATGGTGTACTAAAGATATGTAAACACCAAGTTCACTACTACATTCAGACTCTTTCTACTCCTTCAAGCCTCACATGTAGCCTCCCTGGTCTAGAGCACTACAGTCTCTGTGGGTAAGTAGTGAGTTGGCTATGTGCATGAGAGCAACAGGCAACTATTGAAGAAGCTTTACCTAGGCAGAAACAGTATCAGCTATGAGCCTGAAAAACTGCGCTTTGGCTACAGGATGAAAAGTGACCTCTAGGAGGAAGTTCAGTGACAATCGAAGACAGAGGTCACAGACACTTCATCTACAGCAGTAGATGGAGAGGGGGAAGTTAAACATCTAGGGGCATTAGGAGGATAATCAATCCCCCGTTGTCATTTCCTATAATGTTCTGGGCAAATGTCTGAACTTCAGTTTTACTGTCTTTCCAACAGTGACAGCACCAACGCCTCCACAGAGTACCATTACGTACGACGCTGGCACAGGCATGACACGCTCACACTAACAGTACTGTTCAATAGACATGAGGTCCCTTTGCCTGGGCACTTATCCATTTATGTTTACTGTCTGTGAGTGTAGAGAGAACCAGGACCACAATTATCCATAGTTTATAGTTGGTGACTAATAATAATTAGAGGTTATCAGACAAGTTCCAAAATTGGCCATAGTAAAATATTACATTCATTTTCTGTTGTAAGTTCAATAAACGGAGGCTAACTGAATCTATCTGGAATTTGATTCCCAAGTGGAGAGAAGTATAAGGATAAAAGCATAAGGACCGAGAACCGTATAGATGCTTTGGCTGCTTTATACACCTAGAATGATGGCTTTACAATGAATGCTCAAGGAAAAGCTGGAAGCTACACGAACCTACTTTCCTTAAGACTTGCAAAGACACCTCACAGAACACGACCCGGCTCTCCACTTACCTGTCTGCAATCGCAAGTGAGCCTCAATATTCTGGAGTCGGTCTTCCACCGCCTGATTACCACAATCTCAAAGCGTGCCTGTAGGTTTGTGACCGGACCCTGCAATTCCTTCAGGTCTAGTCTGTGGTCCATATGTGTTCACAACTCTAGAAACTAAGTTAAGAAACTTTTAAACCTATGTAAATTTATGTTTCAAGAACAGAAATTCTCTCTCTCCTTAACAGTATATTACATTCTTTCCATAAAGGTCAACGAAGCACAAGCTCAAAAAAACAAACAACAGCAACAACAACAAAAAAACAAAAAAGGAAAGAAAAGAAAAATCAAATGCTTTTGTTTTAGAATAAAGTATAGATGGGAAAGGCATTCCTATTCCATATTGTGAAGAAGCTATAACAAACTTCTGCTAGTGACAGAGGTACTGAATGGTGGCCACTTACCCTTTACATGACTTTTAAATCCAGGATAAGGAGTAAAGATAGCATCAGTTCTTGCACAACTATTTTCTAGGGAGAATTTGGATACACTTAGTTTAAATGTATTCTTAATTACAAATGTACAAGATTATGATAAACTTCTAATAATTCACATTTTATTCATAAGAGAATTTCAAATAAAAGTAATAATAATTAAATTACTGTGACATACAGAAATAGTTTGGGTCATCTTTATCCTCTGAATTGAATCACATATAATATTTTCATCTAATGTTCAGATTTACATATAGAAAACTATTACCATTAAGTGGCATAACTTCTAATAATCTTTAATAAAAATTAGTCTTTTTTTTGTTTTGTTTTTTTTTTGGTTTTTCGAGACAGGGTTTCTCTGTATAGCCCTGGCTGTCCCGGAACTCGCTCTGTAGACCAGGCTGGCCTCGAACTCAGAAATCCGCCTGCCTCTGCCTCCCAAGTGCTGGGATTAAAGGCGTGCGCCACCACTGCCCGGCCTAAAAATTAGTTATTACTAAGAACAACATAGATTACTAAGAACCATTATATAATTCATATATTATATAGTACCACACTCTAACTCTAGTACATAAACAGAACCCACTTTACCAAATTATCTTAAAAAAGTTTTTCAACATACTTGTTATTACCAAATTGGTGAACATATCTACCAGGGGGATTAATTGCATGTTTTGTACTTTTTTATCTTAGAACTCACCATTTAAAAAAAGGTCTTGAAACCTTAAGTACAATATACAATGAAAGCTCAAGTATAACACAAACTTTAAAATTTCTAATTAAAAAGGCATCTACTCCTTTTAATCCTACTTTTTAAAAACTGTGATTTTGGGGAAAAATATGTTATAAAAATGTTTCTAATATTTGTATCAAGGTGAAAACTAAAATTTCTTCCAAATTATGTCTCAACAAATAATTTATAAAAAAAGAATTAGAAATATGTTAATAAAATCTATACTATTAAATATTAACATAATTATTATAGATGAACACATCATATAGTAACATAGAAATACAGATTAATGTTTGAAGTAACAGTAAAGCTATACATTGGCTATAAATTTTGTTAAATCCCCATATTATTTTGTAAAAAAGAAAAATGGATGTAAAATGAGTTAAAATCCGTTGTTATTCCATAAAATCTGATTTTTTAAAATCAACTTTTTTCTTAAACCAACTGAAAGGTCTCTAAAAAAATATACCAACACATTAAAATGTATTTTTTGACCTTAAGTTTAACAGACCTGTGATAAATTGAACTATAAATAAAATTGCAAACCTACTTAATCTTTTAAAAATTAAACTCATTTTCTTTTCTTTGTAAACACCTCAAAATATATGTAAGGGGTCTACACTTCTTTATTCTTTCTATTCTTTCATTGGTCTCAGGAGTTTTTAAAAGCTACTATCATTCCTTCCAGGGCTATATTCCAAATGCACAGAGCCATCAGAGAGCGCTGCGGCACGGAGCGGGGAGAGGGGACGCGGGGGAGCTCGCAGCTCTCCACAGCCATCCTGGCTGGCACTGCTTTGAGCAGCCAGGGACTGAAGGGGCCAAGGAATCCTGCTGAGCATTTCAATTCCTGTCAATTTCTACCCCTGGTGGTTTATAATAATAGAGCTAGCAGGGGAACAGAGGAATAACATTAGTGACACATGTCCTTGCTCCCTCAACAAACCCTTTCTCTTGAGGTGCGTAAACTGGATTGCCACACCTGAGATTTACCATCCTTATACCTGCTCTAAAGAGCTAAATCTAGAGACCCACACAAGTTAACAGTAGAAAAGTTTAATTTAGAATCCACAGTGAGCCCACATTATCATGGGAAGAGCATCACATATCAATGTGATTATGAGTCACTTCCAGGTTCATTGGCCAATTTCATGTTTATAATCATTAACTAAGAAATATTAACAAAGTAAGAAAAAAATGTTTGGCCCAGTTACAGACCTTTCCTCATAATCTTTTTTCTAAGAACTACTTCCTCTGGTTATTACAAGGATAACTGGTTATGATCTGTGGCAATCTACACAGTATATGGTGTTCTGTAGATACACTGCAGACCTGGAAACACACTGTAGCATCAAGTGAAGAGGAAAAGGAGGCTGAGGAGAAACAGCAAAGGTATGCGATGTGCAAAGGGAAAGGCCTAGGGCTCCACAGGTCTTCACTGCAAGCTGGGTGTATCCACCCACCGGGAAGTTCAGGAGTAAGGAGAAAACGGCTCCCTCTTCAGGAAAGCTATGAGTGTTACCAGGTTCCCTGAGTTAACACAATTCCACAGGTACACTTACAGACCTGAAGCTCATATTGCTTTGTTCTCTCCTAACGGTGTATCCGAACAACTCTGCCATCCAACATTTCACTTTCACTTTCTGAAGGAACTCTGATCTTCTTGGACCTGTGGTAAATATCTCTACAGTTCGGTCTTCACTTAGATTTTTTGTGTAACCAAAATGAAAATCAGTTTGGCAGCAGAGCCCATTACTAAATAAAGGAAAGTTCTTCTGCCTTAATTACCAACTAAAAACCTGTAAAATAGAATCTTGTTCTTACTGTTATTCGTTTTTAAGACAAACTATTATAGCAGTTGTCAAAATGTTTAAAATTCTGTTAAAAAAAAAACTTCTAGTTACCTTGATTACAATCAATAACATTGCAAAATTCCCTGACGTTGTTTTCATTGATTTCAGCTTGTTTTCTCTCAATAAATGCAGATATTCGTCTGTCAATCTACAAACAACAAATAATTTAACAAGCTAAACACAACAGAGCTTTTAAAAGTAATGTTACCCTGATCCTTGTAGCAGCCCACACTTACTTCTGCTTTTCCAGCCTTTATTTGAACTACTTCTGGATCAAAGTGGATCTGGGTCTTCTTCACATCTCCTAAGTCACAGTCTTTGAGCTTCCCTCCATCTTGTAGGTCCCCAGGGGGATGGCTGGCTTTTAGTTCACTCTTGGTCTCTGCTTCTGTCTGTCTTATCTCTGCAGTTGTTGAATTCTCTTTAATTAAAGATTGAAGTTTTGCTAAAAAAGGCTGAAAAGAACACAGTGACATCTGCTCAGGTTCAAACTCACCTCAACTAGTGACAGATTTATATAAGCTGCTGCTTACATAAATGAATATTATCAATTATTAAACATAAAGCTGGAATACAAGACACACAGGTCTGACCACACACAGGTTTGCTATTTTCTACTACTGTGTAGCCCTTACACCATTTGCTGTACATTTGTTTTTTAAAAAGAAGAAAAGAAAGAAAAACCTGAGGTCATTTAAATTTTTCTTTGAGGAAATCATTCTGTCATTCATCTTTTATTTTGTGCTAAATCAAAGCCTCAGTCTCTGGCCTGGATGCCTCTTAATTAACATGTCATTCAGAACACTAGGCTGAGTGTTCTCCCTCCTTAGCAGGAGAGCAGTACTCACTAAGCAAAGCCCTGCATTATCACTGTATCGCTGAGATTCTCCACTTCAAAGTACAGTTGGCCACAATGAATGAGAGAGCATGGATATGAAGTATATAGGTGCTACCCTGAGTGAACATTCAGCTTTTCTCTGACTTAGCAAGATATCTTATTGGGTCATGGAATGAAATTTCACAAAAGAAAATGCACACGGGGAAAAGAAAAAGAAAAAGAAAAAGAAAGAAAGACAAAACAAAACATGCTACAAAGACAATGAGCTGGAAACAGATCAACTACAGTAGGTTTAAGAAAGTATGTCTTCATAATGGAAATTCACTTCCTTCCATTCTTCCTCATCATTCCCACTGGGACATGGTTCATATTTGAGTTCTATAGCTCATTCATCACTTGCCCTTTAAACAAAGTATTAACTGCTATTTTCATCATGAAACACAGTTAAACATTCCAAGAAAGTGGTCTTCTGAGACCTTCTAACATCTTCAACAGGGTAAAATGACCAGGAAAAGCTGTTCTGCTTATCCTGATGAGAGAAAACTTCCAACTCACATCAATTACACTTGCAGAGATGTTCAACAATAGCAGCAAGGTTATAATATTGTTCATTTCTTAAACTGAAATATTAAAAATGTAACAATACCATTATAAATAATTCAATATTGACTTCCAATAAAGGATAAATTATTTCAAATTATTAAGATGAAATAGTGACTGGCTACTCACTAAGATGAAACATTAATGTCACAGAAATTACTTTCTTTTAAAAAACTATGCTGAAACTGTTTAATTGCAATAGACACTCCAGGATGTGTCATGCTGGGATAATGCCACTTCTTGAACCACTGAAAGCACTCCATGAGCCTCCAAACTCACCCAAGGCAATGGAATCATTAGCATAGCATGACTCACACCTGCTGTGTCTTATTGCTTAATTATAACCCACCACAGATGAACTGTATTGAATTTTCAGCAAAGCCTAGAATTGAATAGGATTGCATTTATTCAATCTCATACCCACATCGGCCTATTGGGCTATATTCTCATAACTATCCCGATCACTAGTGAAATTAATAGACCTAGACTCAATATGGATTTCAGTAACCTTTTATTTACAAAACTGTTAACAGAATGTTGAGGTACAACTGAAAAAATACTCCAGTTAATTTAACTATAGCTAATTTCTATTTTCAATATCCAGTAAATATTTCTAATATGAAATTTACCTGTAAATACAAAACGTGTTGTTCAAGTGCACTGAGGAGCCGTGCAGGCTGGGATGCTGACAGGCTCTGGAGTCTGTTCCAATCGATTGTAATTTTCACCACATCATCTCTGAGGTTAAGCTTCAAAGAGGCAAATCAGCAACATCACAAAAATTACACGATTAAGCTGTGTATCTGGGATTATCACAAAAATAAGATTTCTATCGAGTAATGCATGCCTATTTTGCTCAAAGTTACTAAGTTTCAATGACATAATAAAATGCTTTACCTAGTTGCCATTTTAAAAAGCAAAAAGGCACACATTGAAAATAAAAATAAAAACATGTCTTACTATTTTAATTCTGTTCCTATGTCTGTAAAATGGGGCCATCTTTGAAAAGCCATCCATGAAAGATAAACCTCTTTTGATACTTTGATATCTTAAATACTACTGGAAGGTATCCAAAACTAGGTTTGCCCTAGTCAGAATCCTACTAAATCCCAACTAGGCATTCAACAGACGAAGATCAACTACGGTGGTCCACAAAGTATATTCTCTTTGTTACATATCACACAAACACATGCCTAAAATATATCATTACCCTGATGTCTTCTTAATCACTTTTATTGTTTTCAAACTTAACCAATTAAAAAAGTATTTAAAACTAAAGATTATTCACACATAGGAACAGATGACAGTAACTACTTCAAGTAAAAATCAAACTATAGGTTATGAAATTATTGAGATAAAAAACAAGTAGTTTCCCACAGCAGCATAACAAAGCTAAAAGTCAATGTCCAATGTGTTTCCTGAAGATATTCTAGGAAGATATGTCTCATAACATGAAAATTTCTCATCAGGTAGTGATTTATTAGAACAAAAGTATATCCAGAAAACTACCAAGAACCTGAATATAAAATTAATACCAAAATCAGTCAAAACTTTAGAGGGAGAAGTTTCCACCTGTAATCATTTGACTGAGTACAAGGGAATTGCTATAAACTTTTCTAGACACAATTCAAGTAGAAGCAAGTCAATTATACTTATTTAGCAAGAATAATTTATTAAAAATTAAGTCATATTTTCTACAAAGATACGTTTCATGCACTCAAATACAAATTTAATGAGCTGTAAGAATAAAAAACCAAGACACATGCTGATGCATTACTTTCATATACAATAATAAATGCAGTTATCTTATTCATTAACCTTACCGTCAAATCTTAACTTAGTATAAGTTTATCTTTGTCAGTATAGCCTATGTATAATTTTGTATTTCTTGATGTTTGCCAAATGTGGACTCAGATGCCTCTGGTCTTAAGCAGTAGGTCTCTGTATCCATTATTTATACAGCAGAGTGCTTAACATAGGAACCTGAGATCTCTTTGGTTCCATGGACAGCAATTCATGTCTTGGATTTTTATTCTTACAGCTCATTATTCTTGCCATAGTCAACTACAGATCTCTTGGCTGACTTATGTTTGGGGAATAAGCAGGCAAACCTTAAACCAAAGCAAAGCATCACCTTTTCTAGAGAAAATAATTATAGGAAAGAAATCTTAATATTTGGATCATATTCTCCTGTCAACTTGGAAGAATTATGGAAGCTTTCAAAAGCAACTGGAGATACTTGGTCTTTTATGGAAACCAAACAATAAGGTGACAAATTAACTTAAAAATGGCCCCCAAATAATCCACTTATTCATTCAGCAAATTCCCCAGTAACATGGCTTCTATGAATTTTTACCCCATAATTCTTGGGAAAGTAACCAAACATTCAGAATTTTCTATTAATACACTATTAACACTGACTATTCAATTATGTATGTTCAGTAGAAACACATTACTTGCATTTGGAGGAAAAATATTTTTTTAACAATTCAGTTTTACACTTTCTATAGAAAAGCACTAATAATTCAATGATACTTAAGATGAACTTAGACATATTACAATTTACATCTTAAAAATCCTTTTAATTTGTTGCAAAAGGATACATTCCTCAGGGGTAACTTTATAAGTATGGATGGCTTTCATCCTTAATCATGCATCTCAAAATACATCATATTACTTAAATAGCATTTAATTAATTTTTTTAATATTTGACACTTGTATGAAGGTCCCTTTACTGTTAAAAAAAATCTTCATTTTCTCTAAACATTTT
Source organism: Tokudaia muenninki (assembly GCA_036184385.1). Lineage (NCBI taxonomy): Eukaryota > Metazoa > Chordata > Mammalia > Rodentia > Muridae > Tokudaia > Tokudaia muenninki. The sequence goes on from BTHS01000008.1 coordinate 18,317,396, forward strand.
TGGTAGGTGGTGTAAGTTAAATTTAGTCATTTTTCCATTCGAACCTTTGGAAACATTTATATAATTTGGAAAAATTTAGTATGCAAAATTTAGATATAATTCAAATAATTTATCAATGTAAATTATTTTGCAACCTCTAAGCGTAATATTCGAGAATATTTTTCTCATCTTGCCATTAGAATATAAATGAATAAATCTTTAAGTTCCAAATCCACGCCAAAAAGTTCTCTAACTTTTAAGCTATTTAAAGATCTGGGATGTTACTACTGAAATATTAATAAGGAAAGTGCTTAAGACTTTGCAACAGATTTTTTTCATAATTGCTTATCAAGCAACTGAGTTTAAAAATTTTAACTTTTAGAAGTCAAGTAATAATTGCCTTATAACACCAAACAGAATGTACAACTCAAGTAGTTTGCCCAGTCAAAATAAACTTACTAAGGTTTTCCAACTAAGGATTTAAAAAAAAAAAAAATTCTCACAAATCAGCTAATTGTCCTATGCTCACAGGTACCACCGCCCTTGACACAAATGTGTGCTGTGTCCCTTTCATGCACCGTACCAGCCCCAAACAAACTAGGAAACATGTGTGACACAAAACTCTTCTAAAAGTAGGCAAACATACTTTTGTTCCTTATTTTAAAACTGCGTCATTTACATCACGAACGACTATCTAGTAAAGTGCAACCTAGTTTTTAAAACCCAGGTTTACTGTGACTTGTCTGTAAAGAGCAATTAGCTAAGTTACACGACAGTCGTAATGTAGTTAGAAGTGGCCACACATAATTCATCCAACAATTTACACTAAAATTTAGGCATACTACAAATGAAATTGTGGAAATCCTTATACATCCCTCCCGTTTAGAAGAGTAAGAGATGCAATAAACGGTAAGAGAAAAAAAGAATAAACAAAATCCAGAGTAAATCATCCCTAAAGGGTGAGATGGCGCTAGGAAAAGTTTCAGGCCATATCAACCAGTGAATTTCTACAATGAATACACTGGAGGCAAAAGAACCTTAAGCGCCAGGAACCTCCTTAACCCTCATCATCTTTTAGGCATTTTTTTTTTTTTTTTTTTTTTTTTTTGGGTAAGCGTTCGGCGCCAGGACCCGGGTTTTCTCTAGACCTTGGTACTCTTCCCTTTAACCATCGAGTGTGCCGCTGGCATCTCCCGGTCCCAGGCAGCTGGGCCCAGGCTTCTCCGGGTTTCGGCAGCTCGTCCTCGGCACACCAGCGGCACACAAGCGGCACAGACCGTGCCAGCGGGCTCCGCGAGCCACGGCCTCCGAGAGAACTAAGGGGACGGGACCGAGGTGCTCTCCCTCCTCCCTGCACCCCCTCCACCCCGCCCTCCACAGCACCTCCACTTACCTGTCCTGTCAGGGTGTGCAAGGAGCGAAAGACTTCGCAGAGGACCTCGCGGGTGAGGAGGGGGCTGGAGCTTTGCTCCAGGTTCCTTTCGCTGCTGCTTGAGGAACTATGCTCCGCAGCAGCAACCATGACACCTTCAAAGCAGGCCCCCAAACCAACGCGAAGAGTACTCACCCAACCCCTCCCTCGCGGATCTCGTCGCACTGAGATGACGTAAAACTATAAGCGTCTCACTTAAAGCTTGGAGCATAGGCCCCACCCTCTGTGTGTGACAGACACACACGAAGACCAATCAAGAACAAGGATATCTGTGCTCCTAGGGAACGTGTGAGTGGGAAGCAGGACCTTCTGTCTGGTGGTGTTCTCAGTGCTCCGCCTTGGCTTAGAAACCTACTTGGCTCTTAGATGCTCCCTGTAAATGCTGGAAGAACCTTACTGTTAAGTGTTAGAATTTGAGTCCCGCTATTAAAATTTAAAATGTTAACATGGCCGTGGTGGAGTTGTCTTGGAAAAAGATTGCGGGTCAGTGATGGAGCAATGCTTTACAATTTTCTAATTACTGGAAACTTGACCCAGGATGATTGTTACTGGATAGAACATTTTCATCTCTATAAGATTGTTTGATATGAAGAATTTAAAAAGAACGAAAGGGCTACATTATGCTTCTTTTTCCTACCATAGAACGACACTGATGACTACACCTGCAAAATAGTTTATGTCGAAGTTGTGACATGCAACAGTTTCTCAGTGCGATAACTGGTCACTTGGCCTTAAAATTGTTTCAATATAACTCCAATAGAAATATAAACCAACTTATTCCATGTAACCACACTCTTTCAAATCCGGATATAAAACTAAATCGACACTTGTCGGGTATTGTTAGATAGCTTTATTTTAGCGAAAAAAAAGTTATAATTTGATAATGTAGAGTTCTATTAAAATTTTAAAACAAGCTTAAAATATAAAGAACAAAAGAATTAAAACTCGCCTGACACTAGGGAGGCAGAAGCAGGTAAATCCCTGAATTTGAGGCCAGCCTGGTCTACAAAGTGAGTTCCAGGTCAGCAAGGGCTATACAAAGAAACCCAGTCTTGAAAAGCAAGCAGGCAAGCAAACAAATGATTTAAAACTCTTCTTGATAGTTGAGTGCATTTAGCATACAGGAAGTAAAAGTATGAAGTTAATGGGTATGCTATAGTTTGAGAGCCGACTGAATAAAGGAAGAATGCGGAATTAAGGGACACTGGGATAAGGACAGTAAAAATGAAAGAACTCCTTTTACCTGTCTAAGGAGCCTCTTGCTCACTTATATCCAGAGACTTCTGGCATTATCGGGCTTAACAGGATCTTGAGAAAGCTTGTCTGTTTCCTTGTTAGCAGTAAGATGTGAACTTAGGTTTGACAATACAATCTTCACAAGATTCAAACTCCAATCAAGCACCCTCTCATTCGAGTCGCTCGTATCCGTAATAGACGTTCACGATTCATTGCAATGTGAGCACATTCTGTCTCTGAGCCTCTTATTAATGGGCGAAAATTGAAATGTGGAATCTAAGAGTCCTTGTTCTGTACCAAGTAATGAAATCAGATTTTTTTTAACTTAATAAAAGACTTTTTATTACTACACATTTGGGAATAATTAAGGGGTTTGCTCATTGTTTTCTTTGTCGTGACTGATTTTGAAATCTGAGCTTTTCATTTTACATTTTTTTATTTTTAATGTGTGTGTGTGTGTGTGTGTGTGTGTGTGTGTACGTGCACACTCCTGCCCATGCACAATTGCCCAAGGAAGCCAGAGGCAGGGATGTGATCTGCCCAGCATTGGTGCCTCAAATCAAACGTCTTACTTGATTTCTTCTTGTTGTTCTGCCGTTTTTGTTTTTAGAGACAGAGTTTCTCTATGCAGCCAAGACTCTCCTGGAACTCCTGGAACCAGGCTGACCTCAAACTCAGAGATCCTCCTATTTGTGCCACCCGAGTACTGGTATTAAAGGCATGTCCCACCATAGCCAGAATTTGTTAACTCCCTTGTGCCCTGAGTCTTTTGTCTAATAGCATCGTGTATTCCTTCCTGATACCCACTGAACTCATTTCAGATATTTTTCTTATTTTCTTCTTCTATAATAAAAACTTCTATTTCAAGTAGAAGACTTTCTAGGATGAAAAGATGTGGATTCCCTTGGGCTCATTGCAGACAGAAATGTATAGATACTGATGTATAGCAAAATTATAATACTGAAACTTAGAAAGGGAATAATTTGTCCTTTTATAGAAAACTAATTACAGTTTATGAAGTGGGTTGCTGAAAATCTGCTGCTCAGCAGAAATGATTCAGAGTGTTGGAGTTAGCATTAGAGACCGTGTTCTTACTGTCCTGCAAGCTTATGCCAAGAAGCAACTGAGAGGATAGAAACTAGAAATGAAATCTAGGCTACCGCCCTTACCAAAAAAAAAAAATGCCTTTAATAGTGAGCTCCATCAAATAATCCATCACCCAGAAAAATACCCATGGTATCATGTTTTTAAAAATATGTGAATAAAAAATACAACCTATTTTTTTCTAGTGCAGAAAATTACACAAAGATATTTGCCTCTGGCTCTACATCACCTGCTGGTCAGGTCCAAGATCCTTAGAATGACATGTCAGGTTTTCTCAGTACTAAACTGTTTCACATTGTTGCACAGTTTCTGGTACAGAGTTGCTCAGTACAGTCTTCCCTCCTATCTGAGTCAGGTATATCCCAAGATTTCCAGGGGATGACTGAAACATTGAACAGTGCCAATGGTTACCAAAGATCTTAGCAATCTCAGCCTCTATGGACTTTATTCTTGCCTTCTTGAGAACTTTCATCTTTCACTAAGATGCAGTCTTTTACAGTTTTTGGTTGGTGTGTGCGGATTGCCAGTGTCGTTAGTCTTATGCTTTGGGGTGACCATTGGGTTGAACATAAGCACTGCGATACCATGGCAGCTCCGGCTACTGAGATATAAGTAACAGGCAGATAACATACATGTCATGGACACGTTGGACAGAAGGATCATTCATGCCTCAGACAGAATATATAGGACTAAATTAGATAAACACAATCACGTTACTCGGCATCACTTGCAACTTTTAATTGTGACATGCTTATTTCTACAGTTAGTGTTTGTGTGTTCACATCATGATTTCCCAGAAGTAGCCAAAATGGTGGAAAGCAAAGCCACCAACAAAGGTAAAACTACTGTGTATATTCACTGAGCTCAACTCATTTGCCTAATAGACAAAATAGTCTGAAAAACAGACTTTTAAGATGGAAAAGAAATAAAAAAATTAATCTCTCAGGGAAAATTTTAACTAAGAGTGCTGTTCAGTGGTTTCTTTAAAAATTCAGGTGTTGCTGTTTATTTTCTCTGGGAATAGAAAAATTCGAAGTGCTCAATTTTTCCTTAAATGAATAAATGTGGATAACCTTCTGTGCTGGCTGGTATTGTGTCAACTTCACACCCAAACTGGAGTTATCTGAAAGGAGAGAACCTTAATTGAGAGAGTGCCTCTGTAAGGCATTTCCTTTCTTTCTTTTTTAAAATTTAATTTAACTTTTCATTTATTCACTTTACATCCCACTCATTGCCCCTCCCAGTTATCCCACATTCCTCCTCCATCCCCCCTTCCCTTCTCCTCTGAGAGGGAGGAGACCTCTGGGTATCCCTCCACTTCAAGTCTCTGAGAAGCTAGGCGCTTCCTCTCCTACTGAAGCCAGCCAGACAAGGCAGCCCAGCTAGAAGAACATATTCCATGTACAGGCAACAGCTTTTGGGATAGCCCCCCTTAATTAGTGATTGATGAGGTTGGGGGAACATCCCATTGTGGGTGGTGCTACCCCTGGACTGGTGGTCCTGGGTTCTATAAGACAGCAGGCTGAGCAAGTCATGGGGAGCAAGTCAGTGAGCAGCAACCCCTCATGGTTCTGCATCAGCTCCTGCCTCCAAGTTCCCGCCCTGTGTGAGTTCCTGGCTTGACTTCCTTTAAAGATAAACAGTACTGTGGAAGTGTAAGCTGAATTGACCCTTCCCTCCTCAACTTGCTTTTTGATCATGGTGTTTCTGCCCAGCAATAGAAACCCTAACTAGAAAACCAGCCTCTCTTCTTATTAAAATATATGTTCCCTATCTAAAAGGAAGGACTGGAGATACAGCAGGGAAAGACTGACCAAATCAAGACCAAAATCCAGCTGGGTTAAGTACCAAAACCTGTAGGTCCAGGTCCAATATTCAGGTTTAAAAGGACTCCTGTGGCTCTGTTCCTCCAGCTTTGTTGTCAGTGTTAGAAATAGGGAATAATTTTCATGTCCCACAAAGGAACGTGGGAAGAAAACCAAAGTAGCCCAACTAAGTAATTCTTTTTGTAAAAAATGGTATGCCATACCCCAGACTGGGTGGCAAGAACACACATTTAGCCAAGATGACTTCTATCTTTTATCTTTGACATAGGTAGTGACTACATCTTAGCCCATTGACGAGTGCTGGACATCACAAGCTAACACTATTGGCTAGCTGGTTCAAAGGGAAATTCAAGTTCAGGAAATATGAGTCCTTTTTGGGCTAACTACCTGTGATTGAAATAAAGAACAAACAAACAAACAAAAAAACAAACAAACAAAATAAAGACAAAGACAATACTGACTTCAAAATTTAAAAAAAGGTATTTTTTATTTATTTCTGTATTATTTATTCTGTATTATTCGGTATTATTTCTGTTGTATGCACCATACTTCTCCCTTTGGGACTGACTCAACTCACATTGCAGTTCTCCTTGGCAGATGTTCCACAGTTCTGGCATCTCCAACATCTTGGAGTCTCCACAGCAACCCAGGCTTTACCTTCACACTTTAACACATTGGGCTCTCAGACCTTCTTATAGGGACACATTGCCTGGTCTCAGTGGCTCTCTGAAACCATGGAGAAAGAATCTACCCCTAATGCCCCACCCCTGACCCCCCACCCCCTGCCAATCTTCCAACTTCCATGCTTCCCAGACCAGTACCATGTGGATGACGTTGCCAAGTTCGAGGGCCAGCTTTGCATGGATTGTCATGCCCTTGGATCACATCTGTAGAAGAGTTTATATTCTAAGGGTTGAAACCCTTTTAGACTCTTTGCTTTAAATAAATGGGGATTTTTTTAACGGTGGGGTCTTGCTGCCTTTTCCAATGCTTGGTATGTGGCTTCTCTTTAGTGGGGCTAATCTTAACAATTACAGCCTCTTCTTTAACAGAAGACACTGCTGCAAAACTAGAACAAAGCAAACTAGAACACAAACATATTTAATCCAATAAATATTGTGAACAAAAATTTCTGAAAAGAAGCCATGTCTCACTGTGAGCAAAAGACTCCTAGAAGGAGTTTGTATGTCTGCAGAGACCAATGAAATGATTGTAATTTCAGTATTGTGGAGAAAATGGATTTTGTAGGTTTAAAGGTTAATTACTTTATGTTGGTCTAGCTTTGACCTTCTGGAACAGCCATTCCTTGTTCCACACCTCGTGATAATAAAATTTAAAACCTCTTAGAAGCTATTAACTTAGAAGAACACTAACCTGCCGATCCAAGAGCTAATAATGTCATCAAATAGTATCCTGGGCTAATAGAATCACTCCCCCATCTCCTCGTACCTGCCTCTCTGTTGTACCCACTAATGTATTTTAAAGTTGCCTTGATTTATGACATGTTTGCTCTACAAAACCATAAAAACCTATGGAACTGCTTTTACATTGGCACATAGAATTTGGGGCAACCTAAGTCTGGGTTCCCAGGCCATGATCACTCAAAATGACTCAGTACAAAATACCCCTTATTCCCTTTAAGCTATGTTTTTTACATCAACATATACTACACCACATTAACAGAACAAAAGACAAAAATCATATGAATATCTCAATAGATTTAGAAAAAATAAAATCCAGTGTTCTTTTATGATTAAAGAAACTGAGCAAATTATGTATGAAAGGGAACTGATAAAGTAATTAAAGGAAGTTGCAGAATGCCAAAGGCAGCTTTTAAGTCAATAACAATTTTACACACCCATAATGACTATGGTGAGAAAGAAATTTAAAAAATCTCATTCACAATAGCCACAGACAAAATTAAAAAGAAATAAATTTACCAAATTATGAGAAATATCTGAAAAAAACCAGTACTCGTCTAAGAAATTGTAGAAGACACACACTAATGCAGAAAATCCTTCTTTGGTGAAAATATTAACAATTGCTAAATGGCTAAATATTAACATTACTAATGGCGTTACTTCCTGGCTACCAGATGATACAAAAGAAATCAGGGTTCCCTGATTCGGGCTCTTTGTGTTGTGTTAATGAAAAAAAAAATTAAGAATGGCCTCAGTTTTCAAGGAAACCTCCCAGGACGAGCCAGCTATAAACCTCAGAAGCTGTCCAGAGGAGGAGAATGGAGAAGAGTAAAGGAAGCCATGACAGTTACGTCATCATGGCGGTCAGACATGGTAGACAAGCAGTCAAAGGGCAAGGGGGAGGTTTCAGAGGAAAAATGCCCTGAATGTTGTGGAAAGTCCAAGGTGTTAAAGAAAACATGCACATGAAAGAGAAGAAAAGAAGTTAACACCTATCCGAATAATTTTGAATAAGGGAGAAAAAGCAGCAGCTTTAGGATACAAGGCTGTGGACCCTGAACTACTGAACTGTGGGAGCAAATTGTGGGTAGAAGAAGCTCATTCAGTATCTTATGAAGGGACCAATGGTTCTATCTCCTGAGCCTGGCTTCAGGTTAGCTCACCTTCCTAGGGGTTGGTGGTGATTGAGCTGGCCCAACTGACATGTTAAGTCTTCCTTCAGGTCCGATCATGATCAGAAGATTTTAAAAAAAAAAAAACATGGGTGTTTATTGCCAATATTACACTATTCAACGCAATCTATACATTCAATGCAATCCCTATGAAAAAACCAGAATGAGAACAATTTTGAAGTTTATGTAGGCATATAAGGACCCTGAAGAGCCAAGGCAATAGTGAACAAGAACAAAGCTGGAGGCACCACAATAATTAATGTCAAGATATACCACAGATATATAATAGCTGGAACAATCTGGTACTAACATAAGATCAGACATCTGTACCCATGGACAGAACAGAGATCCCAGAGCCAACCCAACATATCTACAACCTCTTAACAAAGGTACCCAGACCATACAGCAGAGTAATGACTGCCTATCCAACAAATGGTGCTGGGGGAAGTGTATATCCATATACAGAAAACCCAAACTGTATCTTTTATCCTACCCAAAGATCAACTCAAAATTGATCAAAGACCTAAATGGAAAGCTTTAACTGTAAATCTATTCAAAGAAAAAATCAGGGAAACAATTCAAAACATCTGTACAGGCAATGGTTTTTTATTTGTGCTAAAAACACAGGAAAAACAAACAAAAGAGAGAAATGGTATTCAAAGTAAAAGGATCCGTACAACAAAAGGAAATTCCAACAGAGTAAAAATAATCTAAAAAAATATTTGCCAACTAGTCATCTGAAAATGATGAATAGACTTACAAATACTGAAAATACTTACAAAAAAATCAAACAAACTAATTAAAACATGGCCAAAATTCAGGAGGTAGAGAAAGTCAGATCTCTAAGCTTGAGGGCAGCTTGGTCTACAGTGTGAGTTCCAGGACAGCCAAGACTACACAGAGAAACCTCATCTCAAAAAGCAAAAAACAAAATAGAAATAAAACATGACCAAATGATTAGAATAGATACTTCTGTAAAGAATAAATGCAATTGCCAATGAATTTATGAAAAGTTTTCAATATCATTAATCACAAGGGGAAGAAAACTCAAACCAACCATACTGCTGCTGGTACATACCTGGAGTCACCTTGCCTGAGGTGGAAGGATTGTTTGTGCTCATGAGTTTGAACCCAGCCAACATAGTGAAATTTTGTTTTATAAAACAAACAAATATTGCAATGCCATATCACTTTACCCCAGTTAGAATGGCTGTTATCAAAAATTAAAAACTGACAAAGCTGAAAAGATGTGGAGAAAAAGGAGTTGTTAGATACTGAAGATGAGGACGTAACTCACTAAAAGCTGTTATGGAGTGCATCATAGAGATTGCTCCAAAAATAAGCCTTAAAAATAGATCTACTGTATACATGATCCAGCTATCCCACTTTCTGCGTATACGCAAAGGAAGTGAAATTAACATAACAAAGAGATACCTGTGAGCCCATGCTGATTGTGGTACTCTTCAACTGGCTATATGAATGATGAAGCTTGAGATATGTATAATACATAAATATGCAAGAATATTATTCATTCCCCCAAACAGGATTTATGGAAATGAAGGACATCGTCTTAAATAAGCCAGGCACTGGAAGTATATACTGCATGTCCTCTCATGTTGCAGTTTACAAAGTCAGACTGAATGGGATAGTGACTGCTAATGGTTAGGAAGGATGGGGAGAGGTAGGTAATGGGAGGTTGAATTTGAAGTTGTCTTCAAATACACATACTGAAATATTACAATGAACCTCACTAAGATGTACATGTTAATTAACTAATGTTAATATATGCTATCAAAAATACAATATTTAAAAGTTGCTTTTTTGAAATATTATCTTGCTTTTAATTTTTTATATAATTTCTGGGGAAATAAATTCTTTCTGTACTCTTCAATTTCAGTGCTTCAATGACCTGGCTTCACTGTCTTCCCTCTCTGTACATATGTGGCTGCCCCAACTATGACTGCTTTTGATGTTTTCTCTTTAGCATTAGTTTTCATCAGTTCTATTGTGCTATGGTTTAAATGTCACCCAAAATTCCCTTGTTTAAAACTTAACCTCCAACCCGACATTGCTAAGAGATGGCATTATTTTGTTTTCTTCTTTTTTTAGTATTTTACCTATTTCTTTATTGGATATTTTCTTTATTTACATTTCAAATGTTACCTCCTTTTTCAATTTCTCCTCTGGAAGCACCCTACCCCATTCCCCCTCCCCCTGCTTCTATGAGGGTGCTCCCCCATCCACCCACCCATCCACTCATGCCTCCCTGCCCTCCCATTCCCCTACATTGGGGCATCGAGCCTTCACAGGAACAAGGGCCTCTTTTCCCATTGATGTCAGACAAGGCCATCCTCTGCTACATATGCAGCTGGAGCCATGAGTCTCTCCATGTGTACATTTTGGTTGGTAATTTTGTCCCTGGGAGCTTTTTTTGGGGGAGGGGGGCTGGTTGGTTGATATTGTTGTCCTTTCTATGAGGTTGCAAACCCCTTCAGCTTCTTCAGTCATTCCTCTAACTTCTCTATTGGGGACTCTGTGCTCAGTCCAATGATTGGCTGTGAGCATCCACCTCTGTACTTGTCAGACTCCAGCAGAGTCTCTCAGGAGACAGTTATATCAGGCTCCTGTCAGCAAGCACTTGTTGGCATCCACAATAGTGTCAGGGTTTGGTGACTATAGGGGATGGATTCCTAGGTGGGACAGTCTCTGGATGACCTTTCCTTCAGTCTCTGCTCCACACTTTATCTACATATTTGCTCCAGTGAGTATTTGGTTTCCCCCCTCTAAGAAGGACAAAAGAATCCACACTTTGGTTTTCCTTCTTGAGATTCACGTGGTCTGTGAATTGTATTTTGGGTATTCCGAGCTTTTGGACTAATATCCACTTATCAGTGAGTACATACCAGGTGTGTTCTATTGTGATTGGGTTACCTCACTCAGGATATTTTATAGTTCCATCCATTTGCCTAAGAATTTCATGAAGTCATTGTTTTTAATAGCTGAGTAGCACTCCATTGTGTACATGTACCACATTTTCTGTATCCATTCCTCTGTCAAAGGACATCTGGATTCTTTCCAGCTTCTGGCTATTATAAATAAAACTTCTATGAACATAGTGGAGCATGTGTCTGGGTTATATGTAGGAACATCTTTGGGGTGTATGCCCGGGAGTGTTATAGCTGGGTCCTCAGGTAGTAGTATGTCCAATTTTCTGAGGAACTGCCAAACTGATTTCCAGAGTGGTTTTACCAGCTTGCAGTTCCACCAGCAATGGAGGAGTGTGCCTCTTTCTCCACATCCTCTCCAGCATCTGCTGTCACCTGAATTTTTAATCTTGGCCATTTTGACTGGTGTGGGGTGGAATCTCAGGTTTGTTTTGATTTGCGTTTCCCTGATGACTAAGGATGTTGAACATTTCTTCTAAGTCATTCTGTATTCCTCAGTTGAGAATTCTTTGTTTAGCTCTGTTCTCTATTTTTAATAGGGTTATTTGATTATCTGGAGTCTAACGTCTTGAGTTCTTTGTATATATTGGATATTAGCCCTCTATCAGATTTAGGATAGGTAAAGATCTTTTCCCAACTTCTTGGTTGCTGTTTTGTCCTATTGACAGTGTCCTCTGCCTTACAGAAACTTTGTAATTTTATGAGGTCCCATTTGTCAGTTGTTGATCTAAGAGCACAAGCAATTGGTGTTCTGTTCAGGAAATTTTCCCCTGTGCCCATGTGCTCAAGACTCTTCTCCAGTTTCTTTTCTATTAGTTTCATTGTGTCTGGTTTTATGTGGAGGTCCTTGATCCACTTGGACTTGAACTTTGTACAAGGAGACAAGAATGGATCTATTTGCATTCTTCTGCATGCTAGCCACCAGTTGAGCCAGCACCATTTGTTGAAAATGCTGTCTTTTTTCCACTGCATGGTTTTAGCTTCTTTGTCGAAGATCAAGTGACCAAAGATGTGTCGGTTCATTTCTGGGTCTTCAGTTCTGTTTCATTGATCTATCTGCCTGTCTCTGTACCAATAACGTGCAGTTTTTATCACTATTGCTCTGTAGTATATATAGCTTGAGGTCAGGGATGGTGATTTCCCCCCGAAGTTCTTTTATTGTTGGGAATAGATCCTGGGTTTTTTGTTATTCCAAATGAATTTGCAAATTGCTCTCTCTAAGTCTATGAAGAATTGAGTTGGAATGTTGATGGGGATTGCATTGAATCTGTAGATTTTGGCAAGATGGCCATTTTTACTATATTAATCCTGCCAATCCACGAGTATGGGAGATCTTTCCATCTTCTGAGATCTTCTTTGATTTCTTTCTTCAGAGAATTGAAGTTCTTGTCATACAGATCTTTCACTTGCTTGGTTAGAGTCACACCAAGGTATTTTATATTATTTGTGACTATTGTGAAGGGTGTGGTTTCCCTAATTTCTTTCTCAGCCTGTTGAGTAGAAGGAGGCCACTGATTTGTTGGAGTTAATTTTATATCCAGCCATTTTGTTGAAGTTGTTTATCAGGTTTAGGAGTTCTCTGGTGGAATTTTTGGAGTCACTTAAGTATACGATCATATCATCTTCAAATAGTGATGTTTTGACTTATTCCTTTCCAATTTGTATCCCTTTGACTTCCTTTTGTTGTCTGTTTAATTGCTCTGGTTAGGACTTCGAGTACTATGTGGAATAGGTAGGGAGAGAGTAGGCAGCCCTGTCTAGTTCCTGATTTTAGTGGAATTGCTTCAAGTTTCTCTCCTAGTTTGATGTTGGCTATTGGTTTGCTGTACATTGCTTTTACTATGAGCTTGAACCATGTCTTAAAGGATGGATTAATGTCATTGTTACAGAGTGGAGTTAAGCATTGCCAGGGGACTTCTGATAGGGGATGTGTTCAGCTTTCCCAGCCCCTTCCTTACACTCTCTTCTTGCCATTTTCCATCACAGGATAATACAGCATGAAGGCTTTTTTCAGATAAGGCCTTGGGCATGAAGCTTCTTATTCTTTAGAATTATGAAAGCAAATTTGTGTTTAATAACTTAATTAAAGGTCGTTTCTTATAGCACCACAAAGCAGACTAGGATACTTGATACTTTCATTTTTATTCTGCTTGGGGTTGTTTGGATTTCCTGAATCTGGGTTTGCTATTTTGAAAAGTTTAGGAGAGTTTGTAATTTCCTCATTTTTTTTTTTATCATTTGCTTTTTCTCTTTGAACTGCAATTACGTGTGTGACCAATCACAGTATCTTTGCTGTCTTTTGGTTTGTCTTCAGTTTGCATGATGGGTGCTTTAGTTTTGAATTTCCATTGCTCTGGCTTCAAGTTCACTGATATTTCCTTGAGAACATTTTAGCCCACTCTAAATTCCATCCAGTACATTCTTGTTTTCTTTTTATTTTATGTGTATGAGTGTTTTGCCTGTAGGTGTATCTGTGAACCATGACCTTACATGGTGTCTGCTGAGACCTGAAGAGGATATTGGATCTCCTTGGACTGGAATTACAGATGGTTCAAGTGGGTTCTGGGACAGGAACCTGGGGTCCTCCAGGGGAGCTGTCAGTGGTCTTAACCTTCCAGCCATCTCTGCAGACCCCCTGTGTACATTGTATTTCTAATACTGTGCTTCTCTAGAAATCTTACCCTCATATCTCCATTAGCTTGTCATAGTCATGTATCCTTACATTTTTCTTGTACATAGAGCACACTTCGTTTATGTATTTTCATCATCTCCATCAGTTAGTCACGTGATCTCTTCTGGATCTGTTTCTATTGAATGACTTTATTACTCATAGTCAGGCATGTCTAGTTTCTCCATTTGTTTTTTATCCCCAAACATTATCAACCTTGCACTTTTAATTCTTAACTTTTTTTTTTGCATTTCTTTATATATTTTATATGTGGCTTTATTCTATTCTTGTTTATTGTTGTTGTTTGGTGGTGTTTCTGAGACAGAGTTTCTCTGTGTAGCCCTAGCTGATCTGGAACTTAGAGATCCACCTGCCTCTACCTTCCAAGTACTGGGATTAAAGGCATATGCCACCACTACCTGGGCTTGATTTTATTCTGATGTGTAACTAAGTTTGATGCTACAGTGTTGTGCTAACTTTGTTAAGGAATACTTAGAACATCTTTAGGACAAAGTCTATTTAATCTGTCAACTAAGGGACTCTCTGAACAATTTAAGAAAATTAGGACATCTTTCCAGTCTTGTTAATGAGAACACTCACACCAGGGTTATGCCTGGGAGTGTTTCTGCACCTTCCTTTCCACTCTTTAGGTTTTTGTTTGTTTGTTTGTTTGTTTTGCATCTTAGATTCAGGAGAACCTCTCTGCAGATGCCCATTGGCATCTTTCCTTGGATACCTAGCCCCACAGATTCTAGCTACATCACATCTCCAAAGCCCCTTTCCTTGGATACCTAGCCCCACAGATTCTAGCCACATCACATCTCCAAAGTCTGACCAGTGTCTCTTCAACCCTGGAACATGAATAGATTCTATTTACATTCTGCTCCTATGATGTAAAGTGTGGAAACTCCCTGTAGGTAGTTAACTCCTGAAAATACAGGGATCAGTCTAGAAACATGTTTCTTCATTCTTTGGTGAATTCATAGTCCTTTGTTTCTAGTGTGTGGTGGTTTGGGTATGGTTTGTCTCCCAGAGGATTATATATAATAATCCCTTATTATATAATTATTATATAATAATTAGTCCCTTGTCACATGAGTATCTGGGTAAGATTTCTTCTACATTTAAAAACGCTGATTTATTTCTCTGTACTGTGTGTGTTATGTATCTGCCACACCATGGGTGTGGAGGTTAGGGGACTCTCACTCTGTCATGTGAGTTGTGAAGATCAAGTCCATGTCTTTAGGATTAGCAGCAATCCTCTCTCATCACTGAGCCATTTCACTGGCCCTTTTTCTCATTTTTTCAAATTGTTTTTTTCTGATTATTTTTTATGTCATGCAAAAATTTAATAAGATGTACTATATGTCGATTCTTGCTATTATTTCTTGAGCCACTACATTTCTATTTAGAAAGTTGTTGCCTATGCCTATATCTTAAATTATTTTTTCCTATATGTTCCCTCTGGTAATTTCCACATCTAGGATATCTTAGTAGATTAGATTAACTTTGAATCAATTTTTGTAAAAGGGTGTAGATATGAATCTTATTTCAGTCTTCTAATATGGGTATCTGTTTTTCCAGCACCATTTGTTGAAGAGGACACCTTTTTTTCTGGCATAATTTGGAAGCTGGAGACCATTATTAAGAGTTAGATGGTTGTTACTGTGTGGGTTTACTTCTGAATATTCTGTCCTACTCCATGACTGACTCCTTATGTCCCTTTTTTGTGTCAGAATTGTGATTATTTTTGTTATTATGACTCTATAGTACTGTTTGAAATCAGTTATTATGATATCTCTAGTACTGTCTTTTACTGCAGCTTTGGCTGCATGGTGTGTGTGTGTGTGTGTGTGTGTGTGTGTGTGTGTGTTTGCATGGGTGCAAATATATAAATTTTGTTTTTTTTTCTACATTATTAGGATTTTTATGAAGATTATATTGAAACTATAGATTGCCTTCAGTAATTTAGCAGCTCAATATCTGGTAATGTTTGTTTGTGTACATATGTTTGTGTGTGTGCATATGTGTAATTTTATGCTATAGATGTGCATACACATGTGCACCTGCATGTGGAGGCCAGAGGTTGATGTCAGATGTCATTTTTTTTTTTAAGATACAGTCTCTCTGGATCTGGCTGTCCTGGAACGCACTATGTAGATCATGCTGACCTCACAAAGATTTGCCCACCTTTGCCTGTTGACTGTTGGGATTAAGGCCACCACACCTAGCCAGATGTCTTCTTAAATTGTTGCCCACTTTACTTTTGGGTTTTTGTGGTGTTTGTTGGTTTCTTTGTTTGTTTTGGCAGTTGTATGTATTCACCCTGGATCTTGTGTGCTAGTGAGCACTCTACCACTGAGTTAACTCCAGCTACCTTCCATCCTGTGTCGAGACAGTCTCTCACTGCACTGAGCATTCACCAATTCAGCTAGGCTGGCTGGCCAGAGGCTTCAAGAATCCACTCATCTTTTCTTGTCCTGTAATTCTGGGAAGAGAGGCAGGCGCTGTCATGCCCGGCTTTAGGTGTGGGTGTTGAGGATCTGAACTCAGGCCGTCATGTTTGACAAGAAAGCACTCTACTGACCAAGCCATCACCCCAGCTCCTTGGTAAACCTTTAAAGTATGGAAAGATATATTCTTTTAATATCTATGAAATTGTTAATTATTCTCAAGATGTGCCCGCTCACTGTCTCTATTGTTTTCTTTAAAACTGTACCTTAAGTATTCAGGAGGCAGAGGCAGGCTGATCTCTGTGAGTTTGAAGCTAGCCTAGTCTACAGAGTGAGTTCCAAGACAGTCAGGGCTGTTACACAGAGAAACCTTTTCTTGAAAAACAGACAAACAAAAACAGTACCCTAAATGTTTGTGAACTCACTCTCTGTGTCTCTGCCTCTCTTTTGGGAGATGCTAGAGATCACACTTGGGGTCCTGAGTATGCTAGGCAAGAAAACTACCCTCCCAGCTCATGTTTGATTTTAGTTGTGATTGTTTGTTAATTTGTTTGAGACAAACAAAGAAAAAAAAACGAAGTTTTTGCTCTGTAACTCAGACTGACCAAGAGTTCCATATGTAGCCCAAGTTGCCTTCAAGCTAGAGACCCTCCTGCCTCTGACTCCCACATACCGGGATTGCAGGCATGTACTATATGCTTGATTCCATGTATATTTTTTACATATGTTTCTATCTCAGCACCTGAACTTTCTTCAGTTTAATCTTCAGCTCTTTTATCCCTTCTCCATTTGTAATTTTTCTATTGTCCATCCTCTGAGGTTTTTTTTGTTGCTGTTGTTTGGTTTCTTTTGTTTTTGTTTTTGTTTCAAATGCACTATTGTTTTTACTGGATATTTTATTTATTTACATTTCAAATGTTATCCCCTTTCTAGATTTCCTCCCCAGAAACTCCCTATCCCATCCCACTCCTCCTGCTTCTATGAGGGTATTCCCTGCCCTCGCATTCCCCTACACTGGGGCATCAAGCCTTCACAGGACCAAAGGCCTCTTCTCCCATTGATGCCCAACAAGGCTGTCCTCTGCTACATATGAGGCTGGAGCCATGGGTCCCTCCATGTGTACTCCTTGGTTGGTGGTTTAGACCCTGGGGAGCTCTGGTTGATTGACATTGTTTTTCTTCCTATGGGGTTAGAAACCCCTTCAGCGCCTTCAGTCCTTTCTCTAACTCCTCTTTTATTCATAGGCTAGATGACTGGTCATTTTGT
>BTHS01000008.1:18335397-18499795 GCA_036184385.1 Tokudaia muenninki
TCTGGGCCTCCCAGAAACCCTTTCCCTGGAAGCACTGCAGTGGGGAGAACAGGAACTGAGGATCCCAGGTCTGGACTTAACTCTATGCAAATGTGTCTTTCCTTTATCCTGGGTCCCCTGGCTCTGATTTGAGACAGTGATTTCTCTGGCTGGGAGCCCCTGTGGGAACTGCTTCATGCTGAAAACCATGTCCTCAGAACATCCCTGGGGTGCCCCCCTCCATCCTTTGGACCCCTCGTGGGAAGGACCTGGGGAGTATTTGCTGAATGAAGAAATAAATGCAAACATGAACCAAGCCCCAAAGTCTGAAAGAATCTGACAGCTTAGACCGAAACCCCTATGGCTACTATCAGTGCTGCCACTAAGAGACAAGGACCCTCAAATGGAGCACCCCTCAACTGACTGCCTAGACCTCGGTTCTCTAAGAAGTCCTTAGGATTCCGTTAGAACCGTGCATGGAAATCTCTTTGCTACAAGTGCTCTGAAGTAATGCATGAACTAATCTATTTCCTCCCTCCCTTCCACCTCCCTCCCATTCATATATCCTCCCCTTGTTCCTTCCATCCTTCCTCCCCCTCCACTTCCGCCTATCCACCCCTCCATCCTTCCTGTACACCTGCTTATCTATTCTGACCTGCGGCAGGACCTGCTGAGGCTGGGAATACATTCCGACATTGCTAAAGTTCCCAGGCTGGGGTAGAAGTCACTCCAGTCTGACTAGTTCACCCAGCCTGGCCAGCACCACCGAACAGAACCTTATGGCATCCTCTACCAGGATGGAGGCCTGATGAGACAGCTCACTCTGGGGTAGAAGGAGGGACTGGTTTTGCCCAGGATATAGCCTGGAGCTCCCTTCTGACAGCTCAAATGGGTTGTCCTATATAAAATGCCCCAACTGCCCAAGGAAAAGGCAAAGGGGATGTGCACTAAATTCGATACATTATTCTTCCCACGTTGCAGACGGGTACTCTAAGATTTAGAGAGAAAAGGTATCTAGACTAACAAAGTCAAGATTGAATCTAGATCCTGGCCTCTAAATAGCAGGAAGGAAGGAAGACAGGAGCGAGATAGAAAGGCAAGAATTAAAAAGGAGCTCTCTCTGGGGCCTCCAGAAGCTACCATAGGACTTTCTCTTCTCCTCCTGGCCCACACATGCACTGGAACTAGATGCTCAATTGCCCACAGAGCCCCACTTCTGCAGAGTAGCTATACTCCAGGTGCTATGTGTGCCTGCCCTCTGGTGGCCACATCTGGAAGTGCATCTCCACTGGTCCCAATACTTCTGGATACCCTTGGGTGTAAGTTAACCCAGTTTCAGCCTTAGAGTGGTACATTGAAGGGAGACCAGAGCAACTATGGGAAGCTCAGAGCCTCCAGGGAGCCCTTGGTTCCTGCTGGATAATGGAGTTAAGAAGGCACTATAACGCCTGTATTCGTCCAGAGGAATTGGGAATCTCAGCTGAATTTGAGGAGGGTGGACATATGGGGTGTCCTTGAAAGAAAGAAGTGTGTGAGAATACAGTTAAATCTTTCTGAGACAGTCTCAGGGTTTGGGGCAAGCATATAGTTCAAGGATGACACACTGTGTGTCTGAATTTTTGAAAGTGATACATCAAACTCAAACTATGAAATAAATATGCTCCAATATAACTTCAAAAGGGCCTGGAGGACCTGATTAGGATTTAGAATTTGGATTTCTGGATGTTCTTCATCGTCATGGCAATGTTGGGGGTGGTCAGCCCCTGTGTGTTCCCTGTCTGCTCCCACCTCCACATTGTTAGACACCAGGAGGACACATGCATGCATACATACATGCATACATGCAACACATACACTTACCTCCTACACTTTGCACATCAGTCATGTATACAAGCTATATTGGCTCATTCTCCATGTATGCTGCCCTTAGGTTAGGAAGACAGACCCTTGGAAAAGTCTATGGAAGACCTAGGAATGGAGAGAGGGATGAGACCTGGGAGAACACAGTCCTCTACTCGTGGGAAGGACTCAGCAGTGGGACCCTGTCACAATTTGGGTGTATTGATGACATTAAAACCCTGGGGCTACAGATGACCCAGTGGTTAAGAGCATGTGTAATTCGTTTTTTTTTTTTTAAAGATTTATTTTATTTATGAGTACACTGTTTTTGTTTCCAGACACACCAGAAGACGGCATGAGATACCTTCACAGATGGTTGTGAGCCACCATGTGGTTGCTGGGAATTGAACTCAGGAACTTTGGAAGAACAATCAGCACTCTTAACCACTGAGCCATCTCTCCAACCGCCCCCCCCCCCACACATGTGTAATTCTTGCGGAGGACCTAGTATTAGTACCCATGTGGTGGCTCATAACCTCCTACAAGTCCAGTTCTAGGCGTTCCAACACCCTCTTCTGACCTCCTTGAATACCAGGCATGCATATGTGTCATAGACATACATGTAAGCAAAACACTCATAGGCATTAAAAATAATAAGAAGAATATTTTTTAGCTGTGCAATGGTGGCACATGCCTTTGAGGCCAGCCCTGGGAAGGCAGAGGCAGGTAGATATCTGTGAGTTTGAGACCAGCCTGGTCTAAAGAGCAAGTTCCAGGACAATCAGTGCTACACAGAGAACTCCTGTCTTGAAAAGAATAATTAAAAAAAAAAAAAAAAAGGTTAAAACTGGGCTGGAGAGATGGCTCAGTGGTTAAGAGCACTGGCTGCTCTTCCAGAGGTCCTGAGTTTAATTCCCTGCAACCATATGGTGGCTCATAACCATTGTAATGGAATATGATGCCCTCTTCTGGTATGTCTGAAAACAGCTACAATGTACTTAAATAAATAAAATAAATATTAAAAAAAATTGGCTAAAACCCTCATGACATTAGATCTTCCAATCCATGAACACAAGATGACTTTTTATTAGTTTAGGTATTTACTTAATTTCCATCGATGATATTTTAGGCTCTTCCATGTAAAAGCCTTGTCTTTCTTTGCATGCGTACAGGTGCATGCACTCGTGTCTGTGTGCACACTCTCAGGAATATGTACCTGCACATGCGTGTGGAGGCCACGGGTCAGCTTCAAGTAGCATTCTTGATGGGCTGTTCACCATGATTCCCAAGTCAGGGTCTATCGTTAGAATCTGGCACTTACTTGACCACCAGACGAGGTTGGTGGTCAGTGAGTGTCAGGGAAACTCCTGTCTCTACCTCTGCACTGCGGTTACAAATGTGTGCCACTGTGCCTGGCTCTTTTCTTGGGTACTGGGGATCAGAAACAGGTCCTCATGCTCATCTGCCAAGCATGGTAACTGAGCCATTTCCCCAGCCCCAAGCTTTGCATTTTATATACTTTCCCTCCATAAGTCTTTTTTTTTTTTTGACCTTTTTTATTGGATATTTTCTTTATTTACATTTCAAATGTTATCCCCTTTCCCAGAGTTTCCCCGACAAGAAAAGGCCCTATCCATCTCCTCTTCCCCTGCTTCTATGAGGGTGGTTCCCCTACCCACCCACCCACTCCTGCCTCCCTGCTCTGGCCCCTCCATAAGTCTTAGAGACCATTATGTATCACAGTGATTATTAGCTGTGCTTTATAGATCAGAAAACTGGAGCTTAAGAGTCCCTGGGCCAAGTGACAGAACTGGAAGGGGAACCTCTAGTTGCCAGTACCCTGTGTTCTATCCCAGATGCCCTTGGGAAACACCCATGATGGGGTCAGAGCACCCTCCTAAGTGACCAAGGAAGCAGGTAGGGGAGGGAGGGCCCACAGTGAGATGCTCACAATCACTGAGGGAGTAGGCAGGAACAAGCAAGGGAACTGTTGCTTTGGGGTTGAAATCAGGGGTCCTGGCTTGTGGCTACAGCAAAAATCACCTACAGATTTCCTACAAACACTAGAGTCTAATGAGTGAGACAAGTCGCCTCCTGCATGGAAGCACGGATGGCCACAGCTCTACAAATATGCACCTCAGCTGGGATCTAGGCTGAGGCTGGCTCATCCATTCCTGCCCGTCCACTCTGCTACAGCTGGTACTGAAGCAGATGAGGTTGGGTGGGGTGGGATGGGGCGGGGGCAGGGAGCGTTGGCTTTAGACTCCAGCTCCAAACTATAGTCCTGGCCAATTGTGGTTCTGTCTCATCCTTTCTAAGGCCCTAGATGCTCATGTCTCTGAGCTGTCCAAGGCGGATGGTATATGCCTCAGGAGGTGAGGTCTACTTCTTTTTTTTTTTTTTAAGCCTGGGTTGCTGTGATTTGTACAGATGGCAGAAGTCACTGTGCCAGCCCTGGGGTCAGACTTGATGACAACCGGAGGCATCAACCCAAGCCCATTGAAGCCCACCAGGGTGGAAAGGCAACAAGAGCCCCTGAAGACGGAGACGGATCTGGAAACATTGTCACCCTGAAGGGTGCCAGTTGTGGATGACACTGTCTGGGACCTCTCAGCTGGCCTGTCCACTAGCCGAGTTACTTGAAGCAGAAAAGAGTTTCTCAGCTGACCCCCACCTGAGTTTCTAACATCATAGGATGTGACTATAATGAGGTCGTTTTTAAATGGCTGAGGATGATTTTGGCTGCTCTGATTGTTCATACAGATTGTTTTACTCAAAAGGCCAGAAGAACAGTTTTTAACCTTGGTCTTTGCTGGAGGCCCCACCCTGATGGTCTGGGCCAGACTATCTCCCCCAAACTTGTTCTTGGTCATCGTAGGCTGCAATTAGAGCAGGATGGCATCCTGAGACAGCTCCATCTTGGAAGGTTATTCCTCATAACCTGGACTCCATCCCTTTCTAAGTGGGGAAATCTGGGGCATCTTGTAGAAGTGTGTATCTGTCTGCATTTATCAGGAGACGGACTCTGTGTGTGCCCTGAACCAGGAGGCCTGGGATCTAAGAACTTCAAGAAAAAAGCAAATACAGGAATGGGGAGATTACCCAGTTTGGCAAAGTGCTTCCACAGGGACGGGAGGACTTGAGTTCAATATCCAAATGTATGTGGAAAAAGCTAGTCATGGAGTGCACACTTGTAATTCCTGTGCTCAGGGGGAGAGAGAAGAGAGAGAGAGAGAGAGAGAGAGGAGAGAGAGAGAGAGAGAGAGAGAGAGAGAGAGAGAGAGAGAGAGAGGCAGAGGCAGGCAGGCAAGCCCCTGGGGCTTATTGGCCAACTAGCCTAGCCTACTTAGCTCCAGCCAGTGAGAGGCCTGTTCCACAAAGTAAGGTGGATAGCTCCTGGAGAGAGACACACACGTGAGGTTGACCTCTGCCCTCCAGAGGCATGCACATGATAACTTGCATGTCAGGTCCAAAAGAAACAGTATTCCAAAGTCTATGCTTACCTCCAAGGCTCTCTCAGCATCACAGGTACCTGACACAGAGACTTTGCTAGCATCCTAGCTCTTCTCAGCTCTTCCTTGCCCCACTGACCCCTAAACTCCAGCTCGTGGGCTTCCTTCCGCCAGCTTCTCATTCTTATCTAACCCTGCCATTTCAGCATGATGTTTCTTGAAGGCTGTCACTACTTTCCCAACTGGGACAGGTACTATCTGGGACAGTGGAGTGGTGCCAGACTTCTCAGGATGGAGACCCTAGCTCGGCTAGCCCCTGGCTGAGTTGCTGTGGGCTGGTTAATAAACCTCTCTGAGCCACTGCCCCCTCTTCTGAGGTATTATCCCTGAGTGGGGTGAGTGGCCTCCAGGTCCCCTTTGCTCTGTCCTGGTTATTTGTAGCCGAGGAGGCTCTGATCGTCTTGCAGGGAGTTTATTTTGATTTCACTACAGTTGTGCTGTTCTAGTAGCTTGTTGTAGAGCAGTGGTTTTCAAGCTGTGAGTCGTGACCCCTTTGGGGGTCAAACAACCCTTTTACAGGGGTCACCTATAAACTATAGGAAAACACAAATTTTTATATTATGATTCATAACAGTAGCAAGATTACAGAAAGGAAGTAGCAACAGAAATAATTTCATGATTCGGGGTCACCACAACATGAGGAACTGGTATTAAAGCAGTAGGAAGGTTGAGAAGCTCTAGTCTAGAGGAACAGTTAGGTCTCTGGCTCAGGAGAGCTAGGGAAGCCCTAGGGAAGGGTGGTCCCTATCCTCCACTATGGAAGTGCCCAGATGAGGATCAGATTTCCCTATGTAGGACAAAGATCTCAGCTTCCCCAGGGACCACTCATCCCGAAAGCAGGCTAAAGTGTCCTCCAGCAACTTCTGTGAAAGGTCAATCCTTTGGCAAGCCCAGACGATGCCAGATGGCCTTCCAGGTTCTCAAAGCCTTGATGGCATCCTCATCCTGCTGCTTTACTCCAAGGCATGAGGAAGCTGAAGGGTTTATCTAAGATCTGTGTTCCCAAGACTTCTGGGATCCCATGCCCTGAGGAATTCCACCCCTGTGCAAATATGTTCTGCTGTATGGAACTCTCTCTAGTAAGCAAACTCCCTGGGGTAGTAACATGGACCTGGCACAGCAGAGAGTGGACACAGCCACCCCCCAACCGAAGGGGTGGGGGGGGGTGGTTCCCAGTCTTCCACTCAGCTGCCTCCATTTCCCTTCCTGAGTTCCTTGGCCAGAACCTTTCACTCTGCCCTGCCCCCAAGCTTATCAAACTGCCTTTCCCCTCCTCTGATTAGGAATAAAGTAATGTGCCCCCTTGGAGCAAAGAGTAACTCCCAGGTCCCCCATAAAGCCCTCCAAGTGCCTTGGCCTTTCACCCATACCAGGGGTGTTTGGGTCTTTTCTCAAAGGCTGACCTTCACTTTGCCACAAGGAATTTTGCTAGCGTTTGCCGAGATATGTTTACTCTTTAAAAAAAAAGAAAAGAAAAGAAAAAAGTATTCCAAACTGGTCTACAGAGTAAGTTCCAGGACAACCAGGGATACAGAGAGAACCACCCCACCGAAAATTATTAATGGTTTGTGTTTTAAATTAAATTCAAATTAATGGGTTTCTCTTTATTTTATAGGTGTGTGTGTGTGTGTGTGTGTGTGTGTGTGTGTGTGTGTGTGTGGTTGCACAGGCCACTGAGATGTCAGAGGACAACTCCTGTGGAGCTGGCTCTCTCCTCCCACCTTTATGTGGGCTCTGTGGATCAAACTCTTCCATGCCTTCTGCCTGCTGGCTAATGGAGCCCAAGCTGTCCTCAGACTCTATGAGGGGAAGAATCCACCTTGAGTATCTGACTCTCCTGATCTCACCTAACAAGTACAGTGCCCCACAGCTCAGCTTCATTTATGCAGTACTAGGGATGGAGCACAGGGCTCCACGCATGCCAAGTAAGCAGTCTACCAAATGAAAGCCTCCCCAACCTCCCCTTCCTCTTCCACAGACTGTTCTGTTAGTTTGTTTGATGTTGAGCCAAGATCCATGCCCCTCCCCCTGTCTCTGCCTCTGCAGTGCTGGGACTACAGGCATGCACCCCCAGACCTGAGCCAAGACTCCCCCTGTCCTCTGCCTCTGCAGTGCTGGGACTACAGGCCATGCACCCCCAGACCTGAGCCAAGATCCCCCTTCTCTGCCTCTGCAGTGCTGGGACTACAGGCATGCACCCCCAAGACCTGAGACAAGATCCCCCTGTCTCTGCCTCTGCAGTGCTGGGACTACAGCATGCACCCCCAGACCTGGTCCACTCATTTTTTGCTCTTTGACATTTTCCTGTGTTGTTCTTGGTTTGTTGAAACCATTTTTATTTTATATGATCAAATAAAAGACCCCCCCCCTTGGGAAAAAAAGGCTCAAAGTTAACTGAATACTCAAGTCGTCCTCTGAAGAACACAATTGGATACCCTGGAAAGGCTTTTCCTTGATTCTCATGAACACTTCCAATTGCGTTGGAAAAGAGGAATCGTCTTCCCGAGGAGGACCACAAATAATGTCAGCGCAGGCAGGAGAGCCAGACCTTAAGTCTTTAGTCCAACAGGGCAGCTTTGAGGGTCAGTTGAGTCAGGAGAACAAAGCTTCTCCCTCTAGCCTGCAAGTCTGAGGAAACATAATCAGCTTCCAGGTGGGTTCCAAGGTGAGTAAGACCAACTGTTTCTACCTGTTTGTAGCCAGGCCTGTTGTTACCATGGAAACAGCTATCATCAGGAACTCTGCCTCCCTGGGGCCTATCACATCCTTCATTGCCAAAAATGTATGTGCCTGTGTAGAAAGCAAAGCCAGTTTGGGCTTTGAGGTCTAGCATACTGGGCTGGTTCCCTTCCTCTACCCGTTTGCTTATTTAGATCCTAAAGGAAATGCGCCTGAAATAGGATGTCCGTGTGCGGCTGCACACTTTTCTTTTTATATTCCATGAGGGCTGCCTGAGGAGGAGTTTGCTGTTTATTTTATAAGTTGTTTGTTTTTGAAACAGTGTTATTGAACATGTGGGTCACAACCAGACTCCAAGTCAGGTTCAGGTGTCCATCCTCAGTAAGTCAATTAAAACAGTCAAGTTAGAGCCCGGTGATGGGACACGCCTTTAATTCCAGCACTCAGGAGGCAGAGGCTGACAGATCTCTGGGAGTTCGAGGCTATCCTGGTCTAGAGCTTAAGTTCCAGGACACCCAGGGCTACATATAAAGAAACCCTGTCTTAACAAAACAAAAGCCAAACTAAAACAACAAAAATAGCAACCACAAAACAAACAACAAAATCACCAACTTATATAAGGTAAAAGGTTGCTTTCTTTTTCTCATCTTTCTTTCTTTCTCTTCTTTCTTCTTTCTTCTTCCTTTTTTTTTTGTGTGAGACAAAGTTTCTCTCCGTGGAGAACTTGCTCTGTAGACCTGGCTGGCATCAAACTCACAAAGAGATCCACCTGCCTCTGTCTCCTGAGTGCTGGGATTAAAGGCCTGTGTTGCAGCCAGCAGCAATCACCACCCAGCTACAGTTCCTTTTCTCGTAGCTATGACCAAATACTTGACAACAGCAACTTAAGGGAGTGTTTATTTGGCTCAGAGTTTGAGGGTCTGTCTTGGCAGCAGGCATGTGAGGCAGCCAGTGGCACTGTCTCTTATCGGGAAGAAAGAGACCGGTACTGCTCACTTTTTGGGTGGGTCTCCTCCACTAGATTAACCAGGACTAGAAAACCCCCTCACAGATATGCCCAGAGGTTTGTATATGGGTGATTCTAGATAACA
The DNA here is from genome assembly GCA_036184385.1 of Tokudaia muenninki. NCBI lineage: Eukaryota > Metazoa > Chordata > Mammalia > Rodentia > Muridae > Tokudaia > Tokudaia muenninki. The sequence goes on from BTHS01000008.1 coordinate 18,344,498, forward strand.
TCAAATTGATAATCAATATTGTCTTAGTCATTGTTCTATTGCTGTGAAGTGACACACGACCAAGGCAAACTCTTATGGAAGAAATCACCTTAACAGTTTCAGAGGTTTACTCATTGTCCCTCACTAGGGGAGGGGTGCGAGGAAAAGTATGACAGCACACAGGCAGATATAATCCACAGCCCAGGAGCTGAGAATTTATATCCTGATCCACAGGCCATCCTAATCCACTGGTCATCCCTGATCCACTGGCCATCCTGATCCACTGGCCATCCTGATCCACTGGCCATCAGGATCCAATGGCCATCCTGATCCACAGAGTCATCCTAATCAACTGGTCATCCTGATCCACTGGTCATCCTGATCACTGGTCATCCTGATCCACTGGTTATCCTGATCCAGTGGCCATCCTGATCCACTGGCCATCCTGATCCACTGGCCATCCTGATCCCATGGTCATCCCGAACCAATGGCCATCCCGATCCACTGGCCATCCCGATCCACTGGCCCATCCCGATCCACTGGCCATCCTGATCCACTGGTCATCCTGATCCACTGGTCATCCTGATCCATTGGCCATCCTGATCCATTGGCCATCCTGATCCACTGGTCATCCTGATCCACTGGCCATCCTGATCCATTGGCCATCCTGATCCACTGGTCATCCTGATCCACTGGCCATCCTGATCCACTGGCCATCAGGATCCATTGGCCATCCTGATCCACTGGCCTAAAGAGTTATTCTGGGCTTGCCATGAGCTTTTGAAACCTCAAGCCACCCCCAGTGACACACTTCCTCCAACACACCCACACCTCCTAATCCTTCTAGTCCTTTCAAATAGTGCCACTGTTTGGTGACTAAGCATTCAAATATATAAATAAGCCTGTGGGGATTGATTTCATTTAAAGCACCACAGGACAATAACCATCAGGCCTATTCACTGGCCACTCCCTCTCGTCTGGGGTGACTACATTTGCTCAGTTGACTCTTTGGTGACACTTAAGATGCAGTCTGAGAAGGCCATCTCTCCCTATGACATCTTTCCTCCTGTGGCTGAGCTTAGAGAACAAACAGGAGGAAGGACCAGGACTGGTGTGAAGAAAGAAGTCAGGGGTCTCGTTGGAGTTACTGAGGGCCTGACTCTTCAGCTGTCTTGCCTGGAAACCCTTTTCCTCCTGTCAGAGCCAGCACTGAGGTGCCATCTCACCAGAATAAATAAAGCCAGATTTAGTACTGGCAGAAGTTCTATTTTTCATTCCGGTCCCCTTTCTCTGTCTCCAGTGCCTGCCCCTTCCCTGTTACAGATGTGGGAGAATACCCACCTCACCCTACCCCCATGTTACTCCCTGACAGAGATTAAGGAGAACTTTTCTGCAAACTTCTTTTGTGAGAAAACAAAGGTTCCTGCGGGCCACTGCTGTATGTGGATAAAATACCTAAATTTATAGCAGCCTTGTCATGTATCAATGGAAGAAGCCAACATTAGACCCAAGAGGAGCAAGAACTCATTTTGAGTTTACAACTACATCAAAGCCCTGAAGACTGTGATCTCATTGTTATATAATTTCTGTATTATATGAGTCCGTTTATATTCACATTTCTTGTAGTGGGGCTACAGAGGTGGCTCAGTGGTAAAGCACTTGCCCAGCCCTGGGTTCAATCCCTGGTGGTGTGTATGCCCATGTGCATTTGCCTGAATGTTAGATTCTCCTCAAGCTGACAGGACTCATAGAGACAAACTAAGCCTTTTGAACTGTGATTGTGATGAAATAATTGGGTGTCAAATTACTAAATGAACATATCTGACAAAAACAAAAACCCATGACGAATGTACATAGAACAACTTTTAATGAACATATATATGACCACAAAGATTTAGAAGAAATTAAAACTCAGATTCCCTTTCATGTCAAAAACTGATCTAAATACCACCTAAGAATGTCTCATATGAACAGCTATATCAAATAGCAGTCATTAGGTGCTAGAATTACTAGACTTGGAATAATAGAGCTCAGATGAGTATGCTCCTCTCTTTGCCAGGCTGAGCTATGTGGGGCACATGGACAGGTGGAGCTAACTTTAACCCATCCACTGTTCAGACTCTTGCCTACCTGAAAAGGAGCTTTTTCGATACTCATTGAAACACTTTCCTTTGTGATGCCAACAGTTTAATCAATGGAATACCAATAGCTCTACGTCATGAGCAATCACACCATTATCATAAAACTAAAATAAAAATAATACCAGAATGAGAACAGGGACACAGAGGATCAATGACTTAAAAATATAGTGAACTGAGTCTTTGGGGCTTATTTTAGGTTTCCTACAGGCCACCTTCTGTTAACTAGCTGTAAAGGGTAGTTAATTTTATATGTGTAGTATGTTTTCTCTGCCACAATTTAAACCTGCACGTCTTTCTAGCATGAACAATGACATACTATTTAAAGTCAATTCCTTGACTCCAATTTCTCTCCCGCTCAAGTCTCCTAACACTTCAGACAGGGACCTGTATTTACCTAAGTTTCCAGCTGGATCCGACTGTCCACTTATGGCTCAGGTCTAGCAAACACTTTCACACAGTCTAAACCTATGGTATGGATTTAGCCTAAAGTTAGCATTCTCTTCCTCTGACACGTTCCTTAAAATCAGGAGTTACATCTAGACATTGCTTTGGAGCAAGAGTCATATACTTTCCAACATCTACTACCTAAGCATCGGCCATGCCTATCCATTTGTCCTCTTGTTCACGAAGGGTTAAAGTCAGGTTCTTATTTAGTACAATTCTTGTTAACAATAGAACTGATATCATAAGACAGTCTGGTTGTAGCAGATCCTCCAGTGAGACCTTCACTCTGAGTCTAGTTTATAGTCTCTTAGTATGGATTTAGTTAACAAAAGAACAAGACTACCATGACCTTACTCTTTGGCTTTTTAGTTGATTGTGGATCTATCTGTTCTACATAAGTAGAAGTCACCAAATTGTACAGAAACTTCAATGCTGTACCCAGAAGCATTTTTATCTTTTCCAGGCAGGGATTCATTGAAAGCATTTGGCAGGGAAGTGACTTGTGAAACAGTATTTGGAAAGATTTATGATATTTTAGTGACCAGAGATCATCTAGGAATAAGAAGACAGTGCTATACTAGCTTAGCTGGGAAATAAGATCCTGAGATGGGGGCAGGACGGGAAACAAATGGAGAAAAACTGACAGCTGTTGGTGGTTAGATAGGGGAAGAGAGCAAGGAAAAGTCCAGTTTCTGGTAGCGAAATGATCCTGTCATTAATAATAATTAATGAGGAAATCTGGAGAGATGATCTTTTTTAGTGGAATGTCAATTTAGACATAGAGGAGGGTATGAAGACAGAAATAGCAAATATGTTTCTAAATTATATGACCCATACTTAAGGCAGTTGAGATAATGTGTGTTGAGAAGCTGGCTGAAACCCAGAGAGTGAGAACTGAGTGCAACACTCCAGGCCAGGAGGCTTGTTGACTCCACAGCTGCATTGGAAGGAAGGATTAGAAACAGACACACATCAGCCAGGGTGAGTCATGCATTCACAAAAGGAGAGTTAATAACAAGTTAGGATACAGTGGAGCTTTGTAAAAAAAGGATTTCTAGATCATTAAAATTATGTCTCTGAATGAAAGAAGTCCTACAGATTAGTCCTAGAGATGGCATGCAAGTTGATAGCACAGAACTGGAAAGGTTTAAGTATGGACACTAACTGTTCTCTAGATATATGCACAGATAGGGCACAAGACCAAAGGGGAAAAGTTTATGCTGACATTCCATAACAGAGTCCTCTCTAGCCACACGCCTCACCTGGAGTAAAGCCAGACCAAGGGCTATCGGCACACGAGAGGAATGGAGAAGTCTGTATGCTCTTCTCTCTACAGTTATATGAACTATATTCCAGCTTCTCTGGTTAGGACATAAGTAAATATTGATCCCTATGTATCTTAAGAATTGATCTTTTGTTGGAAACTGAATTTCTGAACTATGAAAAGATTTTACTTGAAATGTTTTTATATAGATTCATATGTAGATGAATTCTAAACTTGTAGAATTTTCTAGGAACTGGATAGAGATTGAATATCCTGAGTATCATTGGAGCATACCATATAAAAAGGTAAAAATTAACAGAAAAAAAATTTATATGATTCATAGAACAAAATGAGAACTAAAATTAGTTCCATTTGTTAAAAAAATGTTAAAACTCCCTAATAAGCTATTATTAAAAGCAGAAAATTATGAAAAGCATCAATATGTATTGCATCTTTTGTTTTTGGAGACAGGGTTCTTCTGTGTAGTTTTGGCTGTCCTGGAACTTGCTTTGTACCAGACTGGCCTCAAATTCAGAGATCCGCCTGCCTCTGCCTCCCAAGCACTGGGATTAAAGGTGTGTGCCATCACTGCCTGGTATGTGCTGAATCTTTTAATGTAATTATTTTAAAAATCTGACTGTTGAACATTGAGATGTTTTAAGACAGCAATTTAAAGTTGATAAGACTGAAGCGTACTAGTATATTTAAAAGATACGAACTTTATGAGTATTCCTAAAGACTAATTTTGCATCACAATACTTGAAAACAGTACATATACATGATAAATATACTATGTTCCCACAGTGCTTGCTCATACTGGAGAACCCATCACTTGTGTTTCCACATCTCTTTCTTTTCTTGTTTTTTTCTTCTTTTAGCTTTGAGGACACTGTGTTTCTCTGTACAGCCCTGGCTGTCCTGGAACTCACTTTGTAGACTAGGCTAGCCTCAAACTCAGAGATCCACCTGCCCCTACCGCACCTGAGTGCTGGGATTAAAGATGAGTGCCACCACTCCTGGCCCCACATCTGTTTCTTGCTCTCCTTTGAACCTCTCCACAGTTCATCTTGGGACACACAGAACATGGACTAGACATCAAGTAAGTAAATAAGTGACTAGGGCATGGCTGATGGTTAGTTAGTAGACTTTGAAAGGAAGCTGACACAGAAGAATTGAGAGTTCAAGCTACGGGTTATAGAGTAAAAATCTGTCTCAGAATTCAAACAAACATACACAGCAAAACAAGAAGAGAAGTACCTCATCAGAAGATGGTGGGAAAGAGTGAGCTCAGGGTTTTCTGAAACACTGATATGCCAAAAAAGGTACTTATTAGGAAAACAGGGGGGTAAGGATGGATGGATGGATGGATGAACGAATGAATGAATGAACCAATGAACGAACAAAAAAGAAAATGGAGAAATTATTCAGATACAGGCCAGTCTAAAATCTAAACAAAATGGGTGAGAGTATAAGGTATGGCCTGTTCAGCTGTGAGAAATGGAGCTCCTTATGAACTGAGTTAAACAGTCTGGAGGGTCAGATCATCAAGACAAAGAACAAGTGCTATTAGACTACCAAAAGCTGAGTCATGACGACATGAAGATGGCTCAAGAGAATTTCCACAGGTGAGGACAAGTGTACCTACACTGTAAAATATTCAGTATCAGAATTCTTAAAGAGGCAGATAATCACCTTCATAGTACTGAGTTTATCTCTTAATTTTAAAAGTGTTTCACACGTGGATCAATGAGTACACTATAACATAACGAAAATCTTTAAAACAGTATAACTATAACATAACGAAAATCTTTAAAACAGCCCTTTGTTTTTAGAAGACATTACTACTTACTACAGATTGAAAGTATTCAGGAGAGATGCCCTCTAATTCAAGGATTTTATCTTCAAGCTTTTTAATTCTCTGATAGATGTCTCTTGGTACTGGGCCACCTAAGCGCATAGGAAAAACATGCTGAAATCTTAATAGTTCTGTTTTCTTACCATTTTTATTTTTAAAATATCATGTGAATACATTTATATATAAGAACAACAAAAAACACTTAAAACTTAAGAAAATAAGCAGATGAAAGCAAAATCAATTGAAATCCTTAGCTCATTTTCATTCTGCATTCTTTGAGACAAATTATAGACTTCTGCCTTCTAAATGTTTCTTCTGCTTCCCATGTTGCTTATAGGCTTTTTGTGAGATTCACTTTCTGAGACAGTGACTAGTTTCTAATAGGTATTGGTAGTTAGGAGGGAAATCCTGCAGTGAGAAGATGATAGTTCCATTTGATGGCTGTACTATCTCCTATCATTTACTTCAGCTTCCATTCCTTCTAGCATGGTATAACTTCTCCTTTGACCTAGAATAATGTTTAAAGGGCTTTCCCCATCACTGTCAAGGAAGAGGACATGGTGTACTAAAGATATGTAAACACCAAGTTCACTACTACATTCAGACTCTTTCTACTCCTTCAAGCCTCACATGTAGCCTCCCTGGTCTAGAGCACTACAGTCTCTGTGGGTAAGTAGTGAGTTGGCTATGTGCATGAGAGCAACAGGCAACTATTGAAGAAGCTTTACCTAGGCAGAAACAGTATCAGCTATGAGCCTGAAAAACTGCGCTTTGGCTACAGGATGAAAAGTGACCTCTAGGAGGAAGTTCAGTGACAATCGAAGACAGAGGTCACAGACACTTCATCTACAGCAGTAGATGGAGAGGGGGAAGTCAAACATCTAGGGGCATTAGGAGGATAATCAATCCCCCGTTGTCATTTCCTATAATGTTCTGGGCAAATGTCTGAACTTCAGTTTTACTGTCTTTCCAACAGTGACAGCACCAACGCCTCCACAGAGTACCATTACGTACGACGCTGGCACAGGCATGACACGCTCACACTAACAGTACTGTTCAATAGACATGAGGTCCCTTTGCCTGGGCACTTATCCATTTATGTTTACTGTCTGTGAGTGTAGAGAGAACCAGGACCACAATTATCCATAGTTTATAGTTGGTGACTAATAATAATTAGAGGTTATCAGACAAGTTCCAAAATTGGCCATAGTAAAATATTACATTCATTTTCTGTTGTAAGTTCAATAAACGGAGGCTAACCGAATCTATCTGGAATTTGATTCCCAAGTGGAGAGAAGTATAAGGATAAAAGCATAAGGACCGAGAACCGTATAGATGCTTTGGCTGCTTTATGCACCTAGAATGATGGCTTTACAATGAATGCTCAAGGAAAAGCTGGAAGCTACACGAACCTACTTTCCTTAAGACTTGCAAAGACACCTCACAGAACACGACCCGGCTCTCCACTTACCTGTCTGCAATCGCAAGTGAGCCTCAATATTCTGGAGTCGTTCTTCCACCGCCTGATTACCACAATCTCGAAGCGTGCCTGTAGGTTTGTGACCGGACCCTGCAATTCCTTCAGGTCTAGTCTGTGGTCCATATGTGTTCACAACTCTAGAAACTAAGTTAAGAAACTTTTAAGCCTATGTAAATTTATGTTTCAAGAACAGAAATTCTCTCTCTCCTTAACAGTATATTACATTCTTTCCATAAAGGTCAACGAAGCACAAGCTCAAAAAAACAAACAACAACAACAACAACAAAAAAACAAAAAAGGAAAGAAAAGAAAAATCAAATGCTTTTGTTTTAGAATAAAGTATAGATGGGAAAGGCATTCCTATTCCATATTGTGAAGAAGCTATAACAAACTTCTGCTAGTGACAGAGGTACTGAATGGTGGCCACTTACCCTTTACATGACTTTTAAATCCAGGATAAGGAGTAAAGATAGCATCAGTTCTTGCACAACTATTTTCTAGGGAGAATTTGGATACACTTAGTTTAAATGTATTCTTAATTACAAATGTACAAGATTATGATAAACTTCTAATAATTCACATTTTATTCATAAGAGAATTTCAAATAAAAGTAATAATAATTAAATTACTGTGACATACAGAAATAGTTTGGGTCATCTTTATCCTCTGAATTGAATCACATATAATATTTTCATCTAATGTTCAGATTTACATATAGAAAACTATTACCATTAAGTGGCATAACTTCTAATAATCTTTAATAAAAATTAGTCTTTTTTTTGTTTTGTTTTTTTTTTGGTTTTTCGAGACAGGGTTTCTCTGTATAGCCCTGGCTGTCCTGGAACTCGCTCTGTAGACCAGGCTGGCCTCGAACTCAGAAATCCGCCTGCCTCTGCCTCCCAAGTGCTGGGATTAAAGGCGTGCGCCACCACTGCCCGGCCTAAAAATTAGTTATTACTAAGAACAACATAGATTACTAAGAACCATTATATAATTCATATATTATATAGTACCACACTCTAACTCTAGTACATAAACAGAACCCACTTTACCAAATTATCTTAAAAGAGTTTTTCAACATACTTGTTATTACCAAATTGGTGAACATATCTACCAGGGGGATTAATTGCATGTTTTGTACTTTTTTATCTTAGAACTCACCATTTAAAAAAAGGTCTTGAAACCTTAAGTACAATATACAATGAAAGCTCAAGTATAACACAAACTTTAAAATTTCTAATTAAAAAGGCATCTACTCCTTTTAATCCTACTTTTTAAAAACTGTGATTTTGGGGAAAAATATGTTATAAAAATGTTTCTAATATTTGTATCAAGGTGAAAACTAAAATTTCTTCCAAATTATGTCTCAACAAATAATTTATAAAAAAAGAATTAGAAATATGTTAATAAAATCTATACTATTAAATATTAACATAATTATTATAGATGAACACATCATATAGTAACATAGAAATACAGATTAATGTTTGAAGTAACAGTAAAGCTATACATTGGCTATAAATTTTGTTAAATCCCCATATTATTTTGTAAAAAAGAAAAATGGATGTAAAATGAGTTAAAATCCGTTGTTATTCCATAAAATCTGATTTTTTAAAATCAACTTTTTTCTTAAACCAACTGAAAGGTCTCTAAAAAAATATACCAACACATTAAAATGTATTTTTTGACCTTAAGTTTAACAGACCTGTGATAAATTGAACTATAAATAAAATTGCAAACCTACTTAATCTTTTAAAAATTAAACACTCATTTTCTTTTCTTTGTAAACACCTCAAAATATATGTAAGGGGTCTACACTTCTTTATTCTTTCTATTCTTTCATTGGTCTCAGGAGTTTTTAAAAGCTACTATCATTCCTTCCAGGGCTATATTCCAAATGCACAGAGCCATCAGAGAGCGCTGCGGCACAGAGCGGGGAGAGGGGACGCGGGGGAGCTCGCAGCTCTCCACAGCCATCCTGGCTGGCACTGCTTTGAGCAGCCAGGGACTGAAGGGGCCAAGGAATCCTGCTGAGCATTTCAATTCCTGTCAATTTCTACCCCTGGTGGTTTATAATAATAGAGCTAGCAGGGGAACAGAGGAATAACATTAGTGACACATGTCCTTGCTCCCTCAACAAACCCTTTCTCTTGAGGTGCGTAAACTGGATTGCCACACCTGAGATTTACCATCCTTATACCTGCTCTAAAGAGCTAAATCTAGAGACCCACACAAGTTAACAGTAGAAAAGTTTAATTTAGAATCCACAGTGAGCCCACATTATCATGGGAAGAGCATCACATATCAATGTGATTATGAGTCACTTCCAGGTTCATTGGCCAATTTCATGTTTATAATCATTAACTAAGAAATATTAACAAAGTAAGAAAAAAATGTTTGGCCCAGTTACAGACCTTTCCTCATAATCTTTTTTCTAAGAACTACTTCCTCTGGTTATTACAAGGATAACTGGTTATGATCTGTGGCAATCTACACAGTATATGGTGTTCTGTAGATACACTGCAGACCTGGAAACACACTGTAGCATCAAGTGAAGAGGAAAAGGAGGCTGAGGAGAAACAGCAAAGGTATGCGATGTGCAAAGGGAAAGGCCTAGGGCTCCACAGGTCTTCACTGCAAGCTGGGTGTATCCACCCACCGGGAAGTTCAGGAGTAAGGAGAAAACGGCTCCCTCTTCAGGAAAGCTATGAGTGTTACCAGGTTCCCTGAGTTAACACAATTCCACAGGTACACTTACAGACCTGAAGCTCATATTGCTTTGTTCTCTCCTAACGGTGTATCCGAACAACTCTGCCATCCAACATTTCACTTTCACTTTCTGAAGGAACTCTGATCTTCTTGGACCTGTGGTAAATATCTCTACAGTTCGGTCTTCACTTAGATTTTTTGTGTAACCAAAATGAAAATCAGTTTGGCAGCAGAGCCCATTACTAAATAAAGGAAAGTTCTTCTGCCTTAATTACCAACTAAAAACCTGTAAAATAGAATCTTGTTCTTACTGTTATTCGTTTTTAAGACAAACTATTATAGCAGTTGTCAAAATGTTTAAAATTCTGTTAAAAAAAAAACTTCTAGTTACCTTGATTACAATCAATAACATTGCAAAATTCCCTGACGTTGTTTTCATTGATTTCAGCTTGTTTTCTCTCAATAAATGCAGATATTCGTCTGTCAATCTACAAACAACAAATAATTTAACAAGCTAAACACAACAGAACTTTTAAAAGTAATGTTACCCTGATCCTTGTAGCAGCCCACACTTACTTCTGCTTTTCCAGCCTTTATTTGAACTACTTCTGGATCAAAGTGGATCTGGGTCTTCTTCACATCTCCTAAGTCACAGTCTTTGAGCTTCCCTCCATCTTGTAGGTCCCCAGGGGGATGGCTGGCTTTTAGTTCACTCTTGGTCTCTGCTTCTGTCTGTCTTATCTCTGCAGTTGTTGAATTCTCTTTAATTAAAGATTGAAGTTTTGCTAAAAAAGGCTGAAAAGAACACAGTGACATCTGCTCAGGTTCAAACTCACCTCAACTAGTGACAGATTTATATAAGCTGCTGCTTACATAAATGAATATTATCAACTATTAAACATAAAGCTGGAATACAAGACACACAGGTCTGACCACACACAGGTTTGCTATTTTCTACTACTGTGTAGCCCTTACCCATTTGCTGTACATTTGTTTTTTAAAAAGAAGAAAAGAAAGAAAAACCTGAGGTCATTTAAATTTTTCTTTGAGGAAATCATTCTGTCATTCATCTTTTATTTTGTGCTAAATCAAAGCCTCAGTCTCTGGCCTGGATGCCTCTTAATTAACATGTCATTCAGAACACTAGGCTGAGTGTTCTCCCTCCTTAGCAGGAGAGCAGTACTCACTAAGCAAAGCCCTGCATTATCACTGTATCGCTGAGATTCTCCACTTCAAAGTACAGTTGGCCACAATGAATGAGAGAGCATGGATATGAAGTATATAGGTGCTACCCTGAGTGAACATTCAGCTTTTCTCTGACTTAGCAAGATATCTTATTGGGTCATGGAGTGAAATTTCACAAAAGAAAATGCACACGGGGAAAAGAAAAAGAAAGAAAGACAAAACAAAACATGCTACAAAGACAATGAGCTGGAAACAGATCAACTACAGTAGGTTTAAGAAAGTATGTCTTCATAATGGAAATTCACTTCCTTCCATTCTTCCTCATCATTCCCACTGGGACATGGTTCATATTTGAGTTCTATAGCTCATTCATCACTTGCCCTTTAAACAAAGTATTAACTGCTATTTTCATCATGAAACACAGTTAAACATTCCAAGAAAGTGGTCTTCTGAGACCTTCTAACATCTTCAACAGGGTAAAATGACCAGGAAAAGCTGTTCTGCTTATCCTGATGAGAGAAAACTTCCAACTCACATCAATTACACTTGCAGAGATGTTCAACAATAGCAGCAAGGTTATAATATTGTTCATTTCTTAAACTGAAATATTAAAAATGTAACAATACCATTATAAATAATTCAATATTGACTTCCAATAAAGGATAAATTATTTCAAATTATTAAGATGAAATAGTGACTGGCTACTCACTAAGATGAAACATTAATGTCACAGAAATTACTTTCTTTTAAAAAACTATGCTGAAACTGTTTAATTGCAATAGACACTCCAGGATGTGTCATGCTGGGATAATGCCACTTCTTGAACCACTGAAAGCACTCCATGAGCCTCCAAACTCACCCAAGGCAATGGAATCATTAGCATAGCATGACTCACACCTGCTGTGTCTTATTGCTTAATTATAACCCACCACAGATGAACTGTATTGAATTTTCAGCAAAGCCTAGAATTGAATAGGATTGCATTTATTCAATCTCATACCCACATCGGCCTATTGGGCTATATTCTCATAACTATCCCGATCACTAGTGAAATTAATAGACCTAGACTCAATATGGATTTCAGTAACCTTTTATTTACAAAACTGTTAACAGAATGTTGAGGTACAACTGAAAAAATACTCCAGTTAATTTAACTATAGCTAATTTCTATTTTCAATATCCAGTAAATATTTCTAATATGAAATTTACCTGTAAATACAAAACGTGTTGTTCAAGTGCACTGAGGAGCCGTGCAGGCTGGGATGCTGACAGGCTCTGGAGTCTGTTCCAATCGATTGTAATTTTCACCACATCATCTCTGAGGTTAAGCTTCAAAGAGGCAAATCAGCAACATCACAAAAATTACAGGATTAAGCTGTGTATCTGGGATTATCACAAAAATAAGATTTCTATCGAGTAATGCATGCCTATTTTGCTCAAAGTTACTAAGTTTCAATGACATAATAAAATGCTTTACCTAGTTGCCATTTTAAAAAGCAAAAAGGCACACATTGAAAATAAAAATAAAAACATGTCTTACTATTTTAATTCTGTTCCTATGTCTGTAAAATGGGGCCATCTTTGAAAAGCCATCCATGAAAGATAAACCTCTTTTGATACTTTGATATCTTAAATACTACTGGAAGGTATCCAAAAATAGGTTTGCCCTAGTCAGAATCCTACTAAATCCCAACTAGGCATTCAACAGACGAAGATCAACTACGGTGGTCCACAAAGTATATTCTCTTTGTTACATATCACACAAACACATGCCTAAAATATATCACTACCCTGATGTCTTCTTAATCACTTTTATTGTTTTCAAACTTAACCAATTAAAAAAGTATTTAAAACTAAAGATTATTCACACATAGGAACAGATGACAGTAACTACTTCAAGTAAAAATCAAACTATAGGTTATGAAATTATTGAGATAAAAAACAAGTAGTTTCCCACAGCAGCATAACAAAGCTAAAAGTCAATGTCCAATGTGTTTCCTGAAGATATTCTAGGAAGATATGTCTCATAACATGAAAATTTCTCATCAGGTAGTGATTTATTAGAACAAAAGTATATCCAGAAAACTACCAAGAACCTGAATATAAAATTAATACCAAAATCAGTCAAAACTTTAGAGGGAGAAGTTTCCACCTGTAATCATTTGACTGAGTACAAGGGAATCGCTATAAACTTTTCTAGACACAATTCAAGTAGAAGCAAGTCAATTATACTTATTTAGCAAGAATAATTTATTAAAAATTAAGTCATATTTTCTACAAAGATACATGTTTCATGCACTCAAATACAAATTTAATGAGCTGTAAGAATAAAAAACCAAGACACATGCTGATGCATTACTTTCATATACAATAATAAATGAAGTTATCTTATTCATTAACCTTACCGTCAAATCTTAACTTAGTATAAGTTTATCTTTGTCAGTATAGCCTATGTATAATTTTGTATTTCTTGATGTTTGCCAAATGTGGACTCAGATGCCTCTGGTCTTAAGCAGTAGGTCTCTGTATCCATTATTTATACAGCAGAGTGCTTAACATAGGAACCTGAGATCTCTTTGGTTCCATGGACAGCAATTCATGTCTTGGATTTTTATTCTTACAGCTCATTATTCTTGCCATAGTCAACTACAGATCTCTTGGCTGACTTATGTTTGGGGAATAAGCAGGCAAACCTTAAACCAAAGCAAAGCATCACCTTTTCTAGAGAAAATAATTATAGGAAAGAAATCTTAATATTTGGATCATATTCTCCTGTCAACTTGGAAGAATTATGGAAGCTTTCAAAAGCAACTGGAGATACTTGGTCTTTTATGGAAACCAAACAATAAGGTGACAAATTAACTTAAAAATGGCCCCCAAATAATCCACTTATTCATTCAGCAAATTCCCCAGTAACATGGCTTCTATGAATTTTTACCCCATAATTCTTGGGAAAGTAACCAAACATTCAGAATTTTCTATTAATACACTATTAACACTGACTATTCAATTATGTATGTTCAGTAGAAACACATTACTTGCATTTGGAGGAAAAATATTTTTTAACAATTCAGTTTTACACTTTCTATAGAAAAGCACTAATAATTCAATGATACTTAAGATGAACTTAGACATATTACAATTTACATCTTAAAAATCCTTTTAATTTGTTGCAAAAGGATACATTCCTCAGGGGTAACTTTATAAGTATGGATGGCTTTCATCCTTAATCATGCATCTCAAAATACATCATATTACTTAAATAGCATTTAATTAATTTTTTTAATATTTGACACTTGTATGAAGGTCCCTTTACTGTTAAAAAAAATCTTCATTTTCTCTAAACATTTTTGGTAGGTGGTGTAAGTTAAATTTAGTCATTTTTCCATTCGAACCTTTGGAAACATTTATATAATTTGGAAAAATTTAGTATGCAAAATTTAGATAGAATTCAAATAATTTATCAATGTAAATTATTTTGCAACCTCTAAGCGTAATATTCGAGAATATTTTTCTCATCTTGCCATTAGAATATAAATGAATAAATCTTTAAGTTCCAAATCCACGCCAAAAAGTTCTCTAACTTTTAAGCTATTTAAAGATCTGGGATGTTACTACTGAAATATTAATAAGGAAAGTGCTTAAGACTTTGCAACAGATTTTTTTCATAATTGCTTATCAAGCAACTGAGTTTAAAAATTTTAACTTTTAGAAGTCAAGTAATAATTGCCTTATAACACCAAACAGAATGTACAACTCAAGTAGTTTGCCCAGTCAAAATAAACTTACTAAGGTTTTCCAACTAAGGATTTAAAAAAAAAAAAAATTCTCACAAATCAGCTAATTGTCCTATGCTCACAGGTACCACCGCCCTTGACACAAATGTGTGCTGTGTCCCTTTCATGCACCGTACCAGCCCCAAACAAACTAGGAAACATGTGTGACACAAAACTCTTCTAAAAGTAGGCAAACATACTTTTGTTCCTTATTTTAAAACTGCGTCATTTACATCACGAACGACTATCTAGTAAAGTGCAACCTAGTTTTTAAAACCCAGGTTTACTGTGACTTGTCTGTAAAGAGCAATTAGCTAAGTTACACGACAGTCGTAATGTAGTTAGAAGTGGCCACACATAATTCATCCAACAATTTACACTAAAATTTAGGCATACTACAAATGAAATTGTGGAAATCCTTATACATCCCTCCCGTTTAGAAGAGTAAGAGATGCAATAAACGGTAAGAGAAAAAAAGAATAAACAAAATCCAGAGTAAATCATCCCTAAAGGGTGAGATGGCGCTAGGAAAAGTTTCAGGCCATATCAACCAGTGAATTTCTACAATGAATACACTGGAGGCAAAAGAACCTTAAGCGCCAGGAACCTCCTTAACCCTCATCATCTTTTAGGCATTTTTTTTTTTTTTTTTTGGCAAGCGTTCGGCGCCAGGACCCGGGTTTTCTCTAGACCTTGGTACTCTTCGCTTTAACCATCGAGTGTGCCGCTGGCATCTCCCGGTCCCAGGCAGCTGGGCCCAGGCTTCTCCGGGTTTCGGCAGCTCGTCCTCGGCACACCAGCGGCACACAAGCGGCACACACCGTGCCAGCGGGCTCCGCGAGCCACGGCCTCCGAGAGAACTAAGGGGACGGGACCGAGGTGCTCTCCCTCCTCCCTGCACCCCCTCCACCCCGCCCTCCACAGCACCTCCACTTACCTGTCCTGTCAGGGTGTGCAAGGAGCGAAAGACTTCGCAGAGGACCTCGCGGGTGAGGAGGGGGCTGGAGCTTTGCTCCAGGTTCCTTTCGCTGCTGCTTGAGGAACTATGCTCCGCAGCAGCAACCATGACACCTTCAAAGCAGGCCCCCAAACCAACGCGAAGAGTACTCACCCAACCCCTCCCTCGCGGATCTCGTCGCACTGAGATGACGTAAAACTATAAGCGTCTCACTTAAAGCTTGGAGCATAGGCCCCACCCTCTGTGTGTGACAGACACACACGAAGACCAATCAAGAACAAGGATATCTGTGCTCCTAGGGAACGTGTGAGTGGGAAGCAGGACCTTCTGTCTGGTGGTGGTCTCAGTGCTCCGCCTTGGCTTAGAAACCTACTTGGCTCTTAGATGCTCCCTGTAAATGCTGGAAGAACCTTACTGTTAAGTGTTAGAATTTGAGTCCCGCTATTAAAATTTAAAATGTTAACATGGCCGTGGTGGAGTTGTCTTGGAAAAAGATTGCGGGTCAGTGATGGAGCAATGCTTTACAATTTTCTAATTACTGGAAACTTGACCCAGGATGATTGTTACTGGATAGAACATTTTCATCTCTATAAGATTGTTTGATATGAAGAATTTAAAAAGAACGAAAGGGCTACATTATGCTTCTTTTTCCTACCATAGAACGACACTGATGACTACACCTGCAAAATAGTTTATGTCGAAGTTGTGACATGCAACAGTTTCTCAGTGCGATAACTGGTCACTTGGCCTTAAAATTGTTTCAATATAACTCCAATAGAAATATAAACCAACTTATTCCATGTAACCACACTCTTTCAAATCCGGATATAAAACTAAATCGACACTTGTCGGGTATTGTTAGATAGCTTTATTTTAGCGAAAAAAAAGTTATAATTTGATAATGTAGAGTTCTATTAAAATTTTAAAACAAGCTTAAAATATAAAGAACAAAAGAATTAAAACTCGCCTGACACTAGGGAGGCAGAAGCAGGTAAATCCCTGAATTTGAGGCCAGCCTGGTCTACAAAGTGAGTTCCAGGTCAGCAAGGGCTATACAAAGAAACCCAGTCTTGAAAAGCAAGCAGGCAAGCAAACAAATGATTTAAAACTCTTCTTGATAGTTGAGTGCATTTAGCATACAGGAAGTAAAAGTATGAAGTTAATGGGTATGCTATAGTTTGAGAGCCGACTGAATAAAGGAAGAATGCGGAATTAAGGGACACTGGGATAAGGACAGTAAAAATGAAAGAACTCCTTTTACCTGTCTAAGGAGCCTCTTGCTCACTTATATCCAGAGACTTCTGGCATTATCGGGCTTAACAGGATCTTGAGAAAGCTTGTCTGTTTCCTTGTTAGCAGTAAGATGTGAACTTAGGTTTGACAATACAATCTTCACAAGATTCAAACTCCAATCAAGCACCCTCTCATTCGAGTCGCTCGTATCCGTAATAGACGTTCACGATTCATTGCAATGTGAGCACATTCTGTCTCTGAGCCTCTTATTAATGGGCGAAAATTGAAATGTGGAATCTAAGAGTCCTTGTTCTGTACCAAGTAATGAAATCAGATTTTTTTTAACTTAATAAAAGACTTTTTATTACTACACATTTGGGAATAATTAAGGGGTTTGCTCATTGTTTTCTTTATCGTGACTGATTTTGAAATCTGAGCTTTTCATTTTACATTTTTTTATTTTTAATGTGTATGTGTGTGTGTGTGTGTGTGTGTGTGTGTGTGTACGTGCACACTCCTGCCCATGCACAATTGCCCAAGGAAGCCAGAGGCAGGGATGTGATCTGCCCAGCATTGGTGCCTCAAATCAAACGTCTTACTTGATTTCTTCTTGTTGTTCTGCCGTTTTTGTTTTTAGAGACAGAGTTTCTCTATGCAGCCAAGACTCTTCTGGAACTCCTGGAACCAGGCTGACCTCAAACTCAGAGATCCTCCTATTTGTGCCACCCGAGTACTGGTATTAAAGGCATGTCCCACCATAGCCAGAATTTGTTAACTCCCTTGTGCCCTGAGTCTTTTGTCTAATAGCATCGTGTATTCCTTCCTGATACCCACTGAACTCATTTCAGATATTTTTCTTATTTTCTTCTTCTATAATAAAAACTTCTATTTCAAGTAGAAGACTTTCTAGGATGAAAAGATGTGGATTCCCTTGGGCTCATTGCAGACAGAAATGTATAGATACTGATGTATAGCAAAATTATAATACTGAAACTTAGAAAGGGAATAATTTGTCCTTTTATAGAAAACTAATTACAGTTTATGAAGTGGGTTGCTGAAAATCTGCTGCTCAGCAGAAATGATTCAGAGTGTTGGAGTTAGCATTAGAGACCGTGTTCTTACTGTCCTGCAAGCTTATGCCAAGAAGCAACTGAGAGGATAGAAACTAGAAATGAAATCTAGGCTACCTCCCTTACCAAAAAAAAAATGCCTTTAATAGTGAGCTCCATCAAATAATCCATCACCCAGAAAATACCCATGGTATCATGTTTTTAAAAATATGTGAATAAAAAATACAACCTATTTTTTTCTAGTGCAGAAAATTACACAAAGATATTTGCCTCTGGCTCTACATCACCTGCTGGTCAGGTCCAAGATCCTTAGAATGACATATCAGGTTTTTCTCAGTACTAAACTGTTTCACATTGTTGCACAGTTTCTGGTACAGAGTTGCTCAGTACAGTCTTCCCTCCTATCTGAGTCAGGTATATCCCAAGATTTCCAGGGGATGACTGAAACATTGAACAGTGCCAATGGTTACCAAAGATCTTAGCAATCTCAGCCTCTATGGACTTTATTCTTGCCTTCTTGAGAACTTTCATCTTTCACTAAGATGCAGTCTTTTACAGTTTTTGGTTGGTGTGTGCGGATTGCCAGTGTCGTTAGTCTTATGCTTTGGGGTGACCATTGGGTTGAACATAAGCACTGCGATACCATGGCAGCTCCGGCTACTGAGATATAAGTAACAGGCAGATAACATACATGTCATGGACACGTTGGACAGAAGGATCATTCATGCCTCAGACAGAATATATAGGACTAAATTAGATAAACACAATCACGTTACTCGGCATCACTTGCAACTTTTAATTGTGACATGCTTATTTCTACAGTTAGTGTTTGTGTGTTCACATCATGATTTCCCAGAAGTAGCCAAAATGGTGGAAAGCAAAGCCACCAACAAAGGTAAAACTACTGTGTATATTCACTGAGCTCAACTCATTTGCCTAATAGACAAAATAGTCTGAAAAATAGACTTGTAAGATGGAAAAGAAATAAAAAAATTAATCTCTCAGGGAAAATTTTAACTAAGAGTGCTGTTCAGTGGTTTCTTTAAAAATTCAGGTGTTGCTGTTTATTTTCTCTGGGAATAGAAAAATTCAAAGTGCTCAATTCTTCCTTAAATGAATAAATGTGGATAACCTTCTGTGCTGGCTGGTATTGTGTCAACTTCACACCCAAACTAGAGTTATCTGAAAGGAGAGAACCTTAATTGAGAGAGTGCCTCTGTAAGGCATTTCCTTTCTTTCTTTTTTAAAATTTAATTTAACTTTTCATTTATTCACTTTACATCCCACTCATTGCCCCCTCCCAGTTATCCCACATTCCTCCTCCATCCCCCCTTCCCTTCTCCTCTGAGAGGGAGGAGACCTCTGGGTATCCCTCCACTTCAAGTCTCTGAGAAGCTAGGCGCTTCCTCTCCTACTGAAGCCAGACAAGGCAGCCCAGCTAGAAGAACATATTCCATGTACAGGCAACAGCTTTTGGGATAGCCCCCCTTAATTAGTGATTGATGAGGTTGGGGGAACATCCCATTGTGGGTGGTGCTACCCCTGGACTGGTGGTCCTGGGTTCTATAAGACAGCAGGCTGAGCAAGTCATGGGGAGCAAGTCAGTGAGCAGCAACCCCTCATGGTTCTGCATCAGCTCCTGCCTCCAGGTTCCCGCCCTGTGTGAGTTCCTGGCTTGACTTCCTTTTAAGATAAACAGTACTGTGGAAGTGTAAGCTGAATTGACCCTTCCCTCCTCAACTTGCTTTTTGATCATGGTGTTTCTGCCCAGCAATAGAAACCCTAACTAGAAAACCAGCCTCTCTTCTTATTAAAATATATGTTCCCTATCTAAAAGGAAGGACTGGAGATACAGCAGGGAAAGACTGACCAAATCAAGACCAAAATCCAGCTGGGTTAAGTACCAAAACCTGTAGGTCCAGGTCCAATATTCAGGTTTAAAAGGACTCCTGTGGCTCTGTTCCTCCAGCTTTGTTGTCAGTGTTAGAAATAGGGAATAATTTTCATGTCCCACAAAGGAACGTGGGAAGAAAACCAAAGTAGCCCAACTAAGTAATTCTTTTTGTAAAAAATGGTATGCCATACCCCAGACTGGGTGGCAAGAACACACATTTAGCCAAGATGACTTCTATCTTTTATCTTTGACATAGGTAGTGACTACATCTTAGCCCATTGACGAGTGCTGGACATCACAAGCTAACACTATTGGCTAGCTGGTTCAAAGGGAAATTCAAGTTCAGGAAATATGAGTCCTTTTTGGGCTAACTACCTGTGATTGAAATAAAGAACAAACAAACAAACAAAAAAACAAACAAACAAAATAAAGACAAAGACAATACTGACTTCAAAATTTAAAAAAAGGTATTTTTTATTTATTTCTGTATTATTTATTCTGTATTATTCGGTATTATTTCTGTTGTATGCACCATACTTCTCCCTTTGGGACTGACTCAACTCACATTGCAGTTCTCCTTGGCAGATGTTCCACAGTTCTGGCATCTCCAACATCTTGGAGTCTCCACAGCAACCCAGGCTTTACCTTCACACTTTAACACATTGGGCTCTCAGACCTTCTTATAGGGACACATTGCCTGGTCTCAGTGGCTCTCTGAAACCACGGAGAAAGAATCTACCCCTAATGCCCCACCCCTGACCCCCCACCCCCTGCCAATCTTCCAACTTCCATGCTTCCCAGACCAGTACCATGTGGATGACGTTGCCAAGTTCGAGGGCCAGCTTTGCATGGATTGTCATGCCCTTGGATCACATCTGTAGAAGAGTTTATATTCTAAGGGTTGAAACCCTTTTAGACTCTTTGCTTTAAATAAATGGGGATTTTTTTAACGGTGGGGTCTTGCTGCCTTTTCTAATGCTTGGTATGTGGCTTCTCTTTAGTGGGGCTAATCTTAACAATTACAGCCTCTTCTTTAACAGAAGACACTGCTGCAAAACTAGAACAAAGCAAACTAGAACACAAACATATTTAATCCAATAAATATTGTGAACAAAAATTTCTGAAAAGAAGCCATGTCTCACTGTGAGCAAAAGACTCCTAGAAGGAGTTTGTATGTCTGCAGAGACCAATGAAATGATTGTAATTTCAGTATTGTGGAGAAAATGGATTTTGTAGGTTTAAAGGTTAATTACTTTATGTTGGTCTAGCTTTGACCTTCTGGAACAGCCATTCCTTGTTCCACACCTCGTGATAATAAAATTTAAAACCTCTTAGAAGCTATTAACTTAGAAGAACACTAACCTGCCGATCCAAGAGCTAATAATGTCATCAAATAGTATCCTGGGCTAATAGAATCACTCCCCCATCTCCTCGTACCTGCCTCTCTGTTGTACCCACTAATGTATTTTAAAGTTGCCTTGATTTATGACATGTTTGCTCTACAAAACCATAAAAACCTATGGAACTGCTTTTACATTGGCACATAGAATTTGGGGCAACCTAAGTCTGGGTTCCCAGGCCATGATCACTCAAAATGACTCAGTACAAAATACCCCTTATTCCCTTTAAGCTATGTTTTTTACATCAACATATACTACACCACATTAACAGAACAAAAGACAAAAATCATATGAATATCTCAATAGATTTAGAAAAAATAAAATCCAGTGTTCTTTTATGATTAAAGAAACTGAGCAAATTATGTATGAAAGGGAACTGATAAAGTAATTAAAGGAAGTTGCAGAATGCCAAAGGCAGCTTTTAAGTCAATAACAATTTCACACACCCATAATGACTATGGTGAGAAAGAAATTTAAAAAATCTCATTCACAATAGCCACAGACAAAATTAAAAAGAAATAAATTTACCAAATTATGAGAAATATCTGAAAAAAACCAGTACTCGTCTAAGAAATTGTAGAAGACACACACTAATGCAGAAAATCCTTCTTTGGTGAAAATATTAACAATTGCTAAATGGCTAAATATTAACATTACTAATGGCGTTACTTCCTGGCTACCAGATGATACAAAAGAAATCAGGGTTCCCTGATTCGGGCTCTTTGTGTTGTGTTAATGAAAAAAAAATTAAGAATGGCCTCAGTTTTCAAGAAAACCTCCCAGGACGAGCCAGCTATAAACCTCAGAAGCTGTCCAGAGGAGGAGAATGGAGAAGAGTAAAGGAAGCCATGACAGTTACGTCATCATGGCGGTCAGACATGGTAGACAAGCAGTCAAAGGGCAAGGGGGAGGTTTCAGAGGAAAAATGCCCTGAATGTTGTGGAAAGTCCAAGGTGTTAAAGAAAACATGCACATGAAAGAGAAGAAAAGAAGTTAACACCTATCCGAATAATTTTGAATAAGGGAGAAAAAGCAGCAGCTTTAGGATACAAGGCTGTGGACCCTGAACTACTGAACTGTGGGAGCAAATTGTGGGTAGAAGAAGCTCATTCAGTATCTTATGAAGGGACCAATGGTTCTATCTCCTGAGCCTGGCTTCAGGTTAGCTCACCTTCCTAGGGGTTGGTGGTGATTGAGCTGGCCCAACTGACATGTTAAGTCTTCCTTCAGGTCCGATCATGATCAGAAGATTTAAAAAAAAAAAAAAACATGGGTGTTTATTGCCAATATTACACTATTCAACGCAATCTATACATTCAATGCAATCCCTATGAAAAAACCAGAATGAGAACAATTTTGAAGTTTATGTAGGCATATAAGGACCCTGAAGAGCCAAGGCAATAGTGAACAAGAACAAAGCTGGAGGCACCACAATAATTAATGTCAAGATATACCACAGATATATAATAGCTGGAACAATCTGGTACTAACATAAGATCAGACATCTGTACCCATGGACAGAACAGAGATCCCAGAGCCAACCCAACATATCTACAACCTCTTAACAAAGGTACCCAGACCATACAGCAGAGTAATGACTGCCTATCCAACAAATGGTGCTGGGGGAAGTGTATATCCATATACAGAAAACCCAAACTGTATCTTTTATCCTACCCAAAGATCAACTCAAAATTGATCAAAGACCTAAATGGAAAGCTTTAACTGTAAATCTATTCAAAGAAAAAATCAGGGAAACAATTCAAAACATCTGTACAGGCAATGGTTTTTTATTTGTGCTAAAAACACAGGAAAAACAAACAAAAGAGAGAAATGGTATTCAAAGTAAAAGGATCCGTACAACAAAAGGAAATTCCAACAGAGTAAAAATAATCTAAAAAAATATTTGCCAACTAGTCATCTGAAAATGATGAATAGACTTACAAATACTGAAAATACTTACAAAAAAAATCAAACAAACTAATTAAAACATGGCCAAAATTCAGGAGGTAGAGAAAGTCAGATCTCTAAGCTTGAGGGCAGCTTGGTCTACAGTGTGAGTTCCAGGACAGCCAAGACTACACAGAGAAACCTCATCTCAAAAAGCAAAAAACAAAATAGAAATAAAACATGACCAAATGATTAGAATAGATACTTCTGTAAAGAATAAATGCAATTGCCAATGAATTTATGAAAAGTTTTCAATATCATTAATCACAAGGGGAAGAAAACTCAAACCAACCATACTGCTGCTGGTACATACCTGGAGTCACCTTGCCTGAGGTGGAAGGATTGTTTGTGCTCATGAGTTTGAACCCAGCCAACATAGTGAAATTTTGTTTTATAAAACAAACAAATATTGCAATGCCATATCACTTTACCCCAGTTAGAATGGCTGTTATCAAAAATTAAAAACTGACAAAGCTGAAAAGATGTGGAGAAAAAGGAGTTGTTAGATACTGAAGATGAGGACGTAACTCACTAAAAGCTGTTATGGAGTGCATCATAGAGATTGCTCCAAAAATAAGCCTTAAAAATAGATCTACTGTATACATGATCCAGCTATCCCACTTTCTGCGTATACGCAAAGGAAGTGAAATTAACATAACAAAGAGATACCTGTGAGCCCATGCTGATTGTGGTACTCTTCAACTGGCTATATGAATGATGAAGCTTGAGATATGTATAATACATAAATATGCAAAAATATTATTCATTCCCCCAAACAGGATTTATGGAAATGAAGGACATCGTCTTAAATAAGCCAGGCACTGGAAGTATATACTGCATGTCCTCTCATGTTGCAGTTTACAAAGTCAGACTGAATGGGATAGTGACTGCTAATGGTTAGGAAGGATGGGGAGAGGTAGGTAATGGGAGGTTGAATTTGAAGTTGTCTTCAAATACACATACTGAAATATTACAATGAACCTCACTAAGATGTACATGTTAATTAATTAATGTTAATATATGCTATCAAAAATACAATATTTAAAAGTTGCTTTTTTGAAATATTATCTTGCTTTTAATTTTTTATATAATTTCTGGGGAAATAAATTCTTTCTGTACTCTTCAATTTCAGTGCTTCAATGACCTGGCTTCACTGTCTTCCCTCTCTGTACATATGTGGCTGCCCCAACTATGACTGCTTTTGATGTTTTCTCTTTAGCATTAGTTTTCATCAGTTCTATTGTGCTATGGTTTAAATGTCACCCAAAATTCCCTTGTTTAAAACTTAACCTCCAACCCGACATTGCTAAGAGATGGCATTATTTTGTTTTCTTCTTTTTTTAGTATTTTACCTATTTCTTTATTGGATATTTTCTTTATTTACATTTCAAATGTTACCTCCTTTTTCAATTTCTCCTCTGGAAGCCCCCTACCCCATTCCCCCTCCCCCTGCTTCTATGAGGGTGCTCCCCCATCCACCCACCCATCCACTCATGCCTCCCTGCCCTCCCATTCCCCTACATTGGGGCATCGAGCCTTCACAGGAACAAGGGCCTCTTTTCCCATTGATGTCAGACAAGGCCATCCTCTGCTACATATGCAGCTGGAGCCATGAGTCTCTCCATGTGTACATTTTGGTTGGTAATTTTGTCCCTGGGAGCTTTTTTTGGGGGAGGGGGGCTGGTTGGTTGATATTGTTGTCCTTTCTATGAGGTTGCAAACCCCTTCAGCTTCTTCAGTCATTCCTCTAACTTCTCTATTGGGGACTCTGTGCTCAGTCCAATGATTGGCTGTGAGCATCCACCTCTGTACTTGTCAGACTCCAGCAGAGTCTCTCAGGAGACAGTTATATCAGGCTCCTGTCAGCAAGCACTTGTTGGCATCCACAATAGTGTCAGGGTTTGGTGACTATAGGGGATGGATTCCTAGGTGGGACAGTCTCTGGATGACCTTTCCTTCAGTCTCTGCTCCACACTTTATCTACATATTTGCTCCAGTGAGTATTTGGTTTCCCCCCTCTAAGAAGGACAAAAGAATCCACACTTTGGTTTTCCTTCTTGAGATTCACGTGGTCTGTGAATTGTATTTTGGGTATTCCGAGCTTTTGGACTAATATCCACTTATCAGTGAGTACATACCAGGTGTGTTCTATTGTGATTGGGTTACCTCACTCAGGATATTTTATAGTTCCATCCATTTGCCTAAGAATTTCATGAAGTCATTGTTTTTAATAGCTGAGTAGCACTCCATTGTGTACATGTACCACATTTTCTGTATCCATTCCTCTGTCAAAGGACATCTGGATTCTTTCCAGCTTCTGGCTATTATAAATAAAACTTCTATGAACATAGTGGAGCATGTGTCTGGGTTATATGTAGGAACATCTTTGGGGTGTATGCCCGGGAGTGTTATAGCTGGGTCCTCAGGTAGTAGTATGTCCAATTTTCTGAGGAACTGCCAAACTGATTTCCAGAGTGGTTTTACCAGCTTGCAGTTCCACCAGCAATGGAGGAGTGTGCCTCTTTCTCCACATCCTCTCCAGCATCTGCTGTCACCTGAATTTTTAATCTTGGCCATTTTGACTGGTGTGGGGTGGAATCTCAGGTTTGTTTTGATTTGCGTTTCCCTGATGACTAAGGATGTTGAACATTTCTTCTCAGTCATTCTGTATTCCTCAGTTGAGAATTCTTTGTTTAGCTCTGTTCTCTATTTTTAATAGGGTTATTTGATTATCTGGAGTCTAACGTCTTGAGTTCTTTGTATATATTGGATATTAGCCCTCTATCAGATTTAGGATAGGTAAAGATCTTTTCCCAACTTCTTGGTTGCTGTTTTGTCCTATTGACAGTGTCCTCTGCCTTACAGAAACTTTGTAATTTTATGAGGTCCCATTTGTCAGTTGTTGATCTAAGAGCACAAGCAATTGGTGTTCTGTTCAGGAAATTTTCCCCTGTGCCCATGTGCTCAAGACTCTTCTCCAGTTTCTTTTCTATTAGTTTCATTGTGTCTGGTTTTATGTGGAGGTCCTTGATCCACTTGGACTTGAACTTTGTACAAGGAGACAAGAATGGATCTATTTGCATTCTTCTGCATGCTAGCCACCAGTTGAGCCAGCACCATTTGTTGAAAATGCTGTCTTTTTTCCACTGCATGGTTTTAGCTTCTTTGTCGAAGATCAAGTGACCAAAGATGTGTCGGTTCATTTCTGGGTCTTCAGTTCTGTTTCATTGATCTATCTGCCTGTCTCTGTACCAATAACGTGCAGTTTTTATCACTATTGCTCTGTAGTATATATAGCTTGAGGTCAGGGATGGTGATTTCCCCCCGAAGTTCTTTTATTGTTGGGAATAGATCCTGGGTTTTTTGTTATTCCAAATGAATTTGCAAATTGCTCTCTCTAAGTCTATGAAGAATTGAGTTGGAATGTTGATGGGGATTGCATTGAATCTGTAGATTTTGGCAAGATGGCCATTTTTACTATATTAATCCTGCCAATCCACGAGTATGGGAGATCTTTCCATCTTCTGAGATCTTCTTTGATTTCTTTCTTCAGAGAATTGAAGTTCTTGTCATACAGATCTTTCACTTGCTTGGTTAGAGTCACACCAAGGTATTTTATATTATTTGTGACTATTGTGAAGGGTGTGGTTTCCCTAATTTCTTTCTCAGCCTGTTGAGTAGAAGGAGGCCACTGATTTGTTGGAGTTAATTTTATATCCAGCCATTTTGTTGAAGTTGTTTATCAGGTTTAGGAGTTCTCTGGTGGAATTTTTGGAGTCACTTAAGTATACGATCATATCATCTTCAAATAGTGATGTTTTGACTTATTCCTTTCCAATTTGTATCCCTTTGACTTCCTTTTGTTGTCTGTTTAATTGCTCTGGTTAGGACTTCGAGTACTATGTGGAATAGGTAGGGAGAGAGTAGGCAGCCCTGTCTAGTTCCTGATTTTAGTGGAATTGCTTCAAGTTTCGCTCCTAGTTTGATGTTGGCTATTGGTTTGCTGTACATTGCTTTTACTATGAGCTTGAACCATGTCTTAAAGGATGGATTAATGTCATTGTTACAGAGTGGAGTTAAGCATTGCCAGGGGACTTCTGATAGGGGATGTGTTCAGCTTTCCCAGCCCCTTCCTTACACTCTCTTCTTGCCATTTTCCATCACAGGATAATACAGCATGAAGGCTTTTTTCAGACAAGGCCTTGGGCATGAAGCTTCTTATTCTTTAGAATTATGAAAGCAAATTTGTGTTTAATAACTTAATTAGTTTAAGGTCGTTTCTTATAGCACCACAAAGCAGACTAGGATACTTGATACTTTCATTTTTATTCTGCTTGGGGTTGTTTGGATTTCCTGAATCTGGGTTTGCTATTTTGAAAAGTTTAGGAGAGTTTGTAATTTCCTCATTTTTTTTTTTTATCATTTGCTTTTTCTCTTTGAACTGCAATTACGTGTGTGACCAATCACAGTATCTTTGCTGTCTTTTGGTTTGTCTTCAGTTTGCATGATGGGTGCTTTAGTTTTGAATTTCCATTGCTCTGGCTTCAAGTTCACTGATATTTCCTTGAGAACATTTTAGCCCACTCTAAATTCCATCCAGTACATTCTTGTTTTCTTTTTATTTTATGTGTATGAGTGTTTTGCCTGTAGGTGTATCTGTGAACCATGACCTTACATGGTGTCTGCTGAGACCTGAAGAGGATATTGGATCTCCTTGGACTGGAATTACAGATGGTTCAAGTGGGTTCTGGGACAGGAACCTGGGGTCCTCCAGGGGAGCTGTCAGTGGTCTTAACCTTCCAGCCATCTCTGCAGACCCCCTGTGTACATTGTATTTCTAATACTGTGCTTCTCTAGAAATCTTACCCTCATATCTCCATTAGCTTGTCATAGTCATGTATCCTTACATTTTTCTTGTACATAGAGCACACTTCGTTTATGTATTTTCATCATCTCCATCAGTTAGTCACGTGATCTCTTCTGGATCTGTTTCTATTGAATGACTTTATTACTCATAGTCAGGCATGTCTAGTTTCTCCATTTGTTTTTTATCCCCAAACATTATCAACCTTGCACTTTTAATTCTTAACTTTTTTTTTGCATTTCTTTATATATTTTATATGTGGCTTTATTCTATTCTTGTTTATTGTTGTTGTTTGGTGGTGTTTCTGAGACAGAGTTTCTCTGTGTAGCCCTAGCTGATCTGGAACTTAGAGATCCACCTGCCTCTACCTTCCAAGTACTGGGATTAAAGGCATATGCCACCACTACCTGGGCTTGATTTTATTCTGATGTGTAACTAAGTTTGATGCTACAGTGTTGTGCTAACTTTGTTAAGGAATACTTAGAACATCTTTAGGACAAAGTCTATTTAATCTGTCAACTAAGGGACTCTCTGAACAATTTAAGAAAATTAGGACATCTTTCCAGTCTTGTTAATGAGAACACTCACACCAGGGTTATGCCTGGGAGTGTTTCTGCACCTTCCTTTCCACTCTTTAGGTTTTTGTTTGTTTGTTTGTTTGTTTTGCATCTTAGATTCAGGAGAACCTCTCTGCAGATGCCCATTGGCATCTTTCCTTGGATACCTAGCCCCACAGATTCTAGCTACATCACATCTCCAAAGCCCCTTTCCTTGGATACCTAGCCCCACAGATTCTAGCCACATCACATCTCCAAAGTCTGACCAGTGTCTCTTCAACCCTGGAACATGAATAGATTCTATTTACATTCTGCTCCTATGATATAAAGTGTGGAAACTCCCTGTAGGTAGTTAACTCCTGAAAATACAGGGATCAGTCTAGAAACATGTTTCTTCATTCTTTGGTGAATTCATAGTCCTTTGTTTCTAGTGTGTGGTGGTTTGGGTATGGTTTGTCTCCCAGAGGATTATATATAATAATCCCTTATTATATAATTATTATATAATAATTAGTCCCTTGTCACATGAGTATCTGGGTAAGATTTCTTCTACATTTAAAAACGCTGATTTATTTCTCTGTACTGTGTGTGTTATGTATCTGCCACACCATGGGTGTGGAGGTTAGGGGACTCTCACTCTGTCATGTGAGTTGTGAAGATCAAGTCCATGTCTTTAGGATTAGCAGCAATCCTCTCTCATCACTGAGCCATTTCACTGGCCCTTTTTCTCATTTTTTCAAATTGTTTTTTTCTGATTATTTTTTATGTCATGCAAAAATTTAATAAGATGTACTATATGTCGATTCTTGCTATTATTTCTTGAGCCACTACATTTCTATTTAGAAAGTTGTTGCCTATGCCTATATCTTAAATTATTTTTTCCTATATGTTCCTCTGGTAATTTCCACATCTAGGATATCTTAGTAGATTAGATTAACTTTGAATCAATTTTTGTAAAAGGGTGTAGATAGGAATCTAATTTCAGTCTTCTAATATGGGTATCTGGTTTTTCCAGCACCATTTGTTGAAGAGGACACCTTTTTTTCTGGCATAATTTGGAAGCTGGAGACCATTATTAAGAGTTAGATGGTTGTCACTGTGTGGGTTTACTTCTGAATATTCTGTCCTACTCCATGACTGACTCCTTATGTCCCTTTTTTGTGTCAGAATTGTGATTATTTTTGTTATTATGACTCTATAGTACTGTTTGAAATCAGTTATTATGATATCTCTAGTACTGGTCTTTTACTGCAGCTTTGGCTGCATGGTGTGTGTGTGTGTGTGTGTGTGTGTGTGTGTGTGTTTGCATGGGTGCAAATATATAAATTTTGTTTTTTTTCTACATTATTAGGATTTTTATGAAGATTATATTGAAACTATAGATTGCCTTCAGTAATTTAGCAGCTCAATATCTGGTAATGTTTGTGTACATATGTTTGTGTGTGTGCATATGTGTAATTTTATGCTATAGATGTGCATACACATGTGCACCTGCATGTGGAGGCCAGAGGTTGATGTCAGATGTCATTTTTTTTTTAAAGATACAGTCTCTCTGGATCTGGCTGTCCTGGAACTCACTATGTAGATCATGCTGACCTCACAAAGATTTGCCCACCTTTGCCTGTTGACTGTTGGGATTAAGGCCACCACACCTAGCCAGATGTCTTCTTAAATTGTTGCCCACTTTACTTTTGGGTTTTTGTGGTGTTTGTTGGTTTCTTTGTTTGTTTTGGCAGTTGTATGTATTCACCCTGGATCTTGTGTGCTAGTGAGCACTCTACCACTGAGTTAACTCCAGCTACCTTCCATCCTGTGTCGAGACAGTCTCTCACTGCACTGAGCATTCACCAATTCAGCTAGGCTGGCTGGCCAGAGGCTTCAAGAATCCACTCATCTTTTCTTGTCCTGTAATTCTGGGAAGAGAGGCAGGCGCTGTCATGCCCGGCTTTAGGTGTGGGTGTTGAGGATCTGAACTCAGGCCGTCATGTTTGACAAGAAAGCACTCTACTGACCAAGCCATCACCCCAGCTCCTTGGTAAACCTTTAAAGTATGGAAAGATATATTCTTTTAATATCTATGAAATTGTTAATTATTCTCAAGATGTGCCCGCTCACTGTCTCTATTGTTTTCTTTAAAACTGTACCTTAAGTATTCAGGAGGCAGAGGCAGGCTGATCTCTGTGAGTTTGAAGCTAGCCTAGTCTACAGAGTGAGTTCCAAGACAGTCAGGGCTGTTACACAGAGAAACCTTTTCTTGAAAAACAGACAAACAAAAACAGTACCCTAAATGTTTGTGAACTCACTCTCTGTGTCTCTGCCTCTCTTTTGGGAGATGCTAGAGATCACACTTGGGGTCCTGAGTATGCTAGGCAAGAAAACTACCCTCCCAGCTCATGTTTGATTTTAGTTGTGATTGTTTGTTAATTTGTTTGAGACAAACAAAGAAAAAAAAACGAAGTTTTTGCTCTGTAACTCAGACTGACCAAGAGTTCCATATGTAGCCCAAGTTGCCTTCAAGCTAGAGACCCTCCTGCCTCTGACTCCCACATACCGGGATTGCAGGCATGTACTATATGCTTGATTCCATGTATATTTTTTACATATGTTTCTATCTCAGCACCTGAACTTTCTTCAGTTTAATCTTCAGCTCTTTTATCCCTTCTCCATTTGTAATTTTTCTATTGTCCATCCTCTGAGGTTTTTTTTGTTGCTGTTGTTTGGTTTCTTTTGTTTTTGTTTTTGTTTCAAATGCACTATTGTTTTACTGGATATTTTATTTATTTACATTTCAAATGTTATCCCCTTTCTAGATTTCCTCCCCAGAAACTCCCTATCCCATCCCACTCCTCCTGCTTCTATGAGGGTATTCCCTGCCCTCGCATTCCCCTACACTGGGGCATCAAGCCTTCACAGGACCAAAGGCCTCTTCTCCCATTGATGCCCAACAAGGCTGTCCTCTGCTACATATGAGGCTGGAGCCATGGGTCCCTCCATGTGTACTCCTTGGTTGGTGGTTTAGACCCTGGGAGCTCTGGTTGATTGACATTGTTTTTCTTCCTATGGGGTTAGAAACCCCTTCAGCGCCTTCAGTCCTGTCTCTAACTCCTCTTTTATTCATAGGCTAGATGACTGGTCATTTTGTAACTTTTTGTATTTTTGTAACTGGTTATTTTGTTACTTTTTATTTAATCACCTTCTGCCTTGGTTTTTTGATTTTTCCCCTTTACTTCTTTAAAGATACTTCAAGTATTCATTTAAAAGCCCTGGTCACTCCATTACCCTTATTTAGCCTGCAATAAATTCTTAAACTTACCAATTCATTTATCTTATTGATAATTGATCTAATTTTGAATATGAAATCATTTCTGATTGTGAAGACATACTTAGGAACCCACCCCTACACCCCACACATCCAAAGAATTATGGGAACTCACAGATGTCTCTTTTTAGATTTAGTTGTAGCTTCCATTGTTTGGAGGTGGTTGCATTGGGTCAGATTTTGGACAAGTGAATTTCTACCAGTAGTAACAATTTGGTTCCAATCATTTTTTACAGTTAGGTGGATGCGTATTACTGAACTCGATATCTAAATTGCAGAGTAGTGCTCAGCATATCTGTGTCACGGTGCTAGAGTCTCCTCCATAGTCCTCTCTTGTTCTTTCTTTTCTTTGTTGTCTAACAAACTATGGAAAACACAGGGCATGACTTTGGGGTACATGAAAATTTGAGGCTATCATATTAGAAGTTTCTCTTCTGTAATCCATAGAGAGAGACAAAGAAGCCCACAAGCCTGAATCTAAGATAGAAATGCACACTTATTTTTGCCAACCTTCATCTAAAGTTTAGAATTTAAAACACTGAGAAAATAAGTATCAAGACCACCAAATTGTGATAATCTGCTGCTGCATATTTAGGGAATGAATATACTAACCATATTTTTTAAGTTTGTTGTTCCAGGGTAATTCTCTTGTGAGTACAGCTGGCCCTCTGTGTTTGTGGTTCCAAGTCACTGGCTTCAATCAACACAGACCAAAAGTATTCCAGAAAACCAGCTACACCTGTACTGAACATTTTTTATTTCCCTCTTGTCATTTATCTTCAGGAAACCCAGGCAGCAACTATGTGACTAGACTTTACACTGCATTAGGTATTATAGTTAATCTAGAAATAATTTCAAGTATTTGAGGTATTTTTGTGGGTCACTAGACCACTTTATATAAGGGGCCTGAACACAGAATTTGGTGCCAGGGAGGTCCTTCAGTGGACAATGAGGGGAAACTCTAGGCACCTTGGTCTTTTGATTGTACTCCATTGGTTTTCCTGGCTTATGTCACTAGCTCTATCCATTAGTAGTAGTGTAATTTTTGGATGAGAGAACTGATTTTTTTTTTATAAGCTGTAAGATGAGAATAACAACAGTTCCATATTACATGGTTGCTATAAAGAATAATATTTTTTTGGTATATATAAAATAAATGTAGAAGTTAAGACTGGTTCTTCCTCCCAGTCCCATGCTCCCAGAAATATGATTCAGACTCAAGATATATTTACAAATACTTTAGCCATATAGCTAGGCTCTTCTCTGACTAGGTCATAACTTTTTATAACCCATTGACTCTAATCTACATTCTGTCATGTGGCTGGTTAGTTGTGCTCAGGCACCATGTGTCTGTCCAGTCACATCTTCTCGGTCAAATCTCCCACACCTGGCTCTATCCCAGAATGCTTGCTGCCTTCTGGATATTCCATCTTCTATTCTACCCTTTCCCACATGCCATAGGCTTTTTAGTTGACAGGTGATGCTTCCATAGAATACACAAGATATTCTCTCTGCAATTAAAAGACATCATGGCATCTGATAAGTATTCAATAAGGTTTGTGTTTATTACTTCAAATTATTATTTTGTCATTCAACACATAATGCTTAAAATACTTGCATAAAAATCATCAATAAATCAATAACTTCTTTTACCTCATGATTAGCTTTAAGATATGTGTGACTAATCATAATTAGGGTTAAAATTAAATAATTTTCTGTTAGAAGAGTGAAATGCATTAGCAGCTAGAATATTGATTACTAAACCTCGGTGGCACGAGTTTTGAAGTTGTTCCTGATGAGGTTGTTGCATGAGATTAATAATATTTCTAAGTCAGATAAATAAAACAATATTTTAAAGATTTGTTTATCTTCACTCTTATTTTATGTGCGTGAGTGTCTTGACTGCATGTATGTATGTGCACTACATGTGTGCCTGGTGCTATTGGAGGTCAGATGAAAATGTGGGATCCCCTGGAACTGAAATTACAGGTGGGTATTGAGCTTCCAGATGTGAGAGCTGAGAGTTCATACTGGGTCTTCTGCCCGAATAGCAAGCGCTCTTAACCACTGAGCCATCCCTCCAGCTCTAAAGCAATGTTTTAAATTAGGTTAAGCATGTCTATGCATGTTCTGAGCAAAGATGTCTAGCACCAAGAGAAACAGAAGCAGGAACTGCTGGGCCAGAAACTCTCTGTCTTTCAGTTACTGTCATAAATATCTTATGTAGAAGTTAGGTCCAGTTCTTCTTCCCAGCCGCAAGCTCCCAGAAATAAGACTCTCGAGATATATTTACAAATACCAGAAGTCACTTGAATATCTGCCCTTGGAGTTAACTCCACAGGTTTTACCAGGTCTTGAAGATGTGGTCTTGGGTGTACATTCAAACACTCCTTTACTCTAATGCTCAATCTCGTGGCAAGTTCTATTGGTTCTACAGCCTGAGTACACGGTCCTGGTGCCACTTCTTCAGATTTTAAGATATGAATCAATGGTTTCGGGATTAACACAGTCTTTATAATTTGAAAACCTGACCGTTGTTTTGTTTGTAAAACCTGATGTTTTGGCTCTATGATTAATTTCTTGGATTGCACATTTTGTAGCCAAAGACTTAGAGCAAATTCTGAACTTATCATCACATCATGTGTTCTGGGAGTCAAATCATTGCATTTTGACTTTTGAGGGGTACACTCTGGAATCACCACAGACTTTGTAACTTGAAGTGGTGGTCCAGGGATCACTTCCACAGATTCACAGACTTTTGGGAGGGCAACTGACTGAGGAACTGAAAGCTGTGTCTTCGCAGTTTCTGTCACTCGATCTCATGGCTTTAGACTAATTCCTACAAAGTTTATCATTTGATCCAGTGATTCTATTGGAGTGATGCTTACATTTTCCAGGCTCAGATTCTGAGGTTTTGTTAGCTTAGCCACTACCCCTGCTGGCTGCTGTGTACCAAAGGTGAGCTCTACAGAGTCTCTATTTCCCACAACTTGACTGGTTTGCTTGCCTGACAACTCAGAGGATTCTTTGTGCAGTCACACCATAGAGGCCAAAGTTTTAGATTTGGGAATCTGAGGACCTGGCCCTGGTGTTATTCCTGAAGTGGAATCTGGGACGGGACAGAATGGCCTTGTTATTACAGATTGTTCCCTTTGAGATCTTTTCTTAGAGCCCACCCCCAGAGGTCCTAAGTCTTGAGGACATGGCCTTGGAGATTTTTCTGTAAATCCATTCTCTCTATTTACTGGCTTTGCAGGCATTCTAAGAAATTCTTTCCCTTGGTGTCTTGCTTCACAAGTCAACTCTATCATGTCTACAACATGATTCTTGAAGTTAAGGGTCATTCTATCAGATTCTGTAACCTCTTTTGTCTGTAAGTTCTTGAAATCTTGAAATTGAGGCCACGACCAAGAATGTAACTCAGGAGTTTCTGGGATCTGGTAGCTTTTCTGTAGGTTTGGGTCTGAGGATTTTGAATCTTGATCACTTAGTGTTGGAGTTCTGGTACTTGAAGAGCTAGCTTCAGGGGCATCTCTAATGATTCTAGGATGTTTTCTGTTGGTTTGGAGCTCAACCTCATAGATTTCTCTGTCATTTCTGTCCTTTTATGTCCCAACCCTTTTGCCATTTCTAAAGATTGCATATCATGGAAGATTGGTGATGAAGTAAAATTCACCAATTTAGGGACTTGACAGCTAGAGTTCGTGCTCATCTATGCAAAGTTCAACCTGTCGCTCTCGTCTCATGGATTTTGTGATTGGATGAATTGTCTGGGGCATTAGGTTCCCAGGTTTCACATTTTGAAGAATTGACTTTGGTCAGTTTCTGGCAGAGACACTGATGACAATTTCACCTGGTGTAAACCTTGCCACTTTGGCTCTGGAGTAAAATCCTAAGATTTTGCTGCTGTGATTTCAGTGACAAATTCTCAAATTTGATCCTGCGGTGGTAGCTCAGTAGTTAAGAGGCCGCACGCTGATAGGAAGGTACAGGGTTCGAGTCCCAGCAACCACTACTTCCTTCTGGTAGCTGAGTTCAGCTACTGGTCACTCCTGTTAATCAAATAAATAAATTTATTTTAAAAACGTGAAAATTTGACACTAGTCAGTGCTGGTCCTGCTAAGAGCTTCCTGGTGGACTGTGGTGCCAATGTCTTCATTGGTTTCTCCCGTGAAGCAAACAGTTGGCAATTCAGACTTTGCTGTTATCTTGAAAACATGGCTTTGGTGCAAAGGAAGACACAGGATGTTGTGAACTGTTCCAAAGAACTCACACTTTGAGACTGTGACGCTGGCTTCAGCTGCACAGCTTGAACATGTTGAGAACAAGGTTCTTGTGAAAACACCTTACTTCTCCAGTCATTCAGACCACAGCCAGGAGTCAGTTTTACAGCATTTGTACAAAAAGGTGTGTGTGCACTCTTCTCTGGAAACTTTCTATCTTCAGGAAGCGACGTTGGAAAAACCACAGAACTCACACCATTTGACTGTGGCCTCAAAGTAAGTATAGGTTGTGCACTTTGCTGCCATGACCCAAGTTGGTTCTTCAAAAATGCGATCTTTTGAAACTTTGCCCCAAGCATTAAGTTAGATGGATTCACGTCGTGAGAAGGTGATCCAGAATTTAACAGAACAGATGGACTTTTGAGACTCTGAGCCAGGGGTCAACTCAAAGGACTTTATGCTTTGCCACTGTGGCCCTGAACTGAGCTTTACAGAACATATGAATTGAGGTTTTGACTCAGGATTAAACCCAGAAGAACTCATACCTGTATGTTGTGGACCAGGATCGTATTCCATAGGTGCTATTCCCGCATTGTTTGACCCTGGACTTAATTCAGACTTCAAATCTTTCAAGTGTTGTTTTTGAAGTTTTGGAGCTTGTAAATGGGCCCCAGGCTTGTAGCCACTAGAATTTACAGACTGAGATTCTTGACTTAGAGTACATGCAGAAGAATTTATAGCTTTCAAATGTGTTCTACTATTGCACTAAACAGAATTTGTGGTAGTGACTCTGAAGTCAAATGAAGTGCATTTGGTTCCTGCAACCCTATTGATAATGGAGAATTACTGTGGCTTAAGATGAAATGCCACCGATTTTTCTCCTTGAATTTTTGACCTGGCAGTCAGTTCTCCTAAATGGAGAGAAACTTGAAGCAATCCCACTGAAATCAGGGACTAGACAAGGCTGTCTACTCTCTCCCTACCTGTGCTATATAGTACACGAAGCCCTCGCCAGAGCAATTAGACAACAAAGGAGCTCAAAGGGATTCAGATTGGTAAGGAAGAAGTCAAAGTATCACTCTTTGCAGATGATATGATAGTGTACTTAAGTGACCCCAAAATTCTACCAGAGAACTCCGAAACCTGATAAACAATTTCAGCAAAGTGGTTGGATATAAAATTAACTCAAACAAATTAGTAGTCACCCTATACTCAAAGGATAAAGAGGCTGAGAAAGAAATTAGGGAAATGACACCCTTCACAATAGTCACAAGTAATATAAAATACCTTGGTGTGACTCTAACCAAGCAAGTGAAAGATCTGTATGACAAAAACTTCAAGTCTCTGAAGAAAGAAAATGAAGATCTCATAAGATAGAAAGATCTCCCATGCTCATGGATTGTCAGGGTTAAAACAGTAAAACTGACCATCTTGCCTAAAGCAATCTACAGATTCAATGCAATCCCCATCAAAATTCCAATTCAATTCTTCATAGAGCTAGAAAGAATAATTTCCAAATTTATCTGAAATAACAAAAAACTCAGGATAGCAAAAACTATTCTCAACAATAAAAGAACCTCTGGTGGAATCACCACCCATGACCTCAAGCTCTACTATAGAGCAATAGTGATAAAAACTGTATGCTATTGGTACAGAGACAGGCAGGAAGATCAATAAAATAGAATTGAAGATCCAGAAATAAACCCACACACCTATGGTCACTTGATCTCTGATAAAGGAGCTAAAATCATCCAGTGGAAAAAGACAGCATTTTCTGCAAATGGTGTTGGGTTAACTGGCAGTCAACATGTAGAAGGATGCAAATTGATCCATTCTTATCTCCCTGTACAAAGCTCAAGAACAAGTGGATCAAGGACCTCCACATAAAACCAGATTCACTGAAACTAATAGAAGATAAAGTGAGGAAGAACCTGGAGCACAGGGGCACAGGGGAAAATTTCCTGAATAGAACACCACCAGCTTATGCTTTAAGATCATGAATGGACAAATGTGACCTCATAAAATTGCAAACTTCTGTAAGGCAAAGGACACTGTCAATAGGACAAAACGGCAACCAACAGATTGGGAAAGGATCTTTAATAATCCTACATCTGACAAAGGGCTAATATTCAATATATACAAAGAACTCAAGAAGTTAGACTCCAGAGAACCAAATAACCCTATTAAAAATGGGGTACAGACCTAAACAAAAAATTCTCAACTGAGGAATACCAGATGGCTGAGAAACACCTAAAGAAATGTTCAACATCCTTAATCATCAGGGAAATACAAATCGAAACAAACCTGAGATTCCACCTCACACTGTCAGAATGGCCAAGATCAAAAACTCAGGGGACAGCAAATGCTGGAGAGGATGTGGAGAAAGAGGAACACTCCTTCACTGCTGGTGGGATTGCAAGCTGGTAAAACCACTCTGGAAGTCAGTTTGGTGGTTCTTCAGAAAATTGGGCATAGTACTACCTTAGGAGTCAACTATACCATTCCTGTGCATATACTCAGAAGATGCTCCATGCTCTATTATGTTCATAGCAACCTTATTTATAATAGGTAGAAGCTGGAAAGAACCCAGATGTCCCTCAACAAAGGAGTGGATACCGAAAATGTGGTACATTTACACAATGGAGTACTACTCAGCTTTTAAAAACAATGAATTAATAAAGTTCTTAGGAAAATGGATGGAGCTAGAAAATATTCTTAGTGAGGTAACGCAATCACAAAAGAATACACATGGTATGCACACGCTAATAAGTGGATATTAGCCCAAAAGCTCAGAATACCCAAGATACAACTCACAGACCACATGAAGCTCAAGAAGAAGGAAGATCAAAGTGTGGATAATTTGATCCTTATTGGAAAGTGGATCTATGGCTCACAGCCAACCAATAGAATGAGCATAGGGTCCCCAATGGAGCAGCTAGAGAAAGGACCCAAGGAGCTAAAGAGGTTTGCAGCCCTGATGGAGGAACAATAATATGTACCAACCAGTACCCTCAGAGCTCCCAGGGTCTACACCACCAACCAAAGAGTACACATGGAAGGACCCATGACTCCAGCTACATATGTAGCAGATGTCCATTTCAGACATTGATGAGAGGAGAGACCATTGGTGCTGTGAAGGCTTGATTCCCCAGAATAGGGGAATGCAAGTCAGGAAATTGGGGGGAGTGATGAGCAGAGGGAGGGGTATCAGATAGGGGATTTTTGGAGGTATAACTCAGAAAGGGGATACAATTTGAAATGTAAATAAAGCAAATATCTAAGAAAAAAGAAAACCATAATTGCTAAAAGAATCTATAAATTTCTCATCATACATGTGAAAAATCCTGAAGTGATAAATGTATTAACTAGCTTGATTTAGTTATTACACAATGCATAAATAAACTTATGCTCCATAAATATGCATGAGTATTTGTTAGTAACAAATGTTTTTTCACGTGTGAATATTTGCTTGTATGTGTGTGCACCACTTGTATGCCTGGTGCTCTGAATCCAGAAGAGAGTGTTATATCCCCTGGAACTAGATGTACAGATGGTTGTGACCCACCATGTGGATGCTGGGAAGTGAACTTGGGTCCTCTGCAAGAGCAGCAAGTACTCTTAACCACTAAGCCATAACATTTTCAATCCAGCAGAAGAAATCCCCTGACATGCTCACTTAGAAGCTCCAAATGACAAATTCATCATTTTCTTCTAGCCCTTGGGAAATGCTAGGAAATTGGCCTTCACACTGAAAAGTATAAAAACTAAAGGGATGTCCCCAGAAACCGTTAACTGCAGGGTGATTGTGTGGTTCAGTTTCTATTTTTTACTTCTAATGCTCAAAGCCCATGGAGACATGCTGCCCACAGTTAGGGTGTGTCTTCCCCCATCTCAATGAGCCCACTCTAGAAGCTCCCTCACAGGCATGTTTGCATGTTTATCTCTTAGCAGACTGTCCATAGTGTTAAGTTCACATCATGAGAGGTCCTCAAACACCTTCAGGACATGAATTTTAGTGTCTGGATTGATGGTCCCATCATTAACAGTAAATGGAATACTTTGATTAAACTCTTAGGCTACAAAACCACCACCAGGCCAGATTGTGGTGGTGCATGCCTGTAAACACTCCACTTTGGAGGCTGACACACTAGGATTATAACAAGTTCAAAGCCAGATTAGGATATCTTGTAAGTTCCCATCTAGCCTGGGCTACTGAATGAAAGCACACCTCGCAAGTCTCTCCTGTTCAATCTAGAATTTCCATGTGATGAAAGATCTGAAGAATGGTGTATAGAAAGGAGATGCAAAATAGAGCTAAGACACATAGGAGATACAGTAATGATGCTCCAGAAGGAAGGGGGAGGGAGAATGGAGCAAGATATTACTTGTAGATTAATAACACTGAAATATATGGGAACTCAGCACTGTCTGCTCAATTTTCCATGAATGTAAAAACTGTTCATTTTTATGTTTGTGTGTGTGTGTGTGTGCATGGGCATGTTGCATGTTGGGATACATGTGTGTGCAGGGTGTGTCTACTTATGGGGAATGTGTACATGAAGGTCCAAGTCAACCTCAGGTGTCCTTCTTCAGGTACCACCGACATTTTTTTTTTTTTAGACAAGGTCTCTCGTTGGTCTGGGGATTGTCAGGAAGTCTAAATTGGCTGGGCAGGGATCTCCCAAGAATACCTATCTCTACCCCTTATCCATGGTGCTGGGATTACAAATATGTGCCACTGAACACAGATCTCTTACATAATTGTAGGGAGCAAAGTCAAGTCCTTGTGCTTGCAAAGCAAGCAAGTACTTTACCAACTGACATATCTCCTCATTCATAAAAATGGCTTTGAAGCAGTTTGTTCTTTGACTTAATAACTAGAAAGTTGTCAGAACTGAGAAACATTGATATGTCAGTGTTATGACAGCAGAAGCCCAAAAAATAGCTGAATTAAATACATTCAAAAATGCCAAGAACGGAAGAGAGTTCTAAAGGCTGCCCCAAATGAGAGAGTTATCATATCCAAATGAGCAGAAGGTGAATTACTGATGTGTTCTTAGAAATACTGGGTACCAGATAACAGAATAACATTCTTTAATGTGATAAAAGAAACAACTGCCTATCCGGATTTAGACAGTGAAGCTACATCAAATGAAAAATTTCCATCAAATTTTTCATCAAGCATAAACACAGTACACCTAATTTGGGCTGGTCAGAACTTACAGAATGACAATGATTATAAGTACTTGGGATTTATTCAGTGAATGGATAGATGTTTGCTATGACAGACACACTTGCACATCAGCATTTACTACAGCACTATTCATAAGTACATTACAGAACCAACCTATGTCACAACTGTGGAGGAATGGATTTTAAATATGTGTGCATACACAATGGATTCTTTCTGTCATAAAGAAGAACAAAGTCACAATTTTCAGGGAAAAGGATACAACTGGAGCTCATAGTAAGCAAAGTAAACCAGCTCAGAAACACCAAAATCCAATGATTTTTCTCATTTGTAATTCCTAGTTTTTATATAGATGTGAAAAATCACTTATGTAAACACACCATTAAAGTAGAAACGAAATTACCTTAAAGAATAAATGAAACTAATGGGGAGACTGGAGGACCAAAGTGGGGACAAATGGGGGGCTGTGTTCAATGTACAGCGTATAGCATCTGAAAATATTCTCCTGTAACCAGTACCACATACAGTAGATATACACAGTGAAACTAAAATAATGCATGATTGTCTAAACATAACACAATGATCAACACATTGTACCATAATAACAAAGCAGAGAACTGTCATGGCCATATCAATGGTGCAAAAAAAATCTCCAACATCTATTCATGTATTTTAAAAGACATTCACAAATCAAAAATACCAGGCAATGTTCTTCAACATGCCTTGGTTCCAATGTTATAATCCTAACCACAAGATAAGAGTGTTAGTAGGTGGGATTCCTGGGAGGTAGCTATGGCATGAGATGCAAAGCTACAAAATATTGTAGAAAGTGAGTAGTAAATAAGATGTTCCTTGCTCAGAATTGGAAGGTTTGATGCTAAAATAGCAATAGTATCAAAGCAATCTATATATTCTATAGGGATGCTCTATAACCCCTATTTAAATCTCAAAGTCCTTTTTTACAGAATTGAGAACCCTGTCCTAAAAATTTAAAGGAATTGCAAAGGTTCCTCAGGAGCAAAAAAAAAAAAAAAAAAAAAAAACCTTGAATAAAGAAAAGTTAAATGACTCAGTTTCTGTTTTAAAAACTGTGTAAAAAGCTACAGTAATCAAAAACAATTTTGGAACTGGCATGGGAACAGACCTTTAGCGTCAATGGTATCTAACACTGAAAATCAGCTGGTTCTCTGTACAGGCACCATGACCATTCAATACAAAAAAAAAAAAAAAAGTGGTTCTGGGACAACTGGAAGCCCATGTGTAAATGAATGAAAATGGGTTTTTTACTTCACATCATATTTAAAAACAAATTGGAGATGAGAATAAACACCTAAATCTAAGAACTAAAATTATGAAACTCTTGACAAATGAAGAAGAAGGATAAGGAGGCGAATGAGAAAGAAGAGAAGGAGGAGAAGAAAGAGGAGGAGGAGAAAGAGAAGAAGAAGAGGAGGGGCCATGGGGAGATGGTTCAGTAGCAAATACTGCTCTTGCAGAGGACCTGTTTTCAGTTCCTAGTATCCATGTCAGATGATTCACAATAGACTGGAATTCTAGTTCCAGGGCAATCCAATCACCTCTGGCTTCTGCTGGCACCTGTGCTCATAGTCTTAAGCACAATTACACACATACACAATTATACAAACACACGATTTTAAAAATAATAAAAATAAACCTAAACAAGAGAAAGAATTGTAATGGTTAATCTTACATCAACTTGGCTAGGCTATGGAACCAAGTGGTATGGTCATATATTAGCCTAGAACATTTCTTTGACAGTAATTCTTACATATGACTAACATTTAGAATTAGTACACTTTAAAGCAGATTGCTTTCCATACTGTGAGTGGGCATCACCCAATCAGCTGAAGGCTTTAAGAGCAGAGA
Source organism: Tokudaia muenninki (assembly GCA_036184385.1). Lineage (NCBI taxonomy): Eukaryota > Metazoa > Chordata > Mammalia > Rodentia > Muridae > Tokudaia > Tokudaia muenninki. Next base: position 18,387,874 of record BTHS01000008.1, read on the forward strand.
CCAGAACTCGCTGAAGAGAAAAGACTTCCACAGGAGTGAAGTACAAAAGGGGTACCCATTTCCCTAGCCTGCCCTTTCCTGCATGTTTTGGACTCAGGACAATGACACTAACTTTAACCTAAGTTTGTCTATGAATTTCAGAGGAGCCATGAGAACCAATTTCGTAGCCTCAGTTTCTCTTCCTTTGTGTGTGTGTGTGTGTGTGTGTGTGTCTGTGTGTGTGTGTGTGTGTGTGTGTGAGAGAGAGAGAGAGAGAGAGAGAGAGAGAGAGAGAGAGAGAGAGATCTAACTACAGAACTCCAAAATCCCTTGAAAGTTTCTGTTACACTAATGAGATTCAAATGTATATTCACTTCATTTTTAGGTGAGGAAGCTGGAACAATCTTCATTCTAAAATCCAATTAAGATCTAAATTTATGGGGCACAATGAAAGCAGTGCCAAGAGGAAAACACATAGCTTTGAGTGTCTCCAAAAAGAAACTTGAGAGAGCATATACTAGCAGCTTCACAGCACACGGGAAAGCTCTAGAACAAAAAGAAGCAAATACACCCAAGAGGAGTAGACAGCAGGAAATAATCAAACTCAGGACTGAAAGAATCAACAAAACCAGGAGTTGGTTCTTTGAGAAAATCAACAAGATAGACAAACCCTTAGCCAGACTAACCAAAGGGCACAGAGACAGTAACCAAATTAACAAGATCAGAAATGAAAAGGGAAATATAACAAGAGAAATTGAGGAAATTCAAAAAATCATTAGATCCTACTACAAAATCCTATACTCAACACAACAGGAAAATCTGGATGAAATGGACAATTTTCTAGACAGATACCAAATACCAAAGTTAAATCAGAATCAGATAGACCATCTAAACAGTTCCATAAGCCCTAAAGAAATAGAAGCAGTCATTGAAAGTCTCCCAACCAAAAAAAAAGCACATGACCAGATGATTTTAGTGCAGAGTTCTATCAGACCTTCCAAGAAGACCTAACACAAATACTTTTCAAACTATTCCACAAAATAGAATCCAAAGTTACACTACCCAACTCATTCTACGGAGCCACAATTACTCTTATACAAAAAACACACAAAGATCCAACAAAGAAAGAGTACTTGAGGCCAATTTACTTATGAATATTGATGCAGAAATACTCAATAAAATTATTGCCAACCGAATCCAAGAACATATCAAAACAATCATTTACCATAATCAAGTAGGCTTCATCCCAGGGATGCAGAGATGGTTCAATATACAGAAATTCATCAATGTAATTCACTACATAAACAAACTAAAAAAAAAAACCCACACAGTCATTTCATTTCATGCTGAGAAAGCATTTGACAAAATTCAGCATCCTTTCATGTTAAAAGTCTTGGAAAGATCAGGAACTCAAGGCCCATACCTAAACATAGTAAAAGCAATATACAGCAAACCAGTAGCCAACATCAAACTAAATAGAGAGAAACTTGAAGCAAGCCCACTAAAATCAGGGACTAGACTGCCCTCTCTCTCCATATGTATTCAATATAGTACCTGAAATTCTAGCTATAGCAATTAGACAACAAAAGGAGGTCAAATGGATTCAAATTGGAAAGGAAGAAGTCAAAGTATCACTTTTTGCAGATGATATGATAGTATACTTAAGTGACCCCAAAAACTCCACCAGAGAACTCCTACAGCTGATAAACAACTTCAATAAAGTTGCAGAATATAAAATTAACTCAAATCAGTAGGCTGAAAAAGAAATAATGGAAAAGACACCCTTCACAATAGTCACAAACAATATAAAGTATCGGGGTGTGACTCTAAAAGATCTGTATGGCAAGAACTTCAAGTCTCTGATGAAAGAAATTGAAGAAGACCTCAGAAGATGGAAAGATCTCCCATGCTCATGGATTGGCAGGATTAGTATAGTAAAAATGGCCATCTTACCAAAAGCAATCTACAGATTCAATGCAATCCCCATCAAAATTCCAACTCAATTCTTCATAGAGTTAGAAAGAGCAATTCTCAAATTCATCTGGAATAATGAAAAACCCAGGATAGCTAAAATTATTTCTCAACAATAAAAAAATTTCTGGGGGAATCAGTATCCTGGACCTCAAGCAGTACTACAGAACAATAGTGATAAAAACGGCATGGTATTGGCACAGTGATAGGCAGGTAGATCAATGGAATAGAATTGAAGACCCAGAAATGAACCCACATACCTATGGTCACTTGATCTTTGACAAAAGAGCTAAAACCATTCAGTGGAAAAAAGATAGCCTTTTCAATAAATGGTGCTGCTTCAACTAGTGGTTAGCATGCAGAAGAATGCAAATCAATCCATTCTTATCTACCTATACAAAGCTCAAGTCCAAGTGAATCAAGGACCTCCACATAAAACCAGATACACTGAAAGTAATAGAAATGAAATTGGGGAAGAGCCTCGAGCACATGGACACAGGGGAAAATTTCCTGAACAGAACACCAATAGCTTATTCTCTAAGATCAAGAATTGACAAATGGACATCATAAAATTACAAAGTTTCTGTAAGGCAAAGGATGCTGTCAATAGGACAAAATGGCAACCAACAAATTGGGAAAAGATCTTTGCCAACCCTACATCTGACAGAGGGCTAATATCCAGTATATACAAAGAACTCAAGAAGTTAGCCCCAGAGAACCAAATAACCCTATTAAAAATGGGGTACAGAGCTAAACAAAAAAATTTCACCTGAGGAATATCAAATGGCTGAGAAGTACCTAAAGAAATGTTCAACATCCTTAGTCATCAATCAAAACAAATGTAAATCAAAACAACCCTGAGATTTCACCTCACACCAGTCTGAAAGGCTACGATCAAAACCTCAGGAGAGACTGCAGGTGCTGTCGAGGATGTGCAGAAACAGGGACACTCTTCCACTGCTGGTGGGATTGCAAGCTGGTACAACCACTCTGGAAATCAGTTTGGCAGTTCCTCAGAAAACTGGGCATAATACTATCAGAGGACCCTGCTATACCACTCCTCTGGCATATACCCAGAGGATTCTCCAGCATGTAATAAGGACACATGCTCCACTATGTTCATAGCAGCCTTATTTATAATAGCTAGAAGCTGGAAAGAACACAGATGTTCCTCAACAGAGGAATGGATATACCGAAAATGTGGTACATTTACACAATGGAATACTACTCAGCTATTAAAAACAATGAATTTATGAAATTCTTAAGCAAATGGATGGAATTAGAAAATATCCTGAGTGAGGTAACCCAATCACAACAGAACACACATGGGGCGCACTCACTGATATGTGGATATTAGCCCAGAAGCCTGGAATACCCAAGATGCATTTCACAGACCAAATGAAGCTCAAGAAGGAGGAAGATCAAAGTGTGGATACTCTGCTCCTTCTTAGAAGGGAGAACAAAATACCCACAGAAGGAGATACAAAGTGTGGAGCAGAGTCTGAGGGGAAGAACATCCAGAGACTACCCCACCTAGGGATCCATCCCATATACAGTTACAAAACTAGATACTATTGTGGATTCAACAAGTACTTGCTGACGGGAACCTGATATGGCTGTCACCTGGGAGGCTCTGCCAGTGCATGACATATACAGAGGGGGACACTCTCAGCCAACCATTGAACTGAGCACAGGGTCCCCAATGGAGGAGCTAGATCAAGGACCCAAGGAGCTGAAGGGGTTTGCAGCACCATATGAGGAACAACAATTTGAACCACCCAGTACCCCCAGAGCTCCCAGGGACTAAACTATCAACAGAAGAGTACACATGGAGGAACCCATGGCTCCAGATGCATATGCAGCAGAGGATGGCCTTGTTGTTGTACCATAATAACAAGCAGAGAACTGTCGTGGCCATATCAATGGTGAAAAAAAAAAACAAAGAAAAAAACAATCTTCATTCTAAAATCTAATTAAGAACTGACCAGTCCCCCCTCAGCTCACGACCTGCCTCTGTCCCGCCCCCCCCACTCCCCTCCTGGTCTGACCTCTGATAGGTTTAGTAAGAAGGTGCTGTTCCAATAGGGAGACCACAAGAGGGTGGTGCATCCACTAGGCCAGGATGGGACAGGCAAACTGCTCCAGTTCAACCATCAGCTCGCCCTAAGCTCGAGATGGAGGAGTTGGAGGATCAATAGGCAGCAATGAATAGGCTGGGGGGCGGGGTGTAGGGAGGTGGGGAGGGGCGGCGGGCCTGAGCCTAGCAACTGGCAGTAGTTCCATTGGAACTGACATCCTGTATCTGTGCTGTGCGCATGCCTGTGTCTGGCAGAGCTGGTGTGAGAAGAAGAGACAATCCTTTTTCGCTGCCGGGATAATCAAGAGTTTTGTACATGCATGTGCATGCACTTTTTTTTTTGTACGGGAGGGGGTTCTATATAGAGACGTGACATTCAGTTTTGTTCTGGAGATGTGACTGCTAATGAGGAAAGGCGGGGGTGAAGTACAGTTGCAAACTAGCTCTGCCTCTTCTAGGACTTTGAGCATCTCCCTAAGGACCATGGGCCAATGGTGCTCTGAAGGTAAGTTCCAGAGACAGGCAGCTGTGAGGCTAGCATTCATTGAGGAAATGAATCCTGTGTGTCGAGGTCTGATGGTTTCTTTTCCCCGCTCAGATCCTAGGGAGTCAGGGTTCTCTGTGGGGCGGGAGACCCCCAGCACCATCAGGGCACTCGGGCAGCACTTGCAGGAGGGAGAGGCGTGGGCTGCTGTCCATTTCAGCTTCTGAAACAGGTGGGTGATGCTTGGGGACACAGAAGGCGTCTTCCAGGAGCTTGCATTACCGCGGGGCTACTCTGGAAGTCACTCTTCCTTTAGACAACGGTTGCCCAAACCTGGCCTGTTCAGAAGGACATCGGCCAGTATTTCAAGGCGTTCATTGTTGGGTTCGTCCGTGCTGCAGAAGGTATATTGATGCCCATACATACAGGGGTGAAGGGTCAAAGCTGGAAATTCACCAGACGGAGGCACAACGATTGAAAGCAGCAGAGTCAAGAACACAAAAGAGGCAGGGAGGACAATCTGAGCCACAAAGCCCTGCGGCTGCGGACAGCGTGATGGAATCTCTTGACCAGCAGCGCCTGCAGGTGTTGAAGTATCAGCCGAGCTCCGGTGTGGAATGGGACACCGGGGTCCTCGGGCTCTGGGGAAGAAACATGGGTTCACATCCACGCACCCTCGTTTAGCACCTTCCCATTTAGCCAGGAAGAAGAGCAGAAGGAAAAAGCTAGCTCAGAGGAGGTGAAGGGAAAATGGAAGAGGTAGTGACTCTAGAGAGTCGGGGCTGCAGATGTCTCTTCCTGGTCCAACATTCCCTCGACAGGGTCTTGATGTGGATGCGCCCCATCCTTGACCTACTCTACACAGAGACAAAGCAGGAATGTTGTGTTTGACAGACGTTTAGAAAACAATTCCTCACAAACTCTCTCAGGCATCTGCAATTGTTGCAGCTTGCTAACATGGTTGCTTGGTTAGGTACTGGGGACAATTTGAGCAACAGGTGATAGCCAGCTCTACTGTCAGATGCAGGATCCTATCTTAGCCCAGCCACATGCAAGTTGGCCCACTCTTCTTAACCTCCCTTTCTCCTTAAAGTTCTCTGTTTTGAACGCAACAGGAGTGGGATCACACATGCAGAGCACCTACCACAGTCCCAGGCACACTGAGGCCACTCAGGGGCTGCTACTTTACCTAGCAGAGGAGCATGATGAAGAATATGAGCTAAAGGAGGTATCATATGGATCTAGACAGAATGGGTGTTTTTGCCCAAGATCCTGGACTGTCCTATGCCATTGACTAACCCAAGATTCTCAGCACTGTATGACATTGCCACCTGGTGGCCAAAATCTAGCACTTTTGAATTCCGCTCGAATCTTTTGATTATTTTCCACTCCTAGATTTTGTAAAATATAAAGTCTTATTCAAATGAAAATTTAAAAAAAGAAGAGTTTTGGCCAGAACTTTGAGTACACATAAGGATATTGAGGAGCCCGGCAAAAAGCACGCACTGTGGCGCTGAAACGGATTAATAAGGAACTTAGTGATTTGGCCCGTGACCCTCCAGCACAATGTTCTGCAGGTCCAGTTGGAGATGACACATTTCATTGGCAAGGCACAATTATGGGACCTAATGACAGCCCATATGAAGGTGGTGTATTCTTTTTGACAATTCATTTTCTTACAGACTACCCCTCCAAATTACCTAAGGTTGCATTTACAACAAGAATTTATCATACAAATATTAACACTAAGGGCAGCATTTATCTTGACAGTCTAAGATCACAGTGGTCTCCTGCTTTAACTATTTCTAAAGTCCTTTTATCCATTTGTTCACTGCTAGGTGATCCAGACCTAGATGACCTCCTAGTGCCAGAGATTGCACAGATCTATGAAACAGACAGAGATAAGTCAACAGAGTATCTCAGGGATGGACTCAGAAGTATGCCATGTGATGCTACCTTAAAGTCAGAATAACCTGCATTATAGCTGGAATAAACATTAAATTACTGTTCCTTTTTGATTTTCTTATCCAGCTGCTCCCCTATCAGAACTCATCTTTTTTAATTTTATTTTTTTGTTTACCTCCCTCCATTCATTCCCATCCTCATCTGAAAAGACTTAAGTTCTTCCAGCTTTGGACAATAACTTCTTTTAGAAACCGTAAAGTAGTTACAGGAGAACAGTTGCCCAAGATTCAGAAAAAATATTTTTAAGACTGGAGCATGTGTATTACATGGCCAATGTCATCACTCTGACTTGGTTATGAGACTAAACCAATCCTTATTGCTCTAACATGCTGAAGAAGCCATCAGAGGGGGAGGGAGATGGATGCTCAGCTGTCACATTGAAGGAAGCAATATTATTCCAACAGCGTCCATTCTCCTTTAAACCTTCCACTATTAGAGATTTGAGGTCATGAGATGTACTTTATGCTCATAACTGATGTGGCAGGAGAATTGGTATTGAGTTATAGCATCAGCAGAACAGAAAATGTGATGTATTTTATGCAAGTCAGCAAAGGAATGACCTCTTCTTGTTCTACAGAGAATGAAAATTGGAAGTCAAACACCCTTTGTATTCCAAAATAGGGTTTGAAAACACTTTGTAATTTTCATCTAAATTGGTAGGAGGCTTAGAGCTATTAGTTAATCGATCTTCCAATACTGTTTAATATAGCACTGAATAAATGATGTGAGCTGTCAATGGAAGAGTGATCAACTAATACCTCTCCTAGTAATTGACTTATTTTTCTTCAATAAAGTTGCATAAACCATTGCGTTAACTGCCTGAATTAATCAGCATGGGAAACAATCCTTTGTAAATGCAAAGCTGTTTTTATGTCTACTGTCGGGATTTGCTTCATTGTTTGACATTAAATGATGATGTAAAGTTCAGTTAAAGTTCACAGTCTGTTACAGGTTGACACATAATTTGACCTGATTTTTGAAGAATTAATAAGCTACTCAAATAATGTAGCATTAATAGGCTGCACATGATTCTGACAGCCCTAGAGTTCATGAATGGATTTGGGACTCAGCAGTTTTGAAACGTGTATATGGAGTTTAAGAAACTTATTTTCCAGGTGCATCCCCTTCTAACTAAAATTTTCTTCATCTTGAACACTTAACAGCTTAAAAATATCTATATCTAGATAGATAGATAGATAGATAGATAGATATAACTTGGGAGTAATAATGGGTCAAAATTTACACAATAAAGTATTGTTTTGGTGTAAAAAATAAAAGACCTGACCCGTCAATATATTTCAGATACAGAGATGCATAAATCCCAAACAAAATATCAGCAACCTGAACCTAATAAATCTAATAAAAAGAGTATTGGGACTAACATTATTAATGTATTACATGTATCCTAGGAATTTACACTTGACTTACCTTACATTTTCATGTAGCTCAGTACACAGATTGAACAAACATGAAAATAGCATATGACCATCAAAATAGAGACAGGAAATGTACTTAATATTTAGCACCTAGTATAAAGAGATTAACTTTACAAATTTAAAATGAGTTTCAAAAAAATTAACATCAATTCTTTAAAAATTAAACTCCCTTAATTTGGTAAAACATTTGAAAAACTACAAAAAAACCTGGTGAACTATAAAATTTTTATTGACTTAATAAAGAAGATGACAGATGCCCACAGCTTCTGCATATCATACCCAAAGTCATAATCATGAAAGCAAGGAGAATAAAAACTTAAGAAGTAATAAAGAATAACGGAAAATAAAGTCAAAGTGATAAACTTAGCAGGGCCCTCTAAGCAGGTCAACATGAAAAGACCTGCTGTATTTTCAGGTTTCAGCATCATTTAGGAAACAGCATTTATAATATCTCACCAGGCCTGGGAATGTAGTTCAGTGGTCGACTGCTTGCCTAGCAAACATGAGAGCCTTGATTTGATCCATGACACTAAAGAGAGATAGGTAGATAGTAGATAGATAGATAGATGACAGATAGATAGATGATAGATAGATAGATAGATAGATAGATAGATAGATAGATAGATAGATAGATAGATGATAGATAGATAGATAGATAGATAGATAGATAGATAGATAGATAGATAGATAGTAAATAGATAGAAAAATAGATGATAGACAGACAGACAGACAGACAGACAGACAGATAGATAGAAATTAGATAGGTAGATAAAAGTAAAATGTCATACCAACCCTGACATTATGTGCCTCCTTCCCCTACAGAAAACAAATTCTGATCTTAGATCCAACTTCCTTCTGATTCATGTTCATGTACTTGTGATCGGCTCATTTATGAAGGGAAGAGGTTTATTTGACTTCATGATTCTGGAAGTCTAAGAACCTAGCGCTAGCATGTCCTTAGCTTTTGATGGGGTCTCTGCATAGCTACAGCTCACAGCAGAAACAGATGAACCAGTGGATGGATGTGTAAGACAAAAGAGTTCCAACTCCTGTGGCAGCTAAGCTGGTCCTCAGATAGTGAGGAGCCATGCCTGCAAGACCTTACCCAGTCTAGAAAGAGCAGAGTTAATCTCTCTTGAAGGTTATACTTTCCAAACATGCTTCCCTGGCAAATGTGTTTCTACAAGAGTTTTGGAGAAATCCCAACTCATAGGAAGTACAAGAGGCAGCAGAATGTGTCAAATGATGGGAAGGGGTGTATTATAATTTTTCCTAATTAAAATTGTATGCATGTATACAATAAAATGTAATACTCTCCTCCCCTTCCAGGTTTTCCCTCAACCCCCACAAATGTCGACCTTCCCATTTCATGTTTTATTGTTTTTTTGATAATCCACTAAGTCCAACTAGTACTACCCATATATAAATGGTTACACAGCATGGATATTGGATCAACAAAATGTTGGCTGTGAAGTCTATAGCAATGACCGTTTTCTCCAGTACATTAATGGAACAAATAGAAGGGAAAAAAGAGAATCTGTAGACTAGAGCAGAGTCAGAGACAAAGTGTTCAATATCAACAATAACAACAAATAACAATTCATGTCAGTGCATGTCTTTGGAATTTAAATATTGATGTATATTTGAGGTATTAAGGAACTGTTCACATTTTATTGTTCAATTTTAGGTGTAATAATGATATTATGATTAATTCTTTTCCTTTTTTTCTTTTGCAGAGTGGAGGCAGGATCTGAAACTATATGTACTAAAATATTTATCATGAAATTATCTGGGGGCTGGAGAGATGGCTCAGTGGCTAAGAGCACTGACTGCTCTTCCAAAGGCTCTGAGTTCAAATCTCAGCAACCACATGGTGGCTCACAACCATCTGTAATGAAATCTGATGTCCTCTTCTGGGGTGTCTGAAGTACAGCTACAGCGTACTTACATATAACAAATAAAAATAATCTTAAAAAAAAAGAAATTATCTGTGGTTTGCTTCAAAATAATGTAGCAAGGGTTGAAAGAGAATGACAGGTCAGTGAGGAGTCATCACACCATCTTTTTTCCTCTTAAATTGAGAATAGAATGTAGGGCCTAGCACATAACCAATTCAATTTGCCTGAAATTATCCTTACTAAATGTTAGGGAGTGAAATTAAGAAAATTCCAATATTGCTAGAGGGATGGCTCAGTGGTTATGAGCACATTTTGCTCCTACAGAAATCTTGAGTTCAGTCCCCAGCACCCATATCAGACAGCTCACTATAACTGCCGTAGCTACATCAAATGGGTTACCGGGTTCTCTGGAAGGAAATCTGGGGATAGAAACGGGATGGCAAGAGAAACATGGAGGCAAGACTAATTTCCTGCTCAAGGCTTAAAGTTTATTAGGGTTCTCCAAATATATAGGTGGGGGAAGACCCTTTCGCCAAAGGCTGGAAACAGGTCTGCAGAACAGGTTCGCTTGCTCTGTAGGTGGCTGGCATCAAATGGTGGCTAGTGTCTCTCAGGAAGCTGCAGGTCCTTGGAGAACAAAGGGTTTCACCTTGGTCTGAGCACTCCACCCTAGGTGGAACAGGATTATGGCTAGCACAGGAATTTCCACTCACAGGCTGGGGGAAGGGCACAATTCCTCCCTTTTCATTAGTTTTAAGAGAAGGTATCAACCAAGTCGATAATCATCCATCAAAGGACAGAGGGCATTAACCAGGGAGTGGAATATTGACCTGATCCTCCTAAATACTTTATGGTGTCTTTTTATGGAGGAGAGGATCTAGGCTTCCTTGTCTAAGGAATGACTTTAAACACCAACCTCTATGCAATCAGGTTTGCTTCACAGGGGACCCAGAGGCAGAAAACATGGTCCTCCCCTTACAGTGCTTTGCCTCGCACCTCCCACTGGTGCCCATGTCGGCTTGTAAGCAGACACACATAGATCTGAGTTCTATGTGGCTCCATGAAAGAGATCCGCTTGTACAGGTTTTGATGCCAGGGTGTCAATTTGTTGCCAAACACCCTGCAAGTGTCTTTGACTGACAGACCTTTATAGCACACCTTTTCCCCAATACAGACCAAGTCACAAAAGGACCTAGAAATATGCACTCAGTATATTTCTTCATAGCAATGAAAAATTGTCATGGTGAGCCTTGCCTGAATGAAAACATTCAGCCTGCTTAAGATACAAAAGAAGGAGTTAAGAACAGGACAGAATTAACTTGTCTGGAAGGCCCAAGGTATTCAATTCAGTTGCAAATTAGCAGCTATCAGACACAAAAGCTAACCTCTGGGGTGGGGGAGGTAGCTTTGTGATTCAACAGATAAGCTGTTACTTCTCAGAAAGAGTGGAGACTATATTCTAAATTAACTCAGCTGACTGATAAAGATTATTAGCCATCTTCATAATTGGAATCTCCAATATTGGATTTATTTCTAGACCAGTCTATGATTGAGTAAACTGATCATATTAAAAGAAAGAGAAGAGTTATTATAACTCCTCCCTTAGATTAATTTTTCTAAGTCAGTTTTAACAGTCTCCATGTTCTCTGTCCCACAAGGTCTAAAAGCTTGGAGCAGGGCAGTTTATCTAATCTGGGATGTTGACAAGTAAAGTCACCATTGTCAGGGCACTCAGCAAGTCCACAGTCGGCATTTTCTTCAGCATGTCACACCAATCACTCTGGCAGCTAGCATGCTTCTGCAGCATTTTGTGGAAAAAAACACAAACCTGCCTTCTTCCCCATATTAAATACCTAATCAGGATCATGCCATATGCCAATAAGTGGATCCTTCCATCTCACCTAGGCATCAGTATGCTTAGTTGTAGGATGCTATAGACACTCAGCAAGGAGTTCCTTGGCATCCAAATTTTAAAATTTTCTTAAAAATATACAAGCATGATTTAAATACTATGCACGGGGATATAATTTCCCCTTTTTGTATTTTTAAGAAGATACTGTTTTAAAGGTTTACAATATCTTGTCCTTGAGAATCATAAAGAATTAAATTGTTGTTAAATTGATGTCAAAGATATCTCAAATGCTTGATGACTGTAATAAATAGGCAGTTTCATTATCTTTTTTAATCTAAGTTGGAACACCAAGCATAGACAATAATGTAGGCAGTGACCATGTAAGCATAGAAAATTATTTTCTTTTCCTGTTAGAGCAGTTACAACTAGAAAGCCTGAAAATGTATCATTAGTCACATGTACATATTTTAATTTTCTAAAATCAGAAATACGAGCACCATTTGTAATGATTGATTAAGTCCTCTAGAATTAACACCATTATGTGGTACAGGTAGAAATTGGGGACACCGAGAACAAGTCTTTACAATTTGATGCACACATTTTCTAAAAATATAAAATTATTTTTAAGTCATTACTATTTTCATGATGTAAAGAATGATGGTATGGCCAATTGTTTCTATGTAAGGCCTATAGTCTGCCTGGGATATAAATCTCTTGTGACCTTGCCTCAAGGGGTTTTGTCCAGGCAATCTAGGATGAGCTATTTTTAAAGGTTTATAAATTTATTATATATAAGTATACTGTAGCTGTCTTCAGACATACCAGAAGAGGATGTCAGATATCATTACAGGTGGTTGTGAGCCGCCATGTGGTTGTTGAGAATGAACTCTTATATTTTTGGTTGTGAGCCTAGCCTTTAACTGCTGAGCCATTGCTCTAGCCCATGGAAAAGCTCTTAAATGTCCAGAGGACAGTCATTTGAAGGAATATATCTTTTCTTAACTTGAATTGTATTTGTATAAATAATTGAAAATTTAAGAATTAGCAGTATTTTAAGCAATTGCAAGTATATATATATATATATATATATATATATATATATATATATATATATATGTATGTATATAGGCTATCAGTATACAAATTAAAAGCTTGATTTTTAACATTTTAAAAATAGTCACTACAGCACACAAGTCAATTACCTGTGCTGAAGCAGGGGAAACTCAAAAGAATAAACATGTGATCCAATTACATGAGCTTTACTCCCACAGTAGATGCATTCTTTATGGAATGCATGTATAAATCTATAGAAAATACAAAAGCATGTAAGGAAGCAAATTTAACAACTTATCTTTTGGATAACAATTATCAATTTTGTCTAAAAGGCTTGCCATGTAATAGACCAACTATCAATACTATGTAATGACCAGTTTGTCGTTTGAAACAAGGAACAAATACTTCATCAGGTTCTTAAGACATTTCTTTTAAAATACTTTCATGATTTTATCTTACAACAAATTAACTTTTTCAAAATCTTCCAAAATGGATTTTTCAGATTCACATCTTCTCTGGAGCTGGCCACTGTCCTCAGTTTGGATTAGGTCCCGTACCATACACTTCAAACTGCAGTTTAGAAAGCAGAGTCAAGCAGAATCAGAGAGAGTTAGGATAGCTAGAGTGGGAACTCTCATAGATTTTGAGGTACTGGGATTTCTAAGTCTGCAGGTCTCCATGTTTCCCAGCTGCTGTTGACCTGAGATGCATCAAATTGAGTAGTGGCTTTAGAGGAACACCTTATCCTAGGACCTATTGTCTTACTGCCAAATTTATTTATACTCTTTATTTTGGAGTAATCATAGAAGCTGCAGTAATAGTACAGTAAATCCCAGTTACCCTTTCTCACCTATCCTTTTTAACACCTTTTTTTAACAAGTTATTTTATATGTAAGTATATTTTTTGCATGTATGTATGTGTATTACATGCATGGCCAAGAGATTCAGAAGACATCATTAGATCCCCTGGAACTGTATTTATAGGCAGTTTTGAGAGGCCATGTAGGTGCTGGGACTCAACTCAAGTTCTCTGCAAGAGCAGCCAGTATTTTAACCATTGAGCCATCTCCCCAGTCCCACTCTTCACATCTTATATGACTTCAGTACACTTTTCAAGACTATGAGATTTAAATGTGAGGTGGAGGATCCAGAATCAAAGGGCATCCTTGGCTACATTGCAAATCCAAAGCCAACTTAAGCTCCATAAACCCTATCTCAATAAAATGAAGACATGAGTATATTTACTCTTAACTCTAGCCTTCATTTTGCAACTCATATTTTCCCACTAGTGCTCAGAATCCAATCTAGAGCACCATGTTGCTGGAGACCCAACCCAGAGACCTCTGAGTCCTAGGCAAGTGTTCTATCACTACACCAGCAAAGAAAATAAATCCCTAAAATTGAGTCTCTGTGATGTTCTCTTTATACTTAGATTGAGATTCTGTATTTGGGGAGGAGTAGGAATGGAGAATACACAGCAGTGGCCCACCCTTCTTATTCCAGCACATCAAGAGGGACATGCCATCAACTTGTAACACTAGTGTCAAGCCACTTGCAGAGTGTGCATGTTGCATCTCTCTACCTGATGTTACTATTTTCCTTTAATCATACTTTGCTTCCAGCAGTGTCCTACAAATCTAACTCCTATTGCAGGTACGGGGATAGGATGATTATGCTCCATCTCCTGGAGGAATAATGTAACACATACTACTTGAAGTTTTTGAGTAAGAAAGATTTGCCACCCCCTCAGCACTTTCTGTTTTTTCACTTATATTTATTGATATGGATGCATGTATATTTCTTTTGTACTTGGTGTTATGGCTCAATACTATCCTTCATTTTCTTGCACTGTTTTTCCAGCTTTATCTGTGGGAAATTCTTCTTGCCTGCTTGCTTTTGATAGACCTCATCATTGTAGGTATAAATTTTTTGCAGCCAATTTTAATAAATTTTCATCCTCTTCTCTTGCCAACCACCCACCAGAGGTAGTGGAAGAGAAGTTTTTAGGAGATGGAGGTCGTGGACCTGTTTAGCAGTAGTTCTTTATGGGCAAGCTCAATCTTCTTGGTCAACAGTTCAGTCCCATAGCAAACACCAGATACAAACCAGCAGCTGCAGTCCAGTCCTCTTGACAGGCAGACACCATGCATGAACCAGCAGCTGCAGTTCAATTCTGAAGAAACTGCAAGGTTCACCAACCAGCCTGAGGCAAGGCTGCAGAAGCAGCAAGAAGCCTCAGGAACTTCATGAGAAGTTCTTTGGTGAGTGTACTGGCTATTCCTGGTTGTCAACTTGACTATATCTGGAATGAACTAATCAAGAATTGAAAGGCTCACCTATGATCCTAATCTGGAGGCTCAGAGATACAAGTTTCTGACCTGGATCTTGGCATGGAGATCTTGAAGCATAGTGACTATGAATGCCAGAAGATTAAGGCAAGGAGATCTCCAAGTTCAAAGTCATCTGGGATTAAAGGCAAGGTGGCACATGCCTTTAATCTGGGCTACACCGTCTGCTCGAGACCTACATAAGGACATTGGAAGAAGACTCTCTCACTCTTCCTTGCCTGCTTGCCTTGTGGGACTGAGCAACTGCTAGATCCTTGGACTTCCATCCACAGCTGCTGCTGACCATTGTAGGGGAGTTGGACTACAAGCTGTAAGTCATCGACTAATTCCCTAACTATATAGAGACTACCCATACGTTCTGTGACTCTAGAGAACCCTAATACAGTGAGTTTCTCTTTTTGCCAGCATTATCATAAGCTGAGCTCAACAATGCTATGTAAGGCGAACCAATATATGTGTATCATTAGCAAAGAGTGGTGAGGCAGAGCAAAACAAGCCAAAGCTCAATTCTCCTCTCCAACTCTCTGTGGGGTCATATTTATATGCCATCGTGGGTCCGTTCACATATCTGCTTCAAGAAAACATTCTTTCACCTGTCTACTTTAGCAAGACATCCTTGCACCTGTGTGCCTCAGGAAAACATCATTTGATAAAACTGACTTTCTAAATAAACCAGAGGTTTCCACCTCACATCATTGTGTAGTCTGGGGACCCTATAAACAAAGCTCATCTTCTATGTCTCTCATTCTGTAGACTTCAGAATTCTGTAGCTGAACAGAGACCTTTCCCATGAAGGGAGTGCTTTATAATAGATTCTATATGCAATGTTTGTTTTTGAAACACTAAGATTTAACCCATGTGTACAAACCCTACCTTGAGTTTAGACACTGGGCATTTTGCTGTGTTTGTTGAGCCCATGTTTGGAGCCAGGTTGGTACTTTCATGTCCTACCTGGTTCAAACTCCCTTCTTTGACCTTACAGACTCTTTAACATACATATTCAAGATCCATGCTAGCTGACCTATGTTGTGAAAAATACCGGCTGACTGACCTGACACCATGATCGTGAGTTCCATTTTTAACACATTAGACTTCAAATGTGCTCAATATCCAATTGTCTCCTACGCTAAGTCCTCTGGGTTTTGATCTGGCCACAGTGTGTCCCAGAGATCATTTCCTTTTATCCTCTTTGATCCTAGAGTCTTCTGGATCAGCAGTGCCCCTCTCCCTTCCCTCCCCCCCCATCTTTTCAGCACCACCCCAGCCTGTTCTCCAGTTGTTTTCATCCCCTTGGATGTTTGCTTTATACAAATAATGCTAGCTATTTAGAGGCAAGCTATAGCCCATTTGTCTCTGGATAATTCTTTGAATGGGAGAGCAATCTTGCTCTGTAGCCTCTGATGCACATCCTGCTCAACAGCACGCCTGCCACATCCTCCCCCGTGAAGGGATTGCAGACATACACTCCTCCCCTACTCAATTCTAACACATTTCTGAACTTCTTTCGTTCTGCCTAGAGCTAAGAAGCCCTGGACAACGCCCTAATTCTCCATTATTCACTTGGCATAACCATTGAAAAACTGAAGGAAGACATGTTCAGCTTTTATTTGTCGCACTTTAACCTTCTTTGTTCCACAACTCTCCTTGATTCTTGACCTCCCCTTTCATATGCCACAATAACTCTAGCCACTAAGAGTTTCCATAACTCTCTCCATGGGGGAGCTTCTGGGAGTATCTAGTAACCTGATATTTCTCTGCCACAAGGGGGAGTCAGATCTCAACAGTGAGAGCCTTGGCTGCAGGCCCCTGAAGACTGGACCTGGGATGAATCCAGGTCCCTTTGATAACAGTTTCTGTCTAAAGCAGTGCAGAGAACCGTCTAGTGTTTGTTGGGTTCTACTACCAAAGGGTGCCCAGCACCCCCAGTTCCTTATACTTGTTTTGCAAACACAGGGAGAGGATGTAGCCAACGTCCCCGCTCACTGGTCTCTGAGTGGTTGTGGCATTCATCCTAGTCCCCAAGGATCTTGTCTAATTGGCATTGTCTTTCTCTCTCCAATGATGTCTGGAACACAGCTTCTCTCTAGCTGGGAATACCTGAAGCCCCTGCTTCCCTTGTTTGTGTGTAGTGAGTATGAGTACTGATTTTTTGCAAGGTTGGGTTCCAAAACAAGACATTTAGTTTTATTTCTGAGATCAGAAGACGCCAGTAAAAAATAGAAATGGTCCGGCTGAGAACAGGACTCTTCCCCAATTCTGGACTGTTAGTGCCCCACCCACTCGAAACTGAGTTTGTCCTACAATGTGTATTGCTGGCATAAGTCCTCTTGGAACTGGAGGGAGCCTCTGCCCCTCCATGATCCCAGAAGCATCCATTCAGGGCACCATGGACTGTAGGGTCTCCAAGGGCTTGCGTTGCTGTGCTTCTGATCCAGCCCCAGAGGGCACTCCTAAGAACCTCCCAGACTGAAGAAGCTGCAGCCAGGCATGCCTTAGCCTCAGTGACAGAGCACTAAGCAAGGCTGTGGGGATCACTTGTGGGAAAGAGCAGAGAGAGCTGAAGAAAAGGTAAGGCCATTTGAGGAAGAACCCTGGAGTGGCTAGAGAATTGGGCACAGGGGTTACGCTGAAAGCAAGTATAGCTGGGTGTTTGGTTTTTTGTTTTTGTGTTTGTTTTTGTTTTTCCAGACTAAAGAGTGGTGGGGTCAAGAGCAGAGAAAAAAACCGACACCGAAGGTGAAAACTCCTGTGCGAAGGGCCTTTTGCTCGCTCTTTCTTGTCGCCGCTCCAAGGCACAACAGAAGACCCCTTGTTGGTATTGTTTTTGCCTCTGTAGCTTCTGTCACAGTCGTACCTCCTCACCCCGCCCCTACCACATCCACCCACCCCTCCAAGTGGGAGCTCCAAGTGGCAGGGTATCTCTGAACTTTGTAAACGCAGTGCCACACAAAGTTCTGAAGATGTGTAAGATCCTTAGAAAGTGTTTGATGAACAGCCAGCCGGGCAAGGGGACCATTTCCTTCTCGTGGGCAATCTGGACATGGCAACAGATGGGGGCAGCGTAGACATCATCCGACAACGGTTGAGGAAAATGGATCGCTTGAAGAACGCTCTTGATGCATTGAGCCTTGGACTGTCCTGAGAACCTCTGTGGAAGAAGCAATGAGGTCAGCGTCAGGGTAGATGCCTAGGAGAACTGAGAATAGTGTCGAGGGAGAGGGAAGAGGCTTGAGAGAGTGGGGGCTGTAATCCTGAAGAGTGGCTGAAGACACTATGGAGAATCTGTCCCTTCTGACAGTTCCAAAATCATGAGGTATAAAGAAAAACTGGGTTAAAGGAGTTGGTGGTAACCCATCGCCTGCCCATAATGAATGGAAAATTGGTGAGATTTACAACTGGGTCCCAACAAGGATAGCAACCTTCAAGGCCATCCACCATTCTCTCTGGTCAGCAGCCATTCTAACCTGTCTGGCATTAGCTCCTTTCTTTTCCCTTGGATAACTGTTAGTCTCCATTCTGGGAGCCAAAAGCTATAATTAAGCCCATCTCCCCTCCCATCCCAACCCGAAGTCGGCTTGACAGCACACAAAGCAGGTGGGCAGAGCACGCTTTCCCTTGCAGGACAGTGATTGTTTCAAGGTTCTGCACATGACCCAAGACAAGCCAATAGGAGTCCTCTGCCAGGGACATAGAGATTCCTTTCCACTGGGGTTGCTAATTGCCAGGATTAGGCTAGTACTTTATCTTAGAGGGATACAAGTTGGGATTCTGTTTTGCTTTATTTGTTTTCATTTATTCTTTGTTTTGAGACAGGTTTTCTCTGTGTAGTCCTGGCTGTCCTGGAACTCAGAGATCTGCCTGCCTCTTCCTCCGCAGTTGAGATTAAAGGTGCGCACCACCACCACTGCCCCACTAAGAGTTAGGTTTCTGTTCTATCCTTGAAACTTAAAGAATGTCACCCATAAATTGTAGTTTCACACTCGTGTACTGGTTGGGGACACAAAGGTCCTTGTAATCACTCAAAGCACTTTGAGAACCAGGAAGGCTAATCATCAGTCTTTATCTTCTCAATGAAGGAGATAAAGATCAAATACCTGCATTCCATCCAGAAAGCTGAGAGTGGATTTTGTTAACAACCTGGTGACCTTTTGCTGTCTGTGGAGGCAACCTCCCTCACCTTTTGCTTAAGAGACAGACCTCACCCAAGTTCCCCAGAATGTTTATCCCAGACTTCTCTCTCCCTAGACTATTACCATCCTTAGGGAAGATGTCACATGCACTTTATGGCCTATTGACCTCTATGTTCAGAGACCACCCTAGATTCTAGGTCCTTTCACTATAGAACCCAGCCTCATGGTCACAAGTACTTTGTAAAAGAGTTTCTATGTAGTCACACCTTAAGCTATATTGTGCACCCAGAATTGAACTGATTGGATTAATTGTTGCCTGGAAAACTTTTCTGAAACTGTACTGTGTTTTAAATATGTCCACAATGAACCACGTGTCATTAGACTCCCTGAAGTCTGATCCAAGTTGATAATGTCAAACTACACTGGGTTTTCATTTTTATCTATTCCCATAGTTTGATTCCCTATGACACCTGCAAGGACACCCTCAATGTACCTGTATGTGAATGCATGCAGACCAGAGGTTATGCCCGAGAAAGATGTGAAAAAATAGCCATGGGCCCTACAACCCTCTCTGACTTTGCAAAAATACTTTCTGTGGCCATCTAGGTTTGGGGACCTCCCATAATGCTCTGACCTGCAACATGGCCAGTGCCCTCCAGAAGAGTTTGGAGTTGGCGATGCGGAGGTCCAGCATGTGGTTCTGTAGGATCTTCCCCAGCAGCACGTGGGCCCCAGTACTCACTGTATTCAACACCCACTTGGTGCTTAACTCACGCTGGAACTTCTAAAATGCAAACACACGGGAACACCAGAAGTTAGAGGATGGGAAAGACACAGGGTGAGAGAGCCACCTGTGGTAGGAAATCGGATACCAAAATATAGATCATTTATTTCATGAGACCAGGTTTTAACAATCTTTCTGACATTTTGTTCAATTCTTGTGAGGGCTAAACTTGACCCAGAATCCCCAGTTGCCCAAGGTCAGATACTTCCTGAAATGTTAGAGCTGTTTTTGTAAGATAATAAGCCACCTGTTTTTCAGTTCAGTAAACACGGGTGCTGGCCTCAACTGCATAGGATGTGCTTGATCACAGGTAGGAGGCAGGTACATAGGCAGGAAGTACATCAGAATGTGTGCTTGCCCCTGATTGGATGAAGGCAGGATGTACACAGCTATGTGAGTTTGGCTGTTATAAGCACCCGATTAACATAATTCAAGGAACCCTCTGGGAACCCAGGTATGGACAGAGCTAGAGTCAATCCTCCTGGGCAGTATTTAATAACAATTGCTTTAATTAGACAGTCATGGACTTGGTCATTCTCCTAGACATTTATAGTTTAACATTCGACTTCATTTTTAAAAACAAGTTACTGTGTTTTTAATGTGTATGCATGTTTGCCTCTTTGTACCGCATGCATGTAGTGAACTCGGAGGCCAGAAGAGGCTATCAGATTATTTGGAGTTGGGGTTACTGACAGTTGTTATCTGCCATGTGGATGCTGCCAGTTGAACCTGTGTCTTCTGGAAGAACAAGAAGCGCTCATAACTGCTAGGGCATCTCTCCAGCCCCCAAATTTTTATTTGACCCTCGGGAGATCTATAGATCCTATGGTGTTGGAGGAGGAAATTACTGGGCACTTACCTACTAGTCACTCTGAAGGCAGAGGTGATGCCTAATTCTATTCTAGAGTCTCAGTTCTTCTGACTGTATGAAATGGTCATAAAAAATTATTGTAGGTATGTATGCTAGAATCGTTTTTGTTCATCTTTAAAAGATTTTCTTTATATTGTGTTTATCTGTGTGTGTACCTGTGTGACACAGAATGCCCATGGAAGTCAGAGGACAACCAGTAGGAGTTCAGTCTGTCCTTCCACAACTTAGGATCTAGGGATTGAACTCAGATCATTATCAGATTTGGTGGCAAGCACCTTTACTCACTCAGCCATTTTACCTCCCCACCCCTTTGTTAATGTTGTTGTTTTTTGTTTTTTGAGATAGAGTCTCAATGTGTGGTTCAGTCTGATCTCAGCCTCCCAAGTACTGGGATTATAAGTATGCAGCAACATACCTAGATATACTAAGTCTATTATTATCATTATCATCATGATTACATGGATGGCAGGGATTGAACTCGATTTCTAGGCTTGTGCAGCAAGCATTTTTACCCACTGAGCCATCTCACAAACAAAAAACCACCAGAAGTATGTTTAAGTGTGGATATGACCAGGCCCAAGGAAACCAACTTGAACAAGCTCTGATTCTGAGGCTTACAATGAAAAATAAGTATTAAGAGAATATATTCGCTCCTCTGCCACCACCTGCCCCATTCACTCTGCTGTGGTAGACCCCTGCTAGTTCTGCCGCAGGGAAGACCCCATCTCCTGATACTTTCTAGAGAACCAGGAGCACGCAGGGCCTTCAACCCTTGCCAGGTCTGCCACAGGGAAGACCCCATCTCCTGATATCTCCTGGAGAACCAGCAGAAACTAAGGCAACATGGCACCATCAGAACCCAGTTCTCCCACAACAGCAAATCCTGGATACTCCATCACATCAGAAAAGTAAGAGCTGGATTTAAAATCACATCTCATGATGTTGATAGAAGACTTCAAGAAGGACATAAATAACTCCCTTAAAGAAATCCAGGAGAACATGGGTCAACAGATAGAAGTGCTCAAAGAAGAAACACAAACATCCTTTAAAGAAACACAGGAGAACATAGGGCAACAGGTAGAAGCTCTTAAAGAGGAAACACAAAATCCCTTAAAGAATTTCAGGAAAACACAAACAAGTGAAGGATCTGAACAAAACTATCCAGGATCTACAAATGGAAGTAGAAACAATAAAGAAGTCACAAAGTGAGACATCTCTGCAGATAGAAAATCTTGGAAAGAATTCAGGAGTCATAGATGCAAGCATCAACAACAGAATACAACAGATAGAAGAAAGAATCTCAGATGCTGAAGATTCTATAGAAAACATTGACTCAACAGTCAAAGAAAATGCAAAATGCAAAAGGCTCCTGAGCCAAAACATCCAAGAAATCCAGGACACAATGAGAAAGACCAAACCTAAGAATTATAGGTATAGAAGAGAGTGAAGATTTCCAACTTAAAGGGCCAGTAAATATCTTCAACAAAATTATAGAAGAAAACTTTCCTAAACTAAAGAAAGAGATGCCCATGAACATACAAGAAGCCTACAGAACTCCAAACAGACTGGACCAGACCAGAAAGTCCTCCCAGT
Source organism: Tokudaia muenninki (assembly GCA_036184385.1). Taxonomy (NCBI): domain Eukaryota; kingdom Metazoa; phylum Chordata; class Mammalia; order Rodentia; family Muridae; genus Tokudaia; species Tokudaia muenninki. The sequence continues at coordinate 18,410,315 of BTHS01000008.1, forward strand.
ACATAATAATCAAAACACCAAATGCACTAAACAAAGAAAGAATATTAAAAGCAGTAAGGGGAAAAGGTAAAGTAACATATAAAGGCAAGCCTATCAGAATTACACCAGACTTCTCACCTGAAACTATGGAAGCTAGAAGATCCTGGGCAGATGTCATACAAACCTTAAGAGAACATAAATGTCAGCTCAGACTACTATACCCAGCCAAACTCTCAATTACTGTAGATGGATTAAACATGACATTCCATGACAAAAGCAAATTTAGACAATATCTTTCCACAAATCCAGCTCTACAAAGGATAATGGGTGGAAAATACCAACACAAGGTGGGAAACCACACCCTAGAAAAAGCAATAAAGTAATCTTTCAACAAACCCAAAAGAAGATAGTCATACAAACAGATTTTCACCTTTAACAAAGAAGGTAACAATAAGCAACAATCACTTTTCCTTGATATCTCTTAACATCAGTGGTTTGAATTCTCCAATAAAAAGACATAGACTAACAGACTGGATATGCAAACAGGACCCACATTTTGCTGCATACAAGAAACCCACCTCAGTGACAGAGGCAGTCACTACTTCAGAGTCAAAGCTTGGAAAACAATTGCCCAAGCAAATGGTCCCAAGAAACAAACTGGAGTGGCCATTCTTATATCAGATAAAATTGACTTTCAACCAAAAGTTGTTAAAAAAGATAAGGAGGGATACTTCATACTGGTCAAAGGAATAGTCTACCAAGATGAACTCTCAATTCTGAACATCTATGCTCTGAATGCAAGGGCAACCACATTCATAAAAGAAACTTTACTAAAGCTCAAAGCACACATTGCACCCCACACAATAATAGTAGGAGACTTTAACACCCCAATCTCAAGAATGGACAAATCATGGAAACAGAAACTAAACAGAGACACAGTGAAACTAACAGAAGTTATGGACCAAATGGATTTAACAGATATTTATAGAACATTCCATCCTAAAGCAAAAGAATATACCTTATTCTCAGCATCTCATGGTACCTTCTCCAAAATTGACCATATAATTGCTCACAAAACAGGCCTCAACAGATACAGAAATACTGAAATTATTCCATGCACCTTATCAGATCACCACGGCCTAAGGTTGGTCTAAAGTTTAAACAAAAACAATGGAAAACACACATACACGTGGACTTCGAACAATGCTTTTCTCAATGATAGCTTAATCAAGGAAGAAATAACAAAAAAGAAATTAAAGACTTTTTAGAATTTAATGAAAATGAAGACACATCATACCAAAACTTATGGGACACAATGAAAGCCGTGCTAAGAGGAAAACTAACAGCATTAAGTGCCTCCTAAAAGAAAATGGAGAGAGCGTATACTAGCAGCTTGACACTGCACCTGAAAGCTCTAGAACAAAAAGAAGCAAATACACCCAAGAGGAGTAGAAGGCAGGAAATCATCAAACTCAGGGTCGAAATCAACCAAATAGAAACAAAAAGAACTATACAAAGAATCAACAAAACCAGGAGCTGGTTCTTTGAGGAAATCAACAAGATAGATAAACCCTTAGCCAGACTAACCAGAGGGCATAGAGGCACTACCCAAATTAATAAAATCAGAAATGAAAAGGGAGACATAACAACAGAAACTGTGGAAATTCAAAAAACCATCAGATCCTACTACAAGAGCTTATACTCAACAAAATTTGAAAATCTGGACAAAATGAACAACTTTCTAGATACATACCAGGTGCCAACGTTAAAACAGGATCAGATAAACCATCTAAATAGTCCCATAAATTCTGAGGAAATAGAAGCAGTTGTTAATAGTCTCCCAACAAAAAAAAAAAAAAACAAAAAAACAAAACAAAAAAAAAAAAAAAAACAAAAGCCCAGGACCAGATGGGTTTAGTGGGGAATTCTATCAGATATTCAAAGAAGAACTAATATCGATACTCTTCAAACTATTCCATGAAATAGAAACTCAAGGAACACTACCCAACTCATTCTATGAAGCCACAATAACGCTTATACATAAACCAAACAAAGACCAAACAAGGAAAGAGAACTTCAGACCAATCTCCCTTATGAACATCGAAGCAAAAATAGTCAACAAAATTCTAGCCAACCAAATCCAAGAGTGCATCAAAACGATAATTCACCACGATCAAGTAGGCTTCATCCCCGGGATACAGGGATGGTTCAATATTCAGAAATCCATCAATGTAATCCACTACATAAACAAACTCAAGGGAAAAAACACATGGTCATTTCATTAGATGCTGAAAAGGCTTTTGACAAAATCCAGTATCTCTTCATGATAAAAGTCTTGGAGAGATCAGGAATCCAAGGCCCATACCTAAACATAGTGAAAGCAATATACTGCAAACCAGTAGCCAATATCAAACTAAATGAAGAGAAACTTGAAGCAATCCCACTAAAATCGGGGATCAGACAAGGCTGCTCACTCTCTCCCTATCTATTCAATATAGTACTTGAAGTCCTAGCCAGAGCAATCAGACAACAAAAGGAGGTCAAAGGTATACAAATTGGAATAGAAGAAGTCAAAATATCACTATTTGCAGGTGATATGATCGTATACTTAAGCAACTCCAAAACTTCCACCAGAGAACTCCTAAAGCTGAAAAACAACTTCAGCAAAGTGGCTGGATATAAAATTAACTCAAACAAATCAGTAGCCTTCCTCTACTCAAAGGATAAACAAACTGAGAAAGAAATTAGGTAAATGACACCCTTCACAATAGTCACAAATAATATTACATACCTTGGTGTGACTCTAACCAAGCAAGTGAAGACCTGGATGACAAGAACTTCAAGCTTCTGAAAAAAGAAATCGAAGAAGATCTCAGAAGATCTCAGAAGATGGAAAGATCTCTCATGCTCATGGATTGGCAGGATTAATATAGTAAAAATGGACATCTTGCCAAAAGCAATCTACAGATTCAATGCAATCCCCATCAAAATCCCAAATCAATTCTTCATAGATCTAGAAAGAGCAATTCTCAAATTCATCTGGAATAACAAAAAACCCAGGATAGTGAAAACTATTCTCCACAACAAAAGATCTCCTGTGGTAATCACCATCCCTGACCTCAAGCTCTACTACAGAGCAATAGTGATAAAAACTATATGGTATTGGTACAGAGACAGGCAAGAAGATCAATGGAATAGAATGGAAGATCCAGAAATGAACCCTCACCCCTATGGTCACTTGATCTCTGACAAAGGAGCTTTTGGTATTGGTATGGAGACAGGCAGGAAGATCAATGGAATAGAATTGAAGACCCAGAAAAGAACCCACACAGTCACTTGATATTTGACAAAGGAGCTAAAAACATCCAATGGAAAAAAGACAGCATTTTTAACAAATGGTGCTGGATCAACTGGAGGTCAGCATGCAGAAAAGTACAAATTGACCCATTCTTATCTCCTTGTACAAAGTTCAAGTCCAAGTGAATCAAGGTCCCACACATAAAACCAGACACACTGAAGCTTATAGAGGAGAAAGTGGGGAAGAACCTTGAACATATGGGCACAGGGAAAAATTTCCTGAATAGAACACCTATGTTTATGCTGTAAGAACAAGAATCGACAAATGGGACCTCATAAAACTGCAAAGTTTCTGTAAGGGAAAGGACACTGTCAATAGGACAAAATGGCAACCAACAAATTAAGAAAAGATCTTTACCAATCCTACATCCAACAGAGGGCTAATATACAATGTATACAAAGAACTCAAGAAGTTATTGAGAGTCGAACTCCAGAGAGTCGAATAACCCTATTAAAAAATGGGATACAAACCTAAACAGGGAATGCTCAACTGAGGAAACTCAAATGGCTCTGAAGCACCTTAAGAAATGTTCAGCATCCTTAGTTGTCAGGGAAACGCAAATCACCTCACACCAGTCAGAATGGCCAAGATCAAAAACTCAGGGGACATCAGATGCTTGAGAGGATGTGGGAAAAGAGGAACATTTCTCCATTGTTGGTGGGATTGCAAGCTGGTACAACCACTGTGGAAATCAGTTTGGCAGTTCCTCAGAAAATTAGACATAGTACTACCTGAGGACCCAGCTATACCACTCCTGGGCATATACCCAGAAGATACTCCAACATGTATTAAGGACACATGCTCCATTATGTTCATAGTGGCCTTATTTATAATAGCCAGAAGCTGGAAAGAACCCAGATGTCCTTCAACAGGAATGGATACAGAAATTGTGGTCTATCTACACAATGGAGTACTATTCAGCTATTAAAAACAATGAATTCATGAAATTCTTAGGCAAATGGATGGAACTAGAAAGTGTCATCCTGAGTGAGGTAACCCAATCACAAAAGAACACACATGGTATGCACTCACTGATAAGTGGATGTTAGCCCAAAAGCTCAAAATAAACAAGTTACAGTTCACAGACCACAGGAAGCTCAAGAAGGACTGAAGTGGGGGTGCTTTGGTTCCTCTGAGAATGGGAACAATATATTTACAGGAGCAATAATGGAGGCAAAGTGTGGAGCAGGGACTGAAGGAAAGGCCACCCAGAGACTGCCATACCTGGGGATTCATCCTATAAACAGTCACCAAACCCCGACACTATGATGGACGACAAGAAGTGCATATTGAAAGGAGCCTGTTATGGTTGTCTCTGGAAGGGCCCTGCCAGAGCCTTACAGATACAGAGGCAGATGCTAGCAGCCAACCATTGGACTGGGCATGGTCGTCTCACACCACGGTCCTACAGGTCCCCAGTAGAGGAGTTGGAGGGAGGACTGGAGGAGCCGAAGGGGTTTACAGCCGCATGGGAAGAACAATGATGTCGGCCACCCAGATGCCGCAGGACTCCCAGGGACTAAACCATCAATCAAAGGGTACACATGGTTCCAGCCAAAAATGTGGCAGAGGAATGCCTTGTCGGGCATCAGTGGGAGGAGAGGTCCTTGGTTCTGTGAAGGCTCAATAGATGCCCCAACAAAGGGAAATCGAGGAGGGAGAGGTGAGAGTGGGTCGGGTGAAGGGGCATATACTTGGAAGCAGGGCGTGGGAGGAGGGGTTGGGGGTTTTCGGGGAGGAGGGAAACCGGGAAAGGTTTTAGCATTTGAAATGTAAGTGAAGATTATATTCAATAAAAAAAAAAAAAGGAAAAAAAAAGAGAATATATTCAACTCCATCCAGTGGGGGTGGGGCTGTCTGTGACTCTCGCCTGCTCTGGGGGTTTTTCCTCCTACTGAGCTGCCTTTGCCAGCTTTAATATGAGGGGATGTGCCTAGCCTTATTGTACCTTGATGAGCTGTGTTTGGTTCATATCCCTGCGAGGCCTGCCCTCTTCTGAAGAGAAACAGAGGAGGAATGGATCTGGGGGAGGGGGAGAGGGAATAGGCAGAGAAGAGGGAGGGGGAAACTGAAGTTGGGATGTAATATATGAGAGAAGAAATTTGTTAAAAATGTACCTTTTAAAGAGAGAGAGAAAATTTATTAGGGAAGCATCTGCATAGTCAGAAGAGGGCTTCGGATCCCTGCAACTGTAGTTACAGATGGGTGTCAGTCTCCATGTGGTGCTAGGACACCAAGAGCAACAAGTACTTGTTTTGTTTTTTTGGTTTTCTCATTGTTGTTTTAAAGATTTATTTATTTATTGTGTGTAAGTACACTGTAGTTGTCTTTTGACACTTTTTCTTCTTCCTCCAACCTTGCTCGTTCACTGTAGCTGTCTTCAGACACCCCAGAAGAGGACATCAGATCTCATTAAGGATTGTGAGCCATCATGTGGTTGCTGAGATTTGAACTCAGGACCTTTGGAAGAGCAGTCAGTGCTCTTAACTGCTGAGCCATCTCTCCAGCCCTCAACAAGTACTCTTAACTGCTCGGTCATCTCTCCAGCAGCCCTCCCACACATTTAAAACAATAAATAAGATGAAGAGCGAGGAAGACAACCACATCAGTCTCTGCCCTACACACATATACACACATGTATATATATATATATATATATATATGGATGCCACCCCCCCACAAAAACACAGTTGGAAAAATTAATATTGGTTTTAAAAAAAATCCAAATTTGGTGACAGACATAAATTGAAAGTTCAAGATGCTTAACTGTAAGATTACTCAAAGAGAAGCATGGCTACATGCATCTTTTTTTTTTAACTATGAATGATAATTCATTCAGTCATTTTCTTTACAACTAAAACTCGGAATTCAAAATTAACATCCTTGCCTGTGAGCTTCTTGTACACACTAGAAAAAGTTTCGACCTTGTGGTCCACGTTGTTCTGCTGTGCTTTGTCTAAATGAACTTTTAGGAGCCGCTGCCATCCAGTTTCACACGGGTCCTCTCACCTACAATGTCACTTGCGAAGACCAAGTCCTCCAGGATGGCGTCGTGCACTGCTGTCAGGGTGCGGCTTCTGGGGCGGCTTTTGCTTATTTTTCATATGGCTTTTCCAGGTTGGTTTGGGCAGAATCCTCCTCTGAGTAATGAAGACTACATGCTTCCCACTGAACTTTTTCTCCAGTTCACGATGTAGCTGGACTTGGATTTTCTGGAAAGATTGAACTGGTACAAAAGTTATGATAGCTTTCCGACCACCACCAACTTCAATTTCTTTGGCTGCGGTGATGTTGAATTCCCGCAGCTGTGCCTTGAGATCTGAGTTCATCTCCAGTTCAAGGAGAGCCTGAGAGATGCCAGACTCGAGCTCATCTGGCTTCTCACCATTGGGTTTCACAATCTCGGTGCTCAAGACGAACATGGCTTCATCCTTACGGAGTTCTGGCTTAGAAAGTGCAGCTATGTGAATCTTAATGAAACGATTAAAGACAAAAGCCTTAAAACAAAACAACACCAGAGCCTAGCTTCAGAAAAGTCTAACACAGGAAACAGTGACCCGCAGGGTCCTGGATGCCCAAGAGAAAGGAAGAAGTCAGTGGGTCATGTAACACTGTTTTTAAAAAAATATTTTTAAAGATTTATTTTATTTATGTATGTGAGTACACTGTTGCTGTCTTCAGGCACACCAGAAGAGGACATCAGATCCCATTACAGATGGTTGTGAGCCACCACGAGGTGGCTGGGAATTGAACTCAGGACCTCTGGAAGAGCAAATCCATTTCTCCAGCCCATTTTAAAAATCTTAAAGGAAAAGATTTGTCAATTCAGAATTCTAGCTTCAGTGAAAAGTTCCTACAATAATATTTCTTCAGAGGAAGAAAAATTAAGATTTTGGTTTCAGAAGTGTTTGGTTATGGCCACGAAATGGGGATTAAGTGACAATTTTATGTTACAGCAGACCTGGCCTCCATGATCTCCCAGCATCCCTCAGTCCCTACCTGGCATACCCTGTCCCCAACCTTGAACAGTGGCTGAGCTGCCCTTCCCCCAGATGCTCTTCCCCATATATCGAGACATTTCTTGCTTCAGAGCATACTTTCTCTCTCTACCCACCTCCATCCCTTGGTGACTGCCTTGGCCTCTGTCCTGTATCCTTGGGGACAATAAACCTGCATTTAATATAATTGAATTTGGCTTGAATTGGCTCATTTCACCACTGGACAAATAAGTATATCTGTAAGAATGTGTGAGCAAGTCTCTCCAGCAGAAGATAATGCTTCATGAGGAAGACTTGGGTTTGAAGAATGAATAAACAGAGGCAGCTACCGGAGGTGGAAAGGTTTAAGCTGGTTCCAGGTGGGGGCATAGGAAAAGGAGAAACAGGAGAAAAGGAGAAACCGAGCCTAAGGGTGTAGAGAAATGCCATATGGAAGCCTAGTATTTTGTAAACTCAGTTTTATTCCTTTCTCCATTTTTCATGTGTGACTGCCATGTGTTGTATACATGTTTTTTGGTTTTTTCATGTATGTGGGTGCACATGTGTACATGCACATGGAGGCCCAAGTGATGTCAGAGATAGTCCTCACTTGTTTTTCTACCTCATTCATTGGAGTCAGGGTCTCTCACTCAAACCCAGAGCTAGCTGGTATGGCTACTCTTGCTAGCCAGCTTGCTCTGGAAATTCTCTCTCCTCTGCCTTCTGAGGTTGGAATTACAAGTGGGCCACCAAACTCATCCAACCTTTCCATGGGTTTCTTGGGATCCAAATTCCAGTCTTCACATTTGCACAGAAAGCACTTTAACCACGGAACCATTTTTTGTACCCACTACTGGTCTTTTGTAAGCTAATTGTGAGAGTTTCACTCAAGAGGCTGGAGAATCAAGGGAGTGCATACCTGTGAGGAACTTTCTAGATTAATTAGGTTAATTGAAATGGGAAGATCCACCCCGAAATTGGCAATGTGTGGCAAGGTCAGGCTCCCTGAGAGGAGGCCCCACAATACCAGTCTGTGCAGACATGGAGACCACAGGATTTCCAGAGAGGAAAGCAAGCTAGAGGCATAGAGAGGGCTTGCTCAAGTTAGAGGACGTGAACTGCAGATGGCAAAGTGGGAAGAAGAAGCCATTCAAGTCCCCTGGAACCCAGACGATTCCATCATGAGCCCATGATGCTGGACACAGAGATGCAGGATTTGGTGTTTGCCCTGCTGGATTTGTCTTGTCTTGGTCTGATCATTACTATGCCCCCGCTCTTCTCTTTGGTCTGGGAATGTTTACTTTGGATACCTTCACGCTTTAAGGATGTAACATGTTTTTAATCATGTTGAAGCTCAGAGTTAGGACATTCCCTGAAATGTCACAAGAGACTTAGAAGTTTCAGAACTTTTAGACTCCAGACACTTTTGAAGTTGGACTGAGTATATTTTTGTGTTAGGAGGTAGCATGAACCTATGAAGACAAATAGTAGAGTGTGAATTAAGACTGATGTCTTTGGGAGCAAGCAAGATGGCTCAGCAGGTAAAGCTGCCTAGTGTCAAACATGACTCCCTGAACCTGATTTTCAAGATCCACATGGTGGTAATAACTGACTCCTGCAAGTTGTCTTCTGACCTCCACACATGTACCTCTGTACTTACACATGCACGTATATATACAAACAAAAAATGTGATGAAAATATGCTTGATGTGTTTGGGTCAAGTTGACAAGGGGTAGAGTTTTGATCATTAATACTGTCAAATGAATCACCAAAAGGACTATGTGTGACTGATTATCCAGATTAGGTCAGCCTCTGGGCATGCCTGTGAGTGGTTATCTTGACTTTATTGAGGTAGGAAGATTCACCCTAGACGTGGATATTATTTCCTGGGTCCTGGACTACATAAAAAGGAGAAAGTTAATTGTATGTAGATAAAGTTTGTTCTCTTCTTCCACCATATGAATCCTAGGAACTGAACTCATGTCTTTAGGCTTGGCCTTTACCCACTGGGCCATCTTGGCAGTTCAAGACCAGATGAATTAAATAGAGGGGGTAAGGGAGAAGGAAGGGGAAGCAGCCAGCCAGATGTCTTAGCTCATTACTATCATCCCTGTATGTACGAGGATGAGACAGGAGAAGTGCCTCAAGTTTACGTCTATCCTGAGCTGCAGAGTACAACCTTGCCTGAGCGGGTGGGGGAGAAGAAGAAAGAAGAAGGAGGAGGAGGAAGAGGAGGATGGAGGAAGAGAAGGATGAGTAAGAAGAGGAGGAGAAAGAGGAAGAGGAAGAAGAAAAGAAAGAGAGAAGGAGGGAGGGAGGAAGGGAGGAAGGGAGGGAGGAAGGGAGGAAAGAAGGAAGGAAGGAAGGAAGGAAGGACAAAGAAAGCAACTGACAGGAACAATAGAGCACATCTTGCATTCCCAGTATGAGAACGTATGCTTGCATAGTTTTGGAAACAGTTTTACAATAATATAAAACAAAATGTTGATATTGTTTGATAAGGTTTTCAGCAGACTATATGTAGACAACACATCCAAAACTACTACATAAGGGTAGGCGGCAGGAGATGGAGGGAATCTATGAGTTTGTGAGATTTCTACATTTAAGCAGAAGCAGACATTAGCTCTAACAGACTATGAAAGAATGTATGGATTCCCCAGTGTGGGTGCTGGGAATCGAACTCAGGTCCTCTACAAGAGCACTATGCACTCTTAACTACAGCCATCTATCCAGCCACTAACAGTTAAGTTTAAATGGGACCCTAAGCATCCACCTGAGTCAAAAGAAGTACAGGAACAAACCACAGACAGAGAGCCAATAAGAAGGTAGACCCAAATCCAATGGAGTTAATATTAATTCAAATGCTTTTGGGCCAACACTCCAGTTGTGATGGGAGTGGCAGTATTAGAAGGTGTGGTCCTGTTGAAGTAGGTGTGTTACTGTGGGTGTGGGATTTAAGATCCTCATCCTAGCTGCCTGGAAGTCAGTATTCTGCTAGCAGCATTCAGACGAAGATGTAGAACTCTTAAATCCTCCTGCACCATGCCTGACTAGATGCTGCCAAGTTCCCTTCTTCATGATAATGGACTGAACCTCTGAACCTGTAAGCCAGCCCCAGTTAAATGGTGTCATTTGTAAGACATGCCTTGGAGTAATAAATAAACAGAGTAGTAAGCTATTTTAAAACAAGCAGGGCATGTTAATCCCCACCCTCTGGAGGCAGAAGCAAGTGGATCACTTGGGGCCTGCCTGGTCTACAAGGTGAATCCAGGACAGTCAGGCCTGTTACACAGAAAAACCCTGTCTCAACAGAAGAAAACAAGACAAAACAAAACAAAAAGATATTGTAAAACAAAACACAAAAATATTCAAATATTTAGAAATTTAATAACCTACTCTTAAATATTTCACATATGAAAATGAAATCATAAAGGACACTGGAGATATTGTATAGTGACCAACTGAGATGCACTTACCCTAATTATGTTAATTATGTGAGACAATTAACATGGCACCTGGGAGGGAACACAGAGTTTTAACTGCTCCCTTCAGGAGGACTCAAAGTCAAGAACAAAGATTCATTTAAGTGCATCTTAAAAAAGAAAAACAGCAAACATAACCAAAGAAGGAAAAACAATTTAATGCACAAACTAGAAGAAAAAGTTTTTATTTATTATGTATACAGTATTCTGCCTGCATGTATCCCTGCAGGCCAGGGCAGGCACCCAATGTCATTTTAGATGGTTATGAACCACCATGTGGTCGTTGGGAATTGAACTTAGGACCTTTGGAAGAGCAGCCAATGCTATTAACCTCTGAGCCATCTCTCCAGAACTGGGAGAGAAACTCTTGATTCTTTGAACTAAGCATCAAATGGAGAACCTTGGCTAAGAATATAGTCCAGGGCTTGATTAGCATGCACAAGACCTCTATGAGTTTGAGGCTAGCCTGGTCTACAAAGCAAGCTCTTGGCCAAAACCCATCTCAAAACAAATGAACAAACAACAACAACAACAACAACAACAAAACAAAACCAATGGCCTTGTTGGACATCAAAGGGAGGAGAGACCCTTGGCCCTGGGAAAGCTTGATGCCCAAGTATAGGGGAATTCAGGACAGGAAAGCAGGACTGGGTGAGTTGGGGGGGGGAGGGGAAGTGGGGGATGGGATAGGGTGTTTTTGGAGGGGAAACCAGAAAGGGAATAACGTTTGAAATGTAAATAAAGAAAATATCTAATAAAAAACAAAACAAAGCAAAAACTGGATGAAAGAGAACTCTCAGCAATCACGGGAGGGAAAAGTTTCTTAAATAGATCCTTTAAATCAAGAAACCCAGACATAGTCTAAAGCTGGCTTAGTGAATAAAGTGTGTGCTATGCAAGCATGAGGACCTGAATCCAATCCCCTGCACACACATAAAAGCCAGTTGTGGATGAATGTGTCTATTACTCTAGCACTGGGGGAAGGGGAGGAGTCAACTGGATCCCAGGAGCTCCCTGATCAGTCTGAACAGTAGTGAGCTCCAGACTCAGGGAGAGACCTCCTCTCAAATAGAGGAGGGCACCTACCTTGGGCCTTCAGCTTCCACAGGCGCACACACAGGCACATGCACTTGCACTTACTCAACACACACACAAAGAAGAAACACAATGAGTATTTTTACAAAATCCTCTGGCACTCCAACCAGGGGAGCCGGTAGGTAAACTGCAGATCCTCACCTCTCCCTTGGCTCTTCTAAAACCAGTCCCTCAGTCTTATCCCCAGCTCTGTAGCAACCATCTGTTGCAGTCTCCCTCTATCCCTCCACTGTCTCCATCTCCAGTTGATCAAACAGATTTTTCCCTCCTAAGTTCCCTCTCCCCCAGTTCATTGCTTTATTCTGGTTCACATCTCCCAACAGTCATTCCCTGGAACCCGTAGGTCACTCTGGCTAACGCAGATCCTCACCTCTGCCTCCATATCTCCAAATTTCAGTCTCTCAGTTTCATCTCCATACTTTAAAAACCCATACTCCAAATAGACAATGATGGGTCAGACCTTGAATCCCAGCCCTCGGGAGACAGAGGCAGTCAGATCTGAGTTTGAGGCCAGCCTGGTCTACAGGGTGAGTTCCAGGACAGCCAGTGCTACACAGAGAAAAATGCTCTCTCAAAACACACACACACACACACACACACACACACACACACACACACACACACACACAAAAACCCAAACAAACAACTAGATAAATGGATAATATTCTCAATACATTCAACTTACCAAAGTCAAACCCAGATCAGATAAGTAATTTAAACAGACCTATAACACCTAATGAAATAGAAGCAGTAACTAAAAGACCTCCAAGTAAAAGCAGCCCAGGACCTGATGGTTTAGTGCAGAATTCTAAGAGAGTTTCAAAAGAGTTAATGCCAAAACTCCTCAAATTATTCCACAAAACAGAAATAGAAGGAACAGTACCCAATTCATTTTATAAGGCCACATTTATCCTGATATACAAACCACATAAAGACCCCAAAACAAAGAGAATTACAGACCAATTTCCCTTATATACATACATGCAAAAATACTCAATGGAAACCGAATCCAAGACCACATCAAAACGATCATCCACCACAATCAAGCAGGCATCATCCCAGAGATGCAGGGATGGTTCAAAACACAAAAATCTGTCAATGAGCAGGGCAGTGGTGATGCATGCCTTTAATACCAACACTTGGAAGGAAGAGGCAGGCAGATTTCTGAGTTCCAGGCCAGCCTGGTCTACAGAGTAGAGTGAGTTCCAGGACAGCCAGGCCTATACAGAAAAAAAACTTGTCTCGGAAAAAAAAAATTTGTTAATCCACCATACAAATAAACTGAGACAAAAACTACATGATCATCTCATCAGATGCAGAAAAGGGCTTTGATAAAATCCAATACCTTTTATGATAAAAGTCTGAGAGATTAGGAATACAAGGGACAGAACTCAGCATAAAGGCAGCAAATCCATGGCCAATATCAACTTAAATGGAGAAAAACTCAAAGTAATTCCACTAAAATCAGGAACAAGAAAATGTTGTCCACTCTCTCCATACCTATTCAATATTGTGCTTGAAGTCTTAATAGAGCAATAAAACAACTAAAGGAGATCAAGGAGGTAAAAACTGAAAGGGAAGAAGTCAACGTATCTTTACTTGCAGATGATATATATATATATACCAGTGACCCTAAAAAGTCCACAAGGAAGCTCCTACAGATGATAAACACTTTCAGCACAGTATAAATTTACAGTACAAAATTACCTCACCAAAAAAATACTATTAGCCTTACCATATACAAACAACAGAGGGAATTTACATGAAGAGCATGGAGTTGGGAGGGTAGAGAGGTTGGGAGGATCTGGGAGGAGCTGTGGAGGGGAAAGAATAGGATCCAAATACATGGTATGAAAATAATTTTCAAATAAAACAAACAATGCTGTGATGTGACCTAATCAACACAGGATTTAAATGCTATTTTAGCTGTCTACCAAGTGAAATGAAAACACTTGTCTACACCAGACTGACACAGGAATCTCAGTTTTACTGAAATTCCCTAAATGAAAAACAGCCCAGCATTCAGCCAAACACTGGACTGAGCACAGGGTCCCCAATGGAGGAGCTAGAGAAAGGACCCAAGGAGCTGAAGGGGTTTGCAGCCCTAGAGGAGAAACAGTAATATGAACCAACCAGTACCCTCAAGCTTCCAGGACTAAACCACCAGCCAAAGACACATGGAGGGATCCATGGCTCCAGCTGCATATGCAGCAGAGGATGGCCTTGTTGGACATCAAAGGGAGGAGATGCCCTTGGTCCTGAGAAGGCTCGAAGCCCTAGTGTAGGGGTTGCAAGGACAGGGAAGCGGGAATGGGTGGGTTGGTGAGCAGGGGAGGATGGGATAGGGTGTTTTCAGAGGGGAAACCAAGAAAGGGGATAACATTTGAAATGTAAATAAAGAAATTATCTAATTAAAACAAAACAAAACAAAAAAAAAAACCCAAATATGTGGGGAGACAATCAAGGAGAATTTTAATAGTTTTCCTCAGATACTTGAGGGTAGTCTTTGCTGCTACACCAAAAAGTGACACGTAATATTTACTTAAAGGTTAATTAAATGTGGAATCTGTATCAGCTAATGAACTTAGTGAACTTTGTTCCATTATGAGGATAGGGAGTGCAGGATAAGTGAGGGGTGGGAGTCTGAATATGGTGAAGGATTATCATCTACACAGATGGAAATGCCATCTTGAAACTCATTATTCTTTACAACTAGAGGGACTGAGGCATATCAGAGAAGAGGGACTCTGTTGGCTCTTCCCAGAAAGACTATGTAGACTCTTCTTCACAGAGGGACTGGGTCCTCTTCTCTCTAGAGGTCTGCAAGGGCTCCTCCTTGAGCGCCTGTGAGGGCTCCTCCCTGAGCTGCTGTGAGGGCTCCTCCTTGAGGGACTGTGATGGTTTCTTCTTGAGGGACTGCAAGGACTCCTCCCTGAGGGACTGTGAGGACTCCTCCCCGAGAGACTGTGAGGGCTCCTCCCTGAGGGACTGTGAGGGCTTCTCCTTGAGGGAATGTGAGGACTTCTTAAGGGACTGCTAGGGCTCGTCCCTGAAGACTTCGAGGGCTCCTCCTTGAGGGACTGTGGCCTCTCCCCTTAAATAGACTGTTATGACTACTGTCAGAAAGACTTCTTTTGGAGGAGTTAAGACTGTTTCTCTGGGAGGGACTGCAATAACTCCTCTCAGAAAGACTTCTAAGGGTTCTGTCAGAGGAACTGCTATGCCTTCTCTCTAGAGGTCTACTAGGGTGCCTCTGAGGGCTCCTCCTTGAGGGACTGCGACGGTTTCTTCCTGAAGGTCTGCAAGGCCTCCCTGAGTGCCTGTGAGGGCTCTTCCCTGAAGGACTTCGAAGGCTACTCCATGACTGACTGTAATGGCTACTCCCAGAGGGATGTTGAGGGTTTCTCCTTGAGGGACTGCAAGGACTTCTCGAGGGACTGCGAGAGTTCCTCCTTGAGCGAATTCAAGGGCTCTTCGAGAGACTTCCAGGGCTCCTCCATGAGGGATTTTGAGGGGTCCTCCTGGAGGGACAGTGGCCTCTCCACTTAAATAGACTGTTAAGGCTTCTGTCAGAGAGACTTCTTACAGAGGTGCTAAGACTGTTTCTCTGGGAGGGACTGCGATAACTCCTCTCAGAAAGACTTCTAAGGGTTCTGTCAGAGGGACTGCTATGCCTTCTCTGAGAAGGACTGTGATGTCTCCTCTCAGAGAGATTTTGCAAATGAGTTCTCCGAGGAAGCCTGCAATGGGTCCTTTCAGACGGCTTATTACATAGGGTTCTCTCCCTGAAGAAGCCGAGTTGCTGTGGTTGGTTTTTTGGTGCTTCATCACTGTAGATATTTTGAACTATTTATGGGACTGAAGTAGCTTGTTTAAAGACAACTCTTCTACAAACCATGGTCTTCTGCAATTGCAAGGGTCTGGGTAGGAGACAGCTCACTAGTTTGGACTGTTGAGCTTGTCTACTGCACTCACTTGCTCCCTGCACCTTGTCCTTTTGCTTAGGACTTGAGCTTGTTGACCTGTGCCTGACTTCTGGTGTCCTGGCTCCTTTGCTATCTCCCATGAAGCAATAATCCTTGGCTCTTTGGTTAGGGTGCAAGTTTTTGGTTGAACACAAATTGTCTGGCCTCCTCTTCTTCTTCAATTTCCGGCCCATAAAAGACACAATTCTATGTGCTGCTTGGAACACCTGCCTTAGGCCTTGAAAAAGCGGTTGGATGATTTTGGGCTGGGAGGATTTCTCAGGTTGTGTCTTGGGAGAAACAGTGCTTGTTTGGGTGGTTTCAAGCCTGTTTCTTGACAGACCCTTCAATGTTCTACAACTAATTTTGTGTAGCCTTGTGTTTTGTGTTTTAGGTCCCTTGGTGATTTTCTTCAAAGGATCTGTCAAGACAGAGGTCTTTCTGAGGCTTGATTTAACCCACTTTTCATCCTTATTGCTTTCATAGTCAGGACTCTTGGAAGCCGGCGTAGAGAATCTAGCTTTCCTACGTGATGGTGATGCAGCACCCTTCCGTGGATATGCTAATTTAAATCCAAGATGCACTCGAACCTCACCATGGCCTTCAGGGGTGTTTAAAAGGTGGAGCTGTGGGTAGATAAGAAGGTACGACCCAAAAGCAGACTGTAACTTATGACAACAATTAAAGCCTGAACATCGGCCACATTGTAAGCATATTGGATACTTATGATAAGATACTTAAGACAAGACCTGACTCGAGTGGCGGAGGGACATTGGGGGGTATTTGACTTCTTATGAGTTTTCCTGCTATTTTTAACTCTAGTTCTCTTAGAAGCCGGAGGCGTTCTGAGTTATCATCGGTCTTGGACTGGGAGAGAGAACTTGTATTGAGGGAATGCTGAGACTCAAAAGTCATACTCGGCGAACCACATGATGAGATTGTACTCTGCTCCCTAGAAACAGCATCTTCCCTGGGGTAAGGTATCTCAAGACTAGACTCTGATTTCATAGAGGCAGGAGACTGTGCCCTGGTACTTGAGACAGACACATGCTCAGTGACTTCCTGGAAGACATCACTGAGCTTTGAGCTTGTTTTCTTTACTCCCAATCTTGTACCAGAGAATTGCTGTATTATGGAAGATGTGGAGCCGAGTGTCCACATCTTCAGCGGCATTCTTTTCTCATTACTGTGAAATAAAATATGTCTCTGTATGCACTTTTTATCCACTAACATCTGGGATCGTGGTCCTTGGAACCCTCTCTAGCAGGCTTTGAGAGAATTCCATCAGTTCAGCTGGAACCCCAAATAAATTTTCGATGGATTGACAGCTGTCCATAGTAGACCCTTCTACTGAAAAGGATGGAGAGCAAGGCTTCCTTTCCATAGTGGTTCCCAGGACATTCCCCAGCATTAGCAAATTGGAGAGGTATTTCCTAGGTAGTCACTGACTACAAACACGTCTTTCCCAGACATTCTGTTGTATGCCCAGGAAAGAACGGATAGAGCTTCTTTGAGCCCCTAAACCTGCCTGAAACTCCTTGGATTTTAATCTGAATGAGTATGAAGAATACCTCTGGAACTCCTGCATTTTCTCCTTCTCACTTTCTTCCTTAGATAAGACATTCATGCTCCAGATCTCAGGATATGGGGTTCCCTTGGTGTCCCCTATCTTATCAGAGGGTAGATTTTGAAGGACCAAAGGAAGAACTGATGATTTTTTCATAGTATTGTCTGTATAGGACTTTGAAGACCGCAAAATACCAACACCAAGGTTTTCCATACCCAAAGTTCTTGAAACTTCGGGCACCCCAGAACCCTCAATGTGCCTTAATTTAGTTGCTTTGTCAACGATAGAAAGAAATGGGATTGAAGGGCTGTGTATGAACCTAGATAAGTAATTCTCTGCCTCTAACTTTGCTGATGTGATCATCTTTGAGTCTTTATTCTGACACACAGATCTTTGATTCAAATCTTCGATTTTCATTACTCTAGGAGATTCTGTTTTGAGACCTAGAGATTTTCCAGCCTGAAGCCTTTGCTTATGAGTTAACACTGTAGGTTCCTTAAGGGAAAATGTTTGCTGAGATATCAATTCTGCAGAAGTCACTTGAATATCTGCCCTTGGAGTTAACTCCATAGGTTTTACCAGGTCTTGAAGATGTAGTCTTGGGTGTAAATTCAAACACTACTTTACTTTAATGCTTGATCTTGTGGCAAGTCCTATTGGTTCTCCAGCCTGAGTACACGGTCCTGGTGCCACTTCTTCAGATTTTAAGATATGAATCAACGGTTTCGGGATTAACACAGTCTTTATAATTTGAAAACCTGACCGTTGTTTTGTTTGTAAAACCTGATGTTTTGGCTCTATGATTAATTTCTTGGATTGCACATTTTGTAGCCAAAGACTTAGAGCAAATTCTGAACTTATCATCACATCATGTGTTCTGGGAGTCAAATCATTGCATTTTGACTTTTGAGGGGTACACTCTGGAATCACCACAGACTTTGTAACTTGAAGTGGTGGTCCAGGGATCACTTCCACAGATTCACAGACTTTTGGGAGGGCAACTGACTGAGGAACTGAAAGCTGTGTCTTCGCAGTTTCTGTCACTCGATCTCATGGCTTTAGACTAATTCCTACAAAGTTTATCATTTGATCCAGTGATTCTATTGGAGTGATGCTTACATTTTCCAGGCTCAGATTCTGAGGTTTTGTTAGCTTAGCCACTACCCCTGCTGGCTGCTGTGTACCAAAGGTGAGCTCTAGAGAGTCTCTATTTCCCACAACTTGACTGGTTTGCTTGCCTGACAACTCAGAGGATTCTTTGTGCAGTCACACCATAGAGGCCAAATTTTTAGATTTGGGAATCTGAGGACCTGGCCCTGGTGTTATTCCTGAAGTGGAATCTGGGACGGGACAGAATGGCCTTGTTATTACAGATTGTTCCCTTTGAGATCTTTTCTTAGAGCCCACCCCCAGAGGTCCTAAGTCTTGAGGACATGGCCTTGGAGATTTTTCTGTAAATCCATTCTCTCTATTTACTGGCTTTGCAGGCATTCTAAGAAATTCTTTCCCTTGGTGTCTTGCTTCACAAGTCAACTCTATCATGTCTGCAACATGATTCTGGAAGTTGAGTGTCATTCTATCAGATTCTGTAACCTCTTTTGTCTGCAGCTTCTGGAAATCTTGAGATTGAGGCCACGACCAAGAATGTAACTCAGGAGTTTCTGGGATCTGGTAGCTTTTCTGTAGGTTTGGGTCTGAGGATTTTGAATCTTGATCACTTAGTGCTGGAGTCAGATCAAAAAATTCTGGTACTTGCAGAGCTAGCTTCGGGGGCATCTCTAATGATTCTAGGATGTTATCTGTTGGCTTGGAGCTTAGCCTCATAGATTTCTCCGTCATTTCTGTGCTTTTATGTCCCAACCAGTTTGTAAATTCTAAAGATCCCACACCTTGGAAAATTGGTGGTGAAGTAACATTCACTGATTTAGGGACTTGACACCTAGGCTTCGTGCTCATCTCTGTGAAGTCCTCCGCCTGTCGCTCTGGTCTCATGGATTTTGTGACTGGATGAATTGTCTGGGGTATAAGGTTCCCAGGTTTCACATTTTGAAAAATTGTCTTTGGTGGTAACTCCACAGATTTTCCAGTTTCTGGCAATTTCACCTGTTTCACACCTTGCCACTTTGGCTCTGAAGGAAATACCAAAGATTTCGTACTTTTCTGCTGTGATTTCAGTGACAAATTTGAGAATTTGACACTACTCAGTGCTGGTCCTGCTGAGAGCTTCCTGGTGGACTGTGGTGCCAATACTATCATTGGTTCGTCCGAAGAACCCACACTTTGAGACTGTGACGCTGGCTTCAGCTGCACAGCTTAAACATGTTGAGAACAAGGTTCTTGTGAAAACACCTTACTTCTCAAGTCATTCAGACCACAGCCAGGAGTCACTTTTACAGCATTTGTACAAAAAGGTGTGTGTGCACTCTTCTCTGGAAACTTTCTATCTTCAGGAGGCGATGTTGGTAAAACCACAGAATTCACACCATTTGACTGAGACCTCAAAGTAAGTATAGGTTGTGCACTTTGCTGCCATGACCCAAGCTGGTTCTTCAAAACTGGTATCTTTTGAAACTTTGCCCCTAGCATTAAATTAGATGAATTCACATCTTGAGAAGGTGATATACCCAAATCATTTGACCCTGGACATAATTCAGACTTCAAATCTTTCAAGTGTTGTTCTTGAAGTTTTGGAGCTTGTAAATGTGCCCCAGGGTTGTAACCAATAGAATTTACAGACTGAGATTCTTGACTTAGAGTACATGCAGAAGAATTTATATCTTTCAAATGTATTCTAGTATTGCACCAAAGAGGATTTACACACGGAATTTGTGGTGGTGGATATGAAGAAAAATTCGTGCCTTGAAAAAGTGACCCAAGATTATACCTATTAGAATTTTCACACAGAGGATTTTGCCCTAGAGCGTATACAGAAGAATTCACAGCTTGCAAATGTAATTCAGGATTCTCTGGGGTGCATGCAGAAGAATCTGCACATTGAGGATTTGATCTTAGGGTGCATGCAGAAGAATCTTCCCACTGAGGACTTGGCCCTGGTATGCACACTGAAGAAGAATCTGCACACTGAAGTTTTGATCCTGGGGTGCATGCAGAAGATTTTGCACACTGAGGACTTGGCTCAGAATTGAAGTCCATTGTTTTTATATCTTGAGAGTTTGTCTGTGTAATCACCTCAAAAGGTTTTATACTTGTCAAGTGTTGTTCCATAGAGTCTATACCTTGAAGTTTCATTCCCATGATCAGCTCAGGATATTTCCAATCTTGCAAATTAAAGCCTAAATCCAGTCCTATAGATTGTGTGTCTATAAACAACTTCCTTGGGGTGAACTCAGGTGTCTCACTTTGTAATTTTTGAGAAAGTTTGATTTCTACTGGTTTCATACTAAGAACATTCTCTGTGATGACTTCAGATGGCATATCTTCCATGTGCGGTATAGGACTGAAGCTCATAGATTTGACATTTTGGGATTTTACACCCATGATCGTCCTCAACGATTTCAGATCTTCTAACTGTGGACCTGATTCACAGTCTTCCATCTCCATTTCTTGAGGCTTTGTCTTCACAACTGAATCTGGTTTTATACCTTGGAACTGTGGCCCACATTTAGTGTCTAGCTTGACCCTTCGAATATTGGTCGAAATTGGTTTACTTTTCAACGGTGACCTGGGACTTGTCACTAATGTTTTATTAGAGGTCAATGACCTTAAGGTAGGATCACATTTTGGATTTCTCCATGGCAGCTCAGATTTGTCAATAGTTTTGAACCTGTGAGACAAGCATTCCTGGGCTGACATGAAAGGTTCTGTACCTTCTGTCTTGGGCCTTGTCATCAACTCCTCAGATGTCTTCACATCCCTTTCTTGTACTGAGGGTTGTAACTCTGTGGATGTGATGCCTTTAGGCTGTAAACCCAAGAGAGACTTTGTGTTTTCAAGCTCTGCTCCATGGTGCAATGACACAGTTTCCACACACTGAGACTGTGGTTCTGAACATGATGCGAAGTTTCCTCCTTTTTGTACTTCTGGTCCTGGTGACAACTGGAGGGTCTTCACACACTCTTCTTGTGACCTGAGGTTAAAATCCCCAGATTTTTTCCTTTGAAGTTTTGGCCCTTGAGTCATTTCCAATGGCTTCCCACCTCCCAATTTTATGGAGGGTTTCTGTGCTGTCCATGTGACACCTTGAAATGGTGACCTACCATTGGATCCTGACATCTTCACACCTTGGAACTTCATTTGAGGTATCCACTGAACAGATCTAACACTTTCAGCCTTTGGCTCTTTGTTTAGCTCCTCGGATGTGATGCCTTGAGGCTGTGGCTCTGAAGTCAAGTGAAGTGTAACCTGCAACCTTACTGCTAATGGAGAGGTTTTTACTCCCTGCAACTGTGACTCAAGATGAAATGCCACAGATTTTTCTCCTTGAATTTTTGACCTGGCAGTCAGTTCAGATGACTTCATACTTCTCCATAGCATGGGTGGCTTCAGTTCTGTAGGTCTGGCGTCTCGAGGCTGTGACCTTGAGTTTGACCCTACACCTTTCTCACTTTGAAACTCAGACATTGGTATCCATTGAGTAGTAGACTTTGTGCTTCCACTTTTGGGTTGTGTATTTAGTGCCATAGATTCAACACCTTGAAGCTGTAGGTCCAACGTTGACTCCAAGGCTTTTTCTTGGTGCATCTGGGACCCTGGAGTCAACAGGCAAGGTTTCATACTTGGCACCTGTAGTTCATTCTGGAACTCTTCAGATTTTACACTTTGAACAACCGGCTGAGGAGCCAATTCAAATGAGGCTGTATCTTTGAATTTGAACTTAGGGTTGATCTCTGTGGGTTTCATCTGTGCAGTGTTGGGTTCTTGAGCTGATTCCATGGGCAATGTATTTTCTGATTCAAGCTGCTTTTTCTGTTCATCAAAAATCCCACCATTCCACTCTAGTGGCTTTACAATTATCTGGGCGTCCTCTCTAGACTTAAGAGTCAAGTCCATGGGTGCCGTCCCTTGACACTGTTGTGTGGAGGTGAAATCTACACATTGTACTTCTCGGATTCCTTGTGTTTTGGCTGCAGTTACAGGTTTTAGACTTTGCTGTTTCAAACATGGGGCAATCACAGGTTTCCTATCTTGCATTTGTGGTTGTGAAGTCAGTTCCGTGGGCTTTATACCTTGCAGTTGGGGCCCTGGAAACACCTCTATAGATTTATCTTGAAACAGCATGCTTGGTACAAAAGTCACAGGACTCTTCCTTTGCTTCTTTGGTTCAAGTTTCAAGTCCATGGCATTTATGTCTTGAACATGTGTACCACGGGCCAACCCCTTATTTTTTACATCTTGAATTCTTGAACCTGGAATCAACTTAACAGACTTCATATCTCCTCTCAGGGAACCACTTGGGGATACCACGGTAGATTTTATCCTCTTGAGACATTCTTCTACAGTTAAGATCACAGGTTTCCTATCTTGTATTTTTGACTTTGAAGGTAGTAACTTTGATTTTAAACCCTTCAAGCTGGAGCCTGGAGGCAGCTCCTCAATATTCCTAACTCCTGCTAATGAGTGAGACAATTCACCTCCTGCATGGAAGCACGGATGGCCACAGCTCTACAAATATGCACCTCAGCTGGGATCTAGGCTGAGGCTGGCTCATCCATTCCTGCCCGTCCACTCTGCTACAGCTGGTACTGAAGCAGATGAGGTTGGGTGGGGTGGGATGGGGCGGGGGTCAGGGGGAGCGTTGGCTTTAGACTCCAGCTCCAAACTATAGTCCTGGCCAATTGTGGTTCTGTCTCATCCTTTCTAAGGCCCTACATGCTCATGTCTCTGAGCTGTCCAAGGCAGATGGTATATGCCTCAGGAGGTGAGTTCTACTTTTTTTTTTAAGCCTGGGTTGCTGTGATTTGTACAGATGGCAGAAGTCACTGTGCCAGCCCTGGGGTCAGACTTGATGACAACCGGAGGCATCAACCCAAGCCCATTGAAGCTGAGTCCCACCACCAAGGGTAGAAAGGCAACAAGAGCCCCTGAAGACGGAGACGGATCTGGAAACATTGTCACCCTGAAGGGTGCCAGTTGTGGATGACACTGTCTGGGACCTCCCAGCTGGCCTGTCCACTAGCCGAGTTACTTGAAGCAGAAAAGAGATTCTCAGCTGACCCCCACCTGAGTTTCTAACATGCAAAAATCATAGGATTGACTATAATGAGGTCGTTTTTAAATGGCTGAGGATGATTTTGGCTGCTCTGATTGTTCATAGATTGTTTTACTCAAAAGCCAGAAAACAGTTTTAACCTTGGTCTTTGCTGGAGGCCCACCTGATGGTCTGGGCCAGGACTATCTCCCCCAAACTTGTTCTTGGTCATCGTAGCTGCAATTAGACAGGAAGGCATCCTGAGACAGCTCCATCTTGGAAGGTTATTCCTCATAACCTGGACTCCATCCCTTTCTAAGTGGGGAAATCTGGGCATCTTGTAGAAGTGTGTATCTGTCTGCATTTATCAGGAGACTGACTCTGTGTGTGCCCTGAACAAGGAGGCCTGGGATCTAAGAACTTCAAGAAAAAGCAAATACAGGAATGGGGAGATTACCCAGTTTGGTAAAGTGCTTTCCACAGGGACGGGAGGACTTGAGTTCAATATCCCAAATGTATGTGGAAAAAGCTAGTCATGGGAGTGCACACTTGTAATTCCTGTGCTCAGGAGAGAGAGAGAGAGAGAGAGAGAGAGAGAGAGAGAGAGAGAGAGAGAGAGAGAGAGAGAGAGAGAAGCTCCTGGGGCTTATTGGCCAACTAGCCTAGCCTACTTAGCTCCAGCCAGTGAGAGGCCTCTCCCACAAAGTAAGGTGGATAGCTCCTGGAGAGAGACACACACGTGAGGTTGACCTCTGACCTCCACATGATCCACATGATAACTTGCATGTCAGGTCCAAAAGATACAGTATTCCAAAGTCCATGCTTACCTGCAAGGCTCTCTCAGCATCACAGGTACCTGACACAGAGCCTATGCTAGCATCCAGGCTCTTCACAGCTCTTCTTGCCCCACCCCCCCTAAACTCCAGCTCGTGGGCTTCCCTTCCCCAGCTTCTCATTCTTATGTAACTCTGCCATTTCAGCCATGATGTTTCTTGGAGGCTCTCACTACTTTCCCAACTGGAACAGGTACGTCTGGGACAGTAGAGTGGGCCAGAATTCTCAGGATAGAGCCCTAGCATGGCTGCCCGTGGCTGAGTTGCTGTGGGCTGGTTAATAAACCTCTCTGAGCCACTGCCCCCTCTTCTGAGGTATTATCCCTGAGTGCGGTGAGTGGCCTCCAGGTCCCCTTTGCTCTGTCCTGGTTATTTGTAGCCGAGGAGGCTCTGACTGTCTTGCAGGAAGTTTATTTTGAGTTCTCTACAGTTGTGCTGTTCTAGTAGCTTGTTGTAGAGCAGTGGTTCTCAAGCTATAGGTCGTGACCCCTTTGGGGGTCAAACAACCCTTTTACAGGGGTCACCTAAAACTATTAGGAAAACACAAATTTTTATATTATGATTCATAACAGTAGCAAGATTACAGAAAGGAAGTAGCAACAGAAATAATTTCATGGTTCGGGGTCACCACAACATGAGGAACTGTATTAAAGCAGTAGAAGGTTGAGAAGCTCTAGTCTAGAGGAACAATTAGGTCTCTGGCTCAGGAGAGCTAGGGAAGCCCCTAGGGAAAGGTGGTCCCTATCCTCCACTATGGAAGTGCCCAGATGAGAATCAGATTTCCCTTTGTAGGACAAAGATCTCAGCTTCCCCATGGACCACTCATCCCGAAAGCAGGCTAAAGTGTCCCTCCAGCAACTTCTGTGAAAGGTCAATCCTTTGGCAAGCCCAGACGATGCCAGATGGCCTTCCAGGTTCTCAAAGCCTTGATGGCATCCTCATCCTGCTGCTTTACTCCAAGGCCTGAGGAAGCTGAAGGGTTTATCTATGATCTGTGTTCCCAAGACTTCTGGGTTCCCATGCCCTGAGGAATTCCACCCCTGTGCAAATATG
Organism: Tokudaia muenninki; assembly: GCA_036184385.1. Taxonomy (NCBI): domain Eukaryota; kingdom Metazoa; phylum Chordata; class Mammalia; order Rodentia; family Muridae; genus Tokudaia; species Tokudaia muenninki. The sequence continues at coordinate 18,435,773 of BTHS01000008.1, forward strand.
TTCTGCTGTGTGGAACTCTCTCTAGTAAGCAAACTCCCTGGGGTAGTAACATGGACCTGGCACAGCAGAGAGTGGACACAGCCACCCCCAACCGAAGGGGTGGGGGGGTGGTTCCCAGTCTTCCACTCAGCTGCATCCATTTCCCTTCCTGAGTTCCCTGCCCAGAACCTTTCACTCTGCCCTGCCCCCAAGCTTATCAAACTGCCTCTCCCCTCCTCTGATTAGGAATAAAGTAATGTGCCCCCTTTGAGCAAAGAGTAACTCCCTGGTCCCCCATAAAGCCCTCCAAGTGCCTTGACCTTTCACACATACCAGGGGTGTCTGGGTCTTTTCTCAAACAAAGGCTTGACCTTCGCTTTGCCACAAGGAATTTTGCTAGCGTTTGCCAAGATATGTTTACTCTTTAAAAAAAAAGAAAAAAGAAAAAGAAAAGAAAAAAGTATTCCAACCTGATTTACAGAGTAAGTTCCAGGACAACCAGGGATACAGAGAGAACCACCCCACCGAAAATTATTAACGGTTTGTTTTTTAAATTAAATTCAAATTAATGGGTTTCTCTTTATTTTATAGGTGTGTGTGCGTGTGTGTGTGTGTGTGTGTGTGTGTGCAGATGTGTGGTTGCACAGGCCACTGAGATGTCAGAAGACAACGCCTGTGGAGCTGGCTCTCTCCTCCCACCTTTATGTGGGCTCTGGGGATCAAACTCTTCCATGCCTTCTGCCTGCTGACTCATAGAACCCAAGCTGTCCTCAGACTCTACGTGGGGAAGCATCCACCTTGAGTATCTGACTCTCCTGATCTCACCTAACAAGTACAGTGCCCCACACTCAGCTTCATTTATGCAGTACTAGGGATGGAGCACAGGGCTCCACGCATGCCAAGTAAGCAGTCTACCAAATGAAAGCCTCCCCAACCTCCCCTTCCTCTTCCACAGACTGTTCTGTTAGTTTGTTTGATGTTGAGCCAAGATCCATGCCCCTCCCCCTGTCTCTGCCTCTGCAGTGCTGGGACTACAGGCATGCACCCCCAGACCTGAGCCAAGATCTCCCTGTCTCTGCCTCTGCAGTGCTGGGACTATAGTCATGCACCCCCAGACCTGAGCCAAGATCCCCCTCCTCTGCCTCTGCAGTGCTGGGACTACAGTCATGCACCCCCAGACCTGAGCCAAGATCCCCCTTCTCTGCCTCTGCAGTGCTGGGACTACAGGCATGCACCCCCAGACCTGAGCCAAGATCCCCCTTCTCTGCCTCTGCAGTGCTGGGACTACAGGTGTGCACCCCCAGACCTGAGCCAAGATCCCCTTTCTCTGCCTCTGCAGTGCTGGGACTACAGGCATGCACCCCCAGACCTGAGCCAAGATCCCCCTCCTCTGCCTCTGCAGTGCTGGGATTACAGGCATGCACCCCCAGACCTGGTCCACTCATTTTTTGCTCTTTGACATTTTCCTGTGTTGTTCTTGGTTTGTTGAAACCATTTTTATTTTATATGATCAAATAAAAGACACCCCCCCCCCTTGGGAAAAAAAGGCTCAAAGTTAACTGAATACTCAAGTCGTCCTCTGAAGAACACAATTGGATACCCTGGAAAGGCTTTTCCTTGATTCTCATGAACACTTCCAATTGCGTTGGAAAAGAGGAATCGACATCCCCGAGGAGGACCACAAATAATGTCAGCGCAGGCAGGAGAGCCAGACCTTAAGTCTTTAGTCCAACAGGGCAGCTTTGAGGGTCAGTTGAGTCAGGAGAACAAAGCTTCTCCCTCTAGCCTGCAAGTCTGAGGAAACATAATCAGCTTCCAGGTGGGTTCCAAGGTGAGTAAGACCAACTGTTTCTACCTGTTTGTAGCCAGGCCTGTTGTTACCAAGGAAACAGCTATCATCAGGAACTCTGCCTCCCTGGGGCCTATCACATCCTTCATTGCCAAAAATGTATGTGCCTGTGTAGAAAGCAAACCAGTTTGGGCTTTGAGGTCTAGCATACTGGGCTGGTTCCCTTCCTCTACCCGTTGCTTATTTAGATCCTAAAGGAAATGCGCCTGAAACAGGATGTCCATGTGCGGCTGCACACTTTTCTTTTTATATTCCATGAGGGCTGCCCGAGGAGGAGTTTGCTGTTTATTTTATAAGTTGCTTGTTTTTGAAACAGTGTTATTGAACATGTGGGTCACAACCAGACTCCAAGTCAGGTTCAGGTATCCATCCTCAGTAAGTCAATTAAAACAGTCAAGTTAGAGCCCGGTGGGGGACACGCCTTTAATTCCAGCACTCAGGAGGCAGAGGCTGACAGATCTCTGGGAGTTCGAGGCTAACCTGGTCTAGAGCTTAAGTTCCAGGACACCCAGGGCTACATATAAAGAAACCCTGTCTTAACAAAACAAAAGCCAAACTAAAACAACAAAAATAGCAACCACAAAACAAACAACAAAATCACCAACTTATATAAGGTAAAAGTTTCTTTCTTTCTTTCTTTCTTTCTTTCTTTCTTTCTTTCTTTCTTTCTTTCTTTCTTTCTTTCTTTCTTTCTTTCTTTCTTTCTTTTTTTTTTGTGAGACAAAGTTTCTCCGTGGAGAACTTGCTCTGTAGACCTGGCTGGCATCAAACTCACAAAGAGATCCACCTGCCTCTGTCTCCTGAGTGCTGGGATTAAAGGACTGTGTTGCAGCCGCAGCAATAACCACCCAGCTACAGTTCCTTTTCTCGTAGCTATGACCAAATACTTGACAAATGCAACTTAAGGGAGTGTTTATTTGGCTCAGAGTTTGAGGGTCTGTCTTGGCAGCAGGCATGTGAGGCAGCCAGTGGCACTGTCTCTTATCGGGAAGAAAGAGACCGGTACTGCTCACTTTTTGGGTGGGTCTCCTCACACTAGATTAACCAGGACTAGAAACCCCCTCACATATATGCCCAGAGGTTTGTATATGGGTGATTCTAGATAACATCAAATTGATAATCAATATTGTCTTAGTCATTGTTCTATTGCTGTGAATTAACACCATGACCAAGGCAACTCTCATGGAAGAAATCACTTAACAGTTTCAGAGGTTTACTCCATTGTCCTCACTAGGGGAGGGGTGCGGGAAAAGTATGACAGCACACAGGCAGGCATAACAGCAGCCCAGGAGCTGAGAATTTATATCCTGATCCACAGGCCATCCTGATCCACAGGCCATCCTGATCCACTGGTCATCCTGATCCACTGGCCATCCTGATCCACTGGCCATCCTGATCCACTGGTCATCCTGATCTACTGGCCATCGTGATCCACTGGCCATGAGGATCCATTGGCCATCCTGATCCACTGGCCATCCTGATCCACTGGTCATCCTGATCCACTGGTCATCCTGATCCAATGGCCATCCTGATCCACTGGTCATCCTGATCTACTGGTCATCCTGATCCACTGGCCATGAGGATCGATTGGCCATGAGGATCCATTGGCCATCCTGATCCATTGGCCATCCTGATCCACTGGCCATCCTGATCCACTGGTCATCCTGATCCACTGGTCATCCTGATCCACTGGCCATCAGGATCCATTGGCCATCCTGATCCACTGGCCTAAAGAGTTATTCTGGGCTTGCCATGAGCTTTTGAAACCTCAAGCCACCCCCAGTGACACACTTCCTCCAACACACCCACACCTCCTAATCCTTCTAGTCCTTTCAAATAGTGCCACTGTTTGGTGACTAAGCATTCAAATATATAAATAAGCCTGTGGGGACTGATTTCATTTAAAGCATCACAGACAATAAGCATCAGGCCTATTCACTGGCCACTCCCTCTCGTCTGGGGTGACTACATTTGCTCAGTTGACTCTTTGGTGACACTTAAGATGCAGTCTGAGAAGGCCATCTTTCCCTATGACATCTTTCCTCCTGTGGCTGAGCTTAGAGAACAAACAGGAGGAAGGACCAGGACTTGAGTGAAGGAAGAAGTCAGGGGTCTCGTTGGAGTTACTGAGGGCCTGGTTCTTCAGCTGTCTTGCCTGGAAACCCTTTTCCTCCTGTCAGAGCCAGCACTGAGGTGCCATCTCACCAGAATAAATAAAGCCAGTTTCTAGTACTGGCAGAAGTTCTATTTTTCGTTCCGGTCCCCTTTCTCTGTCTCCAGTGCCTGCCCCTTCCCTGTTACAGATGCGGGAGTATACCCACCCCACCCTACCCCCATGTTACCCCTGACAGTGAGGCTTGCAGGGCCCACCTGGGCTCGGCCCTTGCATCCTGACTGGTGGAGGATGGCCAGTGATTATGGTCCAGAGATGGAGACCAGGTATAACAGAACTGTAGCAGTAAGGGCCTGGCTAGTGGCTGCAAACCATAGAAGCACCTGGAGTGTGGTGAGGACAGTCAGAAATGAATCTGTGAGGTAGCTGGGCTCCCAATCAATAGGGAAGAGCCTGCCACATCTGTGTTTCATGCTTCAGCCTGCTCTGGTGTGGCACATATACCGTGATGCTTTTACTGAGACCCCGGCCGTGATTTAAGGAGCACTGACTGGGAATATGGCTCTGAATGATTCTGCAGTTCTGTGCTGTTCCATGCTGTATCCCCATGGCTCTGTGGCCCACAAATTTGCAGAGCTATGCTGTGCTCACTCGAGTGTATTTGGCTCCTTCCAACATCCTGGCTTGTGCCCTCTCCAGGGAACTGAGGGGAGGCTCAGTGTTTGCTCTCCTGTTATCATCCTGTCACGTAGGGACCATCCTCACTCTCGCCGTGACTTTCTGAGTCTGCCTTCTCCTGGTCAGAGCCACTGACTGCAAGATGTATCCCCAAACACCTCCCACATTAAGTGTCTTTCTCCCAGGTTGATCTATTCAGGGCCTCCTTAATTGTGCAAAATGGGTTCTCCCATAAGGCCTGAAGCTCCTAGCCTGGAAGAAGAGCCAGCCCAGCCAGACCTGGAGACAGACCCAGGGGTTCCTGATGGCACCAATCATAAGCGCTGTGGAGCTTAAGCAACTGCTGGTCCCCTCTTCCAACTCAGGGTTGGTCATCAAAAGGGCTTCTTCAGAATTGTGTCACCAGCCTGTGATGTCACCAGCCTGTATCCTCACCGAAAGCTATTCTATCTTCCAAGCATTTCCAACAGGACACCTCAACAAATCCATGAGAGAGTGGAGCAAGGGAGGTAGTCTGCAGTGACCTCACTTGGGGACACGGAGATCTGAGGGACACCAAGGTGTTGATCTTCCCTTGGTCGATGGCAGGTTCTCCTCTAGAATCCCAGCAGTCCTGGGACTGAGAGAGGGTAGGATGGTGACACGCCCTGAATTGACTCCTGGTCTCCAGGGGATGTTTCTGAGCTCTCCTCTTACACAGCTCTCTCCCCCTCTGTCTTCCTGTCACAGAGAAAGGCAAGGTGGCATCCCTAAGATACAGTGTACAGTGAAGGTGAGTTGTTCAGTCCTTTGTCCAAACTCTGTACCCTCTGCACCTCGGCTGAAGTCCCTGTATGAACGAAGCCCATCTTTATACTCAGGTGTCATTCCCACCTGTTTAGTCCTGAGGAAGGATCACAGGTTGGATGACACAGGACCTCATTTTCAGAGATATTTTAAGCCAGAGAAGATGAACATGCCTGGCAATGGCTGTGTGGGTTTTCAGATGGGGCTAACAGCTCGATCCGCAGGATTTAGATGCAAGCCTGATCCCTCCTAAAACCATGTGAACTTGCCACTTGTCACTCCTCTGGATGGGCTCTATGGCCCTTCCTCAGAGCAGTTGTGTGACTGTTCCTGGGGAAACATAAACAGTTCTTTATCTCAGACAGAGAATGCACTGACAAACCAAAGAAATGCTTCCATCCACATCTAGCTTGGTGAACAATGAGTTTTCTGGGGTTACTGACAAAGTCATGGTGACCCAAAGGCAGCTGCATCGTTGGGAGCCCGCTGGAGCACAGTGTGGGTAATGATTCAGAAAAGGGCTTCACTAGAGTCTACCCCCAGGCAACTTTCCCCTCCAAATAACCTTGGGGGAGGAGAGGAGATCCATGGGATTGCATAATTCTTAAGAGGCCCCATGGCCTCTGAGCTCCCTGTTCCCTCCACCCAAACTTGAGAGGACCCTGTGTGCCCATCAAAGTTACTTTGATTCCAGAAAAAAGTAGCAAGGACCCTCCAGAGCAGAGGTTCTCAACCTGTGGGTTTCAAACCCCTTGGGGGCTGAACAGCCCTTTCACAGAGGTTGTCTAAGAACGTCGGAAAACATAGACATTACTCTATGACATAGAACAGTAGCAAAATTACAGTTATGAAGTAGCGACAAAATAATTTTGTAGCTGGGGGTCACCATAACATGAGGATCTGTGTTAAAGGGTGGCAGTGAGTCTTAGGCGTATAAGGGAGGCTGCTCTTTTACAAAGATGCTTTGTATCAGTTACTTTTTTCATTGCTATGACAAAACACCCCACAAAAGCAATTTAATGAAGGAAGGAGTTTCTTGGCTTGGGGTATGAGGGTACTGTCAATCATGGTGAGGAAGACTCTGTGACAGGAGCCCAGGCAGCTTGTCACATGACCTTATTTGAAACTGTGACCACAGCAGGTAAGATTAGTTAAAATGAAGTCTTACCTGAGTAGGGTGGCCTTTAAACAAGTGTGACTGCCCACGCATGTGCACATGCACAGACACACACACACACACACACACACACACAGTAAAGCATCTATGAGACAAAGAATTCAAAGAGGCAGAAAACCATGGCTGGATGCCTGACTTTTCTGGCTTCTCCTGTCTAGAAAGTAGGGTGAAACCATTCCCCAGAGCAGTCCAGATCCACGGAGACAACTGAGGCAGGAGAAAGTAGTAAGGGTGTCGGATTTGGAATGACCTGGAATTCTCCCTAGCCCTGTTACGAGTAGACTCAGGAAAAAAAATAGTACCTGGGCTGGAGAGATGGTTCATCAGCTGAAAGCACTGGTCACCTTCCAGAGGACCCAGGCTCAATCACCAGCACTAACATGGCAGCTCTTAACTGTCTGTAACTTCAGTTCCAGGGAACCCAACAGCCTCTTCTACTCTCCATGGGCACTGCATGCACGTGGTTCACGGATACTCACTGAAGTAAACCACCCACATATATAAAATAAAAATGAAGTAAAATAGAGTACTCATTTCTCTGGGCTGTTTATGGCTTGGGGACCCGGGAGGTCGATGTGACAGAAACCACCATGAAGGCATAGATCTCTTTGGAGGTTTGCATAGCTATATAGAACAATGGCTCTCCAGAATGAGTTCTCTAGGGAAAAAAAACCAGGCCCCTGCAGTCTGCTTGGGCAGGAGAAGTTAGCACCTGAGCATTGTGGGTATGGGGAGCTTTGAGTCTGGGGCTTGACCGCTTCCTTGGAACTTCTAGTACTTGAGGTGGAGTCTGCAGAGAGGGGAGGATGGACCAGGGCTGTGTTGGATATTGTCTGGCTGGGGATCATTGTAAAGATGCTTGGGAGGTGCCAGGGGCTGGAGCCAGGCTCCGATCTGGGTCCAAGAAGGGACAGTAGGGACAGTGGATGCAGTGGTGGCATATCTGTGGAAGTTTGTCTGGTATCAGGCTCAGGTGAAGGATAGGGACCTGGCTCAATATTTTTATGGTTGGCTCCCAGGGAGAAGGAAGCTGGTCCCATGAGACACATTAGAACTCTGAGAGGGGCACAGAAGAGCGGGGGGGGGGGGGTGGCTCTGCGCTGGAGAACTAGTCCAGTTTTGGGAAAAGGTCCCAAGATGAAGGGTGTGCTTCTGACCCAGTCACACACACCCCTGGTTCTCTATACTTCCTTTAATGCCTCTCTGCAGTTGGTGCTCCACCTCTCTTAAAGTCTCCACCCCAAGTGACAGAAACTCCTGAAGACTGTGGTCCCACTGTATGTCAAATTGGGGGACTGAGTCAGAACAATGCAGACATGGATTTGCTAAATTCACTCAACAACTCCAGGAACTGTGTGTGCGTGTGGGGGGAGGGGGTCATGATTCTGTAAGTTCAGGAAAGGGGCCTGGTGATAAGGCAAACTTCCAAGTCTTAGGGGCTGTGATGGCTAACACTTGTCAAATGGACTGCACTTGTAATCAACTGAGCCACAAGCTGCTGGGCACAACAGGAACTGAACTAATAGCCCGTAGAGAGGGGACTTATTACACCAGCTGGTGGGATGCAGTTGGGGTAGCATCCTGTAAGGGACTCTGGGAAATGTTTTGAGGATACTGAGCACCCCTTTGAGGGATAATGGGTACTCCTGTGAGGGACACTGAGCACCCTTTTGAGGGACACTGGGCATTCCTGTGAGGAATTTTCTTGACCAGATTAATGTAAGCAGGGAAGACGTGCCCTAAACATGAGTGCCACCTTGAGTGGCAGTTGCATAAAAGGACATGGAGGAAGGAAACTTTGCTTTTTGCCTGCTTGCCCTTACTCCTGCTGGCAAGACCATCTGCCGTATTGCTGTAGCATCCCTTTACTGATTCTAGAACAAGCTTCTTTGGGATTCCAATTTAGGCTGAAGAACAGGATCCTCCCCACCTTTGTGCCATACCGGGACTGTTGAGACATCCAGCCCTATGGACTGATTGACTACTGGGTTCTTGGCCTCTCTAGTGTGAGATAGCCATTGTTGGGCTACCCCAATTGTATCCTACGAGCTGATGTAATAAATCCCCTCTATATGGTCTATTAGTTCAGTTTCTGTCATGAACCCTAATACGGAGGGACAGTAGATGACCCTGAGGGAGGGAGACAGGGTATCGGAGGTTCTCAGAGGAAGGCTGTTTGCTATGTCTCTAACCAAATGTCCCTGGCCTATGTACTGCGGCCCAAAACCCCCTGCGACCCCCTCTCTGGTCTCTGTATCTACTTGCTACCTCAAGAGAAATCTAGAAAGAGAAGGCAAAGTTTCTATTTTTGATGAGACATGGATGAAATGGAGGCTTTTAAATTATTAAAAATCCAGAAGGAAATTATTTATTCAGGTCAGATATAAAAGCACCTCGCATTTCATGCCCATTATCCCCTCTGGGGTTTGTCACTAATGTGCCTTTCCTAGATAAGTCATTTGTCTGCTTGGGGTATTAGCATTCTCGTCTGTATCTCGGATTACACTAAGGTGTTACTAAGAGCTTCTAGTGTTCAGAAAAGCCTAAAGACTCAGCCAAGTCAGGCTTCTTCCAGGAACCCTTCCCATATCCCCCAGGTTGGCCTAGCCTCCCCACCTCTGGTCAGATCATTCGCTCCTCCCACCGCACTGGATCCTCCTTGAGTCCTGAACCAAATTACAATCTTCTGCATCCACAGGCCCCACCAGGAATACTAGCTAGTGTTGGTTGAGGAAACAAGTGACTCAGTCTAAGAAAGATGTGCTGCCCTCACTGATGTGGAAGAGTTGGATCATTGATTGCTTCAAGACCTGTGCCCAAGAAGCCCCATTAAATTTGTATAAATTCCTTGGTATTTCTGAGAGTATTTCCCCTTGAGGACTCAGCTTGGGAAGGGAAGATATTAGGTTGCCATAGGAACAGATTTTTTTTCCTTCTATCAGAGCAAACATTTCCAAGAAACCTGGAGAGACTGGAGTCAGCAATGAGCACTTCATCTCCTCCCACATCCACGAAAGCCTGTGAGTCTGCAGTGGGCCTCCTGTTTCTTGAGACCTCTATGGGTAGAGAGGCCCATGCTTTTCCCAATGGCTTCCTCAATTTCCCCACGTAGCCACCAGCCACACAACTGACCACACCATCCTGGGCCTTTTCTGATCCTTCAGGCCTAGGGCCCCCTCAAGGAGACAATGGAGAGGCAGGGGAAGGGAAAAGGCTGCTTTGAAGAAGGGCAGCCTCAGCTCCCCAACCCTGTCAGTCTCAGACTCAGGAGAAATTTGAAGTCTGAGGCAATAGACCCTAGGCACAAACCTCAGGGTGGTCTCGAGGCTTTCTACAGAACATATGGCCAGTGAGTGGCACAAGCAGGATCTGGTGATGAGGCCCATCATTTGGCAAGGCTTGAACCCTCTTTCCATAAATAGGAGAGACATAGAAGCAGATCCCACATGTCTGGATGGGCACAGTACCTCATGGGCACTGAGAGGGCAGAGGGTCCAGCTGATGCCCAGCACTGCCTGTTCATGGCCTACAGGGCCTGTCTTAGCCTTTTATACTCTCAGATGGGACAAGGTACCCACAGAAGCTCTATGGCTTGGGCCAGGCTCATGAGTGCTGAGGACGCCGGGAGGCCTGCCAGTTATGACACTGCACTGTTCCCTACAGCCCTGGCTCGTGTATTCACTGTCTTGTTGAATGCAGTCAAGGTGAAAAACAAATGGCTAGAGGCAAACTCAAGCCAGGGCAGAGACAGGCAAGCTGGAGCCCGTGGTCCAGGTCAAAGCACCTCTAGACAGGACAGAGTACCTAGGTGCCAGCCAGCCTCCTTTCTGGAGATGATGGAGTCACCATGCAGTCATGGTAGTCAGCTACTAAGAGGTAGCTGGATTCAGTGATCAAGATCAGGAATGCTAGAACCCTGTCCATCACCGTGACCATGTCAACAAAGCAATAAGCACCATAAACTTGGGGACATGGGCAGAGAACTCAGGGTTACAGCCTACAGATCTGACCACAGCAGCGTTTCCAATTTTACTTCTGCTTCTCAGCTAGGATGACTTTGAACTGGGGGAAGCTAATTATCTTCTGCCCGTTGGCAGCCCGGCTGTCATCCCATAAACAGTTGACATCTTCAGCTTCCAACCTATGTCTTGCCCTTGCTGGTGGGCTTTCCCTTGGCTTTGGCCTCAGCACAATTGCCCTGAGAGGGATTGCCACCATACTGTGAGAAAGCAGAATCCTCGCAGCCAGTGATCAGCTCAGAATCTCACAACCTTATATATGCCCTCAATCCTGACATCGTAGAGCACCTTATCCCTGCCCAGAGCCCCACTTCCCAACTCAGAGCCTCCAACACCCACTCCCACTCCTTGAGATCTGTGGTGCTTAGCTACCCACACATGATGCCTGCCTCCCAATGCAACATCTTTATGTTCTCATCTCCATGACAACGTGAACCACTCTTGAGCAGCATCACTGTCGCTCAGCTAATCCTGAGCCTGGGCCCCATACTCTTTGGCTGCCCATCTGGGAAGTGTGTGTGTGTGTGTGTGTGTGTGTGTGTGTGTGTGTGTTGGGGTGCACCCACACACCTGTTTAAGCTAAAATTGGGTATTCACTCCTGTTCTTGTTCCCCCACACACAGGCCAGAGTGATGGCATGTGGATGTGCACAGGGATGCATGTGGAGGAGAACACAGACACTGGAGGTACCAACCTCTTATCTAACATGTTGAGTGATAGGGTTCACTGGTTTCAGGACCTTCCAGCCACGACTAAATATATGACATGTCTGCCTGGGCGTGTTCTGTGTGCATGTATAATTATCAACATGCCTGCATCTCTGGATTTGTAATTCAATTTGTGCATCTGTCCATCAGTGTTTGCACCTCCAGCAGAGTCGCTGAGGAGCAGGTACTTCCTTCTGCTTGTCAGCGATTTGGAGATGACAGCTCCTTTTCTTCTGCTTCAGCAGTAGGAAAAGGACTGGGGTCCAGCATGCTCCCCTAGGGAACTAGAGGCCCTGCTTTGGCTAAAATGGCTGACTTGCCACCGCGTTCTCAAACAATGAGCTCTTAATCTAGGGCACAAAAGGCTCCACTTTGCTCTTCAGGATCTTCATCATTGTCCCATGATGTACTGACCACTTGACTTCATTTCCTTGCCCAAGGTGGGAGCTATAAGAAGGACCCCAGCCAAGGCACACTGTGAAAGGACATTTAGCCTTGGTTCTGCTAATGGCTGGCCATGTGACCTCGTATAGGTCAGTCTCTTGTTTGTAGTGATTCCTCAGGAACTGTCTAGTTCTTGTCCAGAATGCTACCAGATACCAATTGGCCGACTTTTTAATTCTCCTTATAGAAACCATTTCCTATTATCTCCTTGACAATCCCAATGGGTGTAAGTTATTACCCCAGCTGATAAAACTGTGGATAGACATGTGAAGACTGGATTAAAAAAAAAAAAAAGTGTGGGACTCTGACGTCAAGGACTGCATCAGGGAGTGGCTGAAGCCTGGGCTCAGAGAGCAGTGGCGAATTGAGATGTCCCAGAGTGGGATTCAAGGAGGCAGAATCCCCTAGGAGAAGCCCAGTGTGCAGAGATTCAGGGACCAGGGTCTAGAGGCCACAGTCCTACAGGAAAAGAGAGCATGTATGCTCATGGGTGTGAGATGTTATATATGTGTATGTGTGTGCTCATGGGTGTAAGATAGTGTCTGTGTGTGAGAGAGAGATGTGGTGTGTGTGTGTGCACTCATGGGTGTGAGTTGGAGTGTGTATGCTCATGGGTGTGAGATGGAGTGTGTGTGTGCTCATAGGTGTGAGATGCAGTGTGTGTGTGCTCATGGGTGTGAGATGGTGTGTGTATGTGCTCATGTGTGTGAGATGGTATGTATGTATGTGCTCATGGGTGTGAGATGGATTGTGTGTGTGCACATGGGTGTGAGATGGAGTATGTGTGTCCTGATAAGAAAGGTGCCTGATGTTAAGGCCTATAGCCTGTAATTGATGCTCAGAACCCATGTGGTAGGAGAGAGAGCTGACTTCTGCAAGTTCTTGGACTTCTACATTTTGTACCTGGACACACACACACACACACAAACACATACGCACACACAAACACAAGGGTATGCATGAGTATGAGCCTGTAAGCCATGGTTTGGGAGTGGAGAAAGAAAAAAAACAAACTCCTAAGTTATTTAGGTGGAGACCAAAAGAGAGGAACTAGCCAGGCAATGCTGTGTAAGAGTGTTTGGTTACTACATTAATCTGGAACGATTATTACTCAATCACCTACTGTGTGCATCATCCAAGTGAGCAAAGTACTGAATCAGTCTTTGCAGAAAGCCCAGTAGGTCAGAAAGAGCCACATTTGCAAATGTGGTACCTTGGACCCCTCTGTTCCTGTTCCTATCATATGCCATTCCCTGGAGAGATGGAGAGAACCATCTACGCAGCCCAGAGAGGGAGTGAAAGACCCAGGGAGGATACTATCCAAGTTCAGCTTGGTGAACCACTGAATTTATTTGGCTATCATAGTATTTGTCGACTTCACAAAAACTAGATATACCAGGGAGGAGGGGAACTGAATTGAGGAATCCCCTCCATCAGATGGTCTGTAAGGCATTTCCTTAATAGTTGATTGATGTGGGAGGGCCCAGCCCACTGTGGGTGGTACTACCACTGGGGAGTTGGTCCTGATGCTGTATGAGAAAGCAGACTGAGCAAGCCATGGGGAGCAAACCAGTAGGCAGCATTCCTCTGTGCTCTCTGCTTCAGTTCCTGTCTCGAGTTTCTGCCTTGGCTTCTCTTAAGGATAGACTGTAACCTGTAAGTCAAATAAGCCCATTCTTCCTCCAGGTTGCTTTTGATCGGTGTTTTATGACGGCTACATAAACACACAGGGAAGCAAACTAGAGCACTGGGTTAGTCGTAGGAGCATAGGTAAAGGTCACTTACAGGAGGACAGCTTGCAGCACCAAAAAGCTCACTTTGGTAAGATAGCAACTCAGAGAAAGCCAAGGCACTGGGGAGCCCCTGCTCCCAGCCATCTTTCCACCTCTTGGGTACCCTAATACCTGCCAATAACCTGCACAGCAGGATGGCAGGAAGGTGTAGTGACAACACCCCCACACCCCTTTCCACAGGAAATCTAACAGCCTCAATTCTATTACCAAAGACCTGATTTTTCTCACTGCCATGACTGTGGGCCAAGGTAGTCAGTAAGTTTTCATGGCAACTGTTTCATGATGGTGGATGCTTGGGAGGAACAGCCAATTACATGTGGGCTTTGTTAAGATGAAATCTGCTCAGCAAGTCTGAGTAAATCCCTGTGTCACACCTTCAGCATGGTTGTGGAGAGCAAAGGTCAGGACACCCGCACTCATGTCTCTTCCTGGTAAAGCCTGAGGCTGCTACTGGTCAGCATCATCTTGACTCTACTCCAGCCAGCAGGATGAGGTCTGCCTGTAACAGCACCGCAGGGGTTAGCTGGAATGACTGAGCACCCCTATAGAAGGGGTGTGGGGGGTAGGGTTTTGACCCAGGGAATGCAGCCACATGAACACACAACATTATCAGGAATGCTGGGGTGTGATGGTGGGATCCAGGCCTGCTTCTTCCCACCCGCACCCCACGCCCCCGCCCTTCTGACGTCAGCCATGAGCAACATGATGGAGCTAGTCTTTTTCTGAAGTTTTGTTCTGTCCCTTAGCTGCAGCTGGCCCTTTCTTGACAGTGTTTCATTCTCCTGGATTCAAGGACCCTGCTAGCCCATGGAGTATGTTGAAGTGACCTAGAAAAGGACCCTTCTTAGGAACAGACAAAATGCCCTTGGTACTGTGTGGTGCTGAGTGGATGGCAGGCTACATATAGCCCCTACATACCATATCCCCTAAATGCGTACCTTTGGACAGTGGACCATGTACACAACTGTACAAGCTGTCCCTGCCTGTGGACTACATTATCTGTCCAGAAAATGTAAAATAAATAAATAAATAAATAAATTTAAAACACCTGGACCAGTCAGATAGTGCTGCACACTGGCAGAACTCTTGAGAATTGGCGGCCAGCCTGAACTACAGAGTAAGTTCTAGGACCACCAGGACTACACAGAAAAATCCTGCCTCTAAATTTCAAAGGGTGGGAGCAAGCCCGGTCCTAGTATAATTTAAAGCTCTATCAGGTCCTCACACTAGTGATTTCCTCTGAGCATTGATCTTCCTCTTTGTAAGGCCTCAACTGCTGCTCTCAGGTCAGAGATGAATTAGCAAATTCAAAACCACGTGGTCCAGTGTATTCTTTCCTCCTGCTCTGCCTCCCTCACCTCCCACCAGGCACCTCTCAGTCCTGGACAACTGCATGTGGCTTGAACTTCATTTTTTGGATGGTTTGAGATGAGCCATCCTTGGTCCCCCACATCTTAGAGACCACTAGAGGCCACACACTTGCCCCACTAAAAGTACAATAAACTCCTGAAATGGTCCTTCTCATCCTCCAAGGTCCACTAAAATACCTAGTCCCAGAGATGGGCTAAATCTCCCACCAGTCCTGAATGGTCTGTTACTTGAGATTTCCTGTCAGGAGCCATAATGGGACAAATTAATATACTAGCAGGTGATCATCCTGAAATAATATATAATCTGCAACAGGTGAGCCCTCATTCAACAAGGCTGTGGGGGACTAATTTTAGGAAAGATTCCTGCTGTCATATGCTTTTCCTGTTATTATTATACATATATAATCATCCATAAGTAATAGCACACCCCTTTGGAGCAGATCTCTGCAGATCCACGAAGATGTACTGTCTTATAGTGGTGCTATATAGACAAATAGATGACTTAAGTTTTAATGATGATCCTATAAGAATTCCTAAAATTATATCTGTGGTTATTAAGCTCTTTTACACTGGAACTTCTATTAGGTCCTTTTCTGATAGTCAGAACTGCAGTGAGAACTCTGCCAGTTTCCCAAGTGTCACCAGTTAATTGCTCTAAGATGGCAACCAGACTTTCTCCTACTCAGAGCACATTCCAAGAGGTTAAAAAACAATTAACCAAAGGTCATAAAAAGGGAACTAATGATTTATTATAGGTGCTAGGACAGAAGATAAAATATTGACTGGGTTTATCTATTCAAAACTTCACTTATAACTTAGTTATGGTGTTAAACTTTCTATGAACCTGTAGAGAAGGCAAATGGTAGATGTTTAGCTAGATAATTGCTCCTAATGGATATGCATGTAAACATTCTCTGTTGTAAACTTTTATTTCAATTTATGGTTTGATTTTTGTGTGAACTTGTGATGAACTTTGTAACATGTGATCATGTATTCTGAAAGATAAGTACTGAAGACAAAAGAATCATCGGATTCTCTCATCTCATCCTCTCTCTTTCTCTCTCTCTTTCTCTCTCTCTCTCTCTCTCTCTCTCTCTCTCTCTCTCTCTCTCTCTCTCTCTCTCTCTCTTTCTCCCTCACTTTTTATCTTTTCCACTTAGAAGAATTTTTCTCTTTCTCCACTTAGGATCTTTCCACTTTTCCCTCTTAGATAGCTTTCATAGGAAACTTTTTACAACTTAGTAATAAACTCGTTAACCACTTCTTTAAGTGTCCCATTTTTCTCCCTGAGACTTCTGACTAGCAGGCTGAAAGTTAGAGCCCAACAGTTCCTGCAGAGACAGTACAAAGGCAATTTACCTAATCTTTAGCAGTTTGAGGAAGAGGGGCTAAATGCCAGAAACTGCAGTTTCTGGTCTCAGAGGATTATTGAAGACAGGTCAGCCACATTAGCATAGTAACTTAGATAAATAAAATTTTTATTATACAGCGACCCTAAATTTTCCATAAGACAAAGTCTTACCCCCAGAATTTCATAACACAGAGTCTTACCCCCACTGATGCTCTTCTCCCCTCAGCTGCCTCAAGAAGAACTAAGAAGACAGAACACCTCTGCCAGGGCTGGCTCCCAGCAATTTCCTCTTTTGCTGCTAGGATACACGGAGCTATCTGGAAACATCTGGGGTTTATTCTCCAACGTGTTTTTTCTCCAAGTGATATTTCTAGAAAACTCATTCCTTTGTCTTTGGAAATAACAACCTGATTAGCAGGACACCAAATAGAAATCCACAGTCTTAATTTCTAGATTTAGGGGTGTGGGGCGCCAGCCAGGATCACCCCAGTGGTGGGGAAAGGTGGTTCTCTCTGTACCAGAACAAATGGCTGCTTGGAGCATCATTAGGATTCAGGAGGCTCCAACTGCTCAGTTCTCTCTGAACCGTGAAGCTGGGAATAAATAAGTAAATAAGGCAGATGGCATTGCATTCTGCCTGCAAAAGCTGAGCCAGGGAGATGAGTTGCTGCTGTCTTTTCCAGTGGATGGCAGTCCCCAGGAAATACTCTCTGGGGGTTGCATGGGCTTGTCTCCCCAAAAAGAACTAACTATGAGCCCCATTGGACCATGGAAACAACCAGCCAATGTGGCTCACATAAGATTTTCATGGCTTATAACCAACTGGATCTGTGTTAAGCGCCAAGGGGCCACCTTCCTGGAGGAAGACTTTGCCTAGCTGGAGCAATCTCTAACACTAAGGTTCAGAGGGCAGACAGCCCACACCCACATATTTAACAAGTAGTTGGGCTTTCTTTTCCCTCCCAGGCTGAGCTCATTATCTTATGCACAAGCTCAGCTGTGCTTCCAGAACCCAGGGAGAAGAGCCTGGGGAATCTGGTCTGCTTTGTTCTGCAGTAAGGGGAGAAACTAAGGAAAGGCAGGCAGGAGGGACAGGCTAGGTAGGTGGGATAGGTGGGGAGGGTGGGGCAGGCAGGGCATTCAGTGCAGAAGGACAGAAAGGAAGACAGAGGAGCAGGTCGGTGGGGCATGCAGGGTACAGGGGAGACAAACAGGAAGACAGACCAGGCAGGATAGGTGGGGCTGGTTTCCTCCCTAGCACCTATTCAGAGATGTGCTTCATTCTCAGCAGCAGCTACATTCACCCCTCCTTTCCCATCTCTTGGTTATAGGACTTACAGACACAACTCCACAGGCTCCAGGACACGATTGCACAGCGTCCTTGCTCAGAAGCAGGAGAGTTGCTGCCTTTCTCTCACACATGCACAAACACACACACACACACATGCACGATATACACGCATCACACATACACACACATACAGCCTTATGCTACCACAGGCAGAGCCCTTGCTCAGAAGAATGTTTAGTACAGTAACCCTGCTCTTAATGTTCTTACACTGCTGAAGCAAGGTACCACAAACTGGGTGGCTTAGAGTCAGGGCCTCAGAGCTCTGTAAGGACAAGTAAGGCAAATAAACCCTCTTCAACACTGTAGGTACCAACAGCACATCTCCAATACACATGCTCTTAAATTTTTACTAAATGTTGTAGTATTAATGTGTCAGTCCTTTAAGGAATGATATGAATTCATTAATGCTGTCTTGCGGGCTGGGTTAGTTATCATGGGAGCAGGTTCCTGATGAAGATTAAGTTTGACACAGTTTCCTCTCTAGCACACATGCATGCTTGCCCTTCTGTGGCATTCTGTGGAGCCCAGAGATCCTCACCAAATGCCAGCACCATCTTCTGGATGTCCCAGCCTGTAGAACTGTGAGAAATAAATTTCTTCATAAATTACCCAATATGCGGTAGTCTGAGACATTAAAAGAAAACAGACTGACTCGAGTTCTAGCAGTTGTGCCAAGGAGGCTCGCAGCTCTGCAGAGATACTGACAGAGTCCTTCAGCCTCTGAACTCGAAGATGTTAGTGCAACAGAAGAGACTATATTATAACCCAGTAAGGATTAGATTGCATATTGCTAAAAGCTATTATTTGACTATCTGTGGGAGTGTACAACTGTAGTCCCAGGACTTGGGAGGTGAACATGGGAGGATTCAGAATTAGTTCTCAAGTGTGGGAATTACTGGTGCATGCCACCATATTTGGCCAAAAAAGCAAACTATTACGTATCAAAAACTCTTGAAGGCAATGCTTCCAGGCTTAGAGTCTCCACAGACATAAGGAATCCCCAGAACAGGACTGACTATTTTCTGCTCAGCCCTCATGTGTACATCAGTAACCACTCCCCTCCTCCCTGCAGAGCAAGTGAGCTACCTGGGGAAACATTTTGTATACCAGAGATGCTAAACAAATGCTAAATTCAGCATGCAAACAAAGGATCCAGTTATCCTCTGGAAACACTTGTGATGGTGTTGAGGACAGCCAGGAACACCTGGTACCATAGGCTGCTGCCTGGTAAGCCAGACAGCCCCTGGGTTATCTCTTGTAGCAACACCTGAGATACAGGGCACAAAATGAACCTCTTGTTAAGGACATGGAGAGGACAGGATTGGGCTCTCCTGTTGTGGATTAGCATCACTGGGGTCCCAGAGACAGGCATTCTCCTATTCTATAAATTCTATAAATTCCAGAGCTTCTATAAATGAATCTCATCCCTCCACTCCCACCTGGGTGATCCTGCACTTGACAACATTTCAGAACAGACTATGCTAATGAAGCAATGGATAAAGTCCCATGTCTTAAACCTAGACTGTATTTATGCTGCATTTATGCTGTAGCTATGAGCCTGGTAGCAATGAAGGCAAAGAGTAAAAGGCAGCCAAGGATGAGCTCGTTGGGAAATAGCAAACCACTTCAAAGTCTTCATGGGTCACTTGAGCACAGGTGCCAATATGTCCTGGGCCTGTCTATGGGCAGAGCATGGGTATAGGTTGTTATGGGGGGCAAAGCTGAAAAATGGAAACTGATCACCTTGGGGAGTAGAAGGGGCAAAAGTGCAAGAGGGCAGGGAAAAGACAGGCAGGGTTCATCTCCAGTAACTTTGTTCCTGTATTACCACAAGAGCCTTATGCTGCCCTAGGCAGAGCCCTTGTTCAGAAGAATGTATAGTATGGTAACTGTTTTCTCCTGTGGCATGTTACTGTGCTTGGACTACTGAAGCAAGGTACCACAAACATGGTGGCCTAGAGCCAGGGCCTCAGAGCTCTGTAAGCACAGGTGAGGCAAATAAACCCTGTCCAACAATGTAGGTACCAACAGCCCATCTCCAATAGTGACAACTCTGTCCCTAGTGTCTAGGAGCCCAGGATTCTAGCTGCCAGCCATGCAGGGTGCCTTCCATTGAGATTCCAGATTATTCCAGGGTTGCCATGATCCAGATATGGCCAGCAGTACCCAAAAACTACAGACATGTGATCCTCAGGAACTAGATGAGGTAGTGCCTAGTTGTTGTTTTCCCCTGGTGTGGTAATTGCATCAGCTTCCAGTTCCTTGCTGTCTCCCCCATGTGAGTCCTTCAGAAGAGAGTCTGGACACAGAATGCAATAGCAGGCTCCACTGGGATCCAGTTCAGGACTGGACAGTGGTCTTTCCTACACCAGACTGTGCTAAGAACAGTTAAAGCATTACAAATGTGTCTAGGATTTCACTACAATCTAGCAAAGAGAGAATCCACACAGAAGGCCAAGACAAGGACGGGTGTCTATGTGAGCTCCTGCCACAAGCGGGGCCCATGCTGTGTGCTTGCACAGTTCTGCTGGGGTTCCGTGAACTAAGACCTATTCACACCAGACAAGGCATCGATGGGTCAGAGAAAAAATTCCAGATTGTGTCTAGTTTGGTGAACCAATGAGTTTGTTAGAATCACTAACTGGAACATGGGGTGAGAAGTTACTTACAGGAACACATGCAACTCAGAGAGCTGTGTCACCAAAATAGGATCACCTACACTAACTTAGGTGGTGAATCAGCAAAGAGGCACACCATTCTGCTTCACATGGAATCAACTGGGATTGCCCCCACAGACCTCCACTCTAAGATCAATCTACCCCAGTTACGTGCCCCGGCACCCACGGCAGAGGCTGGGCCACTATTCCTCTCCAACCTACCTTTGTTTCTGTTGATCCCTGTTGGGAGGAAATTGTGTTGTGTGACCTTTCTCGGGAGAGCCAAGGAGATACCTCTTCACTTCAGATAGAACACGCATAACAAAACAAAGGAATGATTATACCAAAAGTCTGGCTTGGTGAGCCAGTATGCCTATTGCACTCACAAAAGCTGGGTCACTGGAGTTCACTGCCCAGCTTGGAGGCTGCTCCTCTGAAAAGCCTCCTCAGACTGTCTACAGCCGTGGAGAAGGACCCTGTGAGTCCTGAGCCTTTAGTTGTGAGGCCTTGCGCCTCCCCTGGGTGGGAATATTTCAGTTCAGAGGAACTAGCTACAGAACAGACATGTTAGTTATAGTTGGTCTACATGTAAGAAGGCCAAGGCTGAGAGAACTACCCATTCCTGGGTGAGGGTCTTGTAGCCATGATGTTCCTGAGGCTGGTCCAGTGGGACCCTGTAAGCAGGACCTGACCTAGACCCATCCATACAGGATCTGCTTCAGAGGAAGCTTTCTGTTTGACAAGAGGGAGCAGTGACTAACACGACCAGGTGAGGACTTCTGTTAACTCCAAGCTGAATGCTAAAGGAGCAGAAACCAGACTGTAAAGGGATGAAACCTGGTAGGAAATAGGAAAAGTCCCCTGGAGGAGGAAGCACCGAAACAGGGCCTGGAAGGAGACTCAATATACAGAGAAACCATTTCTCTATGTTTTAACTCTCTTCTTTCAGTCACTGTCCCTCTCACCAGCCCCGAGTTGAATGTACTATACTATGAAGTATTCTGAACAAAGTCAGACCTTTCTTTGTCTAGACTCTGTCATTTACATGCAGAAAGGAGATCACCTCTGAGTTTCTTCCTTGGAAAACTTCCAAAACCCTCATTCACTCAGTATCTTCTTATTGAGCACCAGCTTTATACGAGGCGCCATTAACATTCCATGTTTTGACTTGCTCTACAATCCTTTCAAGTAAAGACCAGTACTACTGAAATTTTTACAGATAAGGAAACAGACTGGGGAGGAGCTGGGATTTGGGCCCAAGCAGTGTACTCCAGAGTCAGAGAGAGCCACACTGTCACCTCTGGGGCACTTGCTGAAGTCTGTGTGCCTGCCTCTATCTTGTCTATTTGTGAGCTGACTTAACACTTGCTCTGTCTAAGGCATTCTGTGTGACCACAATTGGTTCTGTGGCTCCAGTTTGTTCCCATGAGGGGAGAGACAGAGACAGAGATGGAGACAGGGACAGAGACAGAGAGATTAGAAAAGAGAAAAATCAAAACAAAACAAAAAACAAATACCAGCAATCCTGGGCTGGGACTTGTCCTTCTCTGACCTAGGGGCAGGTGTCGAGCAGTGGGCCTCCATTGCAAACTTCTTAGCTCCCCCTGTCGTACCATAGAAACATCAGAATGAGGGAACTAACTTAAACTCTGTATTTGTTACTTCTCTTATTGCTGGGACCAAATATTTGACAGGGAACTATTGAGAGGAAGGTGACCGGGGCTATGGCTCAGTGGGCAAAGTACTTGTTACACAATCATGAAGACCCAAGTTCATATACCTAATGCTCAAAAATGAACTGGATGTGGCTATGAGCACCTGTAATTCTGGTTTTAAGAGATGGAAACAAGAGGTTCCCAGGAGCTTGCCTAGACAGTGTGGCCAAATGGATGATCTCCAGGTTCAGTAAGAGCCCCTGTCTCAAAAACAAAGGTCCAGAATAATAGAGGACACCAATGTAGGCCTCCGGCCTCTGCATATGCATGCATGGGTGGGGAACAGGGCCTTACTTTAGTTGATGGTTTAAGAGAGTATAGTCTGTTACAGCAGGGAAGGCTTGGCAGTGGAATGGCTCTGACAGCAGGAGCATGAGGTGGCTCGCTTATATCACAGCCCAACAGACCAGAGAACAGACTTGCTGGGGCAGGCTATTACCCTCAAGGCCCACCTCCCGTGAACTGCTTCATCTAGCACAGTGGTTCTCAACCTTCACGGTGCTACTACCCTTTAATACGTACAGATCCTCAGGTTGTGGTGACCCCCCAACCTTAACATTATTTTTGTTACTACTTCATAACTGTAGTTTTGCTATCATTATAAATCATAACATAGATATCTGTGCTTTCCAACGGTTTTGGGTGACCCCAACAAAAGGATCATTCAACGCCCCCATGGGGTTGTGACCCACAGGTTGAGAACCACTACTAGCAGGCAGCCCTACCTCCTCAGGGTTCTACAACCTTCAGAAACAGGATCACCAGCTGCAGGGGCGAAGGGGGCAGATATTCAGATACATGAGCCCTTAGAGGACATTTTACATCCAAACAGTGATACTTCCTGTAGCGATACTTCCTCATCTCAACAGCCATGTGACTGGTCTTCTTGACCTTCTGTGACTTCTCCCTTATGCGCATGCCCACTGGGTGCCTCAGGCCTCAGCCTGTGCAAACAGACACTCAGCTTTTGTTGACCTTCCCGACCCCACACCATGTTACTTCAGACCCTCAGGCTTTCTCACTGGCCTTTCTCAGGTGCACCTCTGTCTGATGGTTCCCAAGACCTTTCTCAATGGGCAAGGGGCAATTTAAGGAAGGAAGGATTTATTCTGGCTCACTGCTCTCTGAGGGATACAGTCCATCACAGTGGGGAAGGCAGGAAGGCATGGCAGCAAGAGGAAGGGCAGCTGGTTGAATCTCATCCAGTCAGGAAACAGAGGGGAAACAAGATGTGGAACTGGTAAAAAAAAAAAAAAAGAAAGAAAGAAAGAAAAAAGAAAAAAAGAAAAAGAAAAGGTCAAATTAGAGAGTTCCGGATTCAGTATATTGAAAAATGAGGTGCAGAGCAATTGAGAAGGATACCCAACACAGACCTGTGGCCTCCACATGCGCATGTGCACACACCCAGAGTCACACATGAGTACACACACCGGTGACTAACTTTCTGTAGCAATACTTCATCTCCTAAGGGTTCTATAACTCTCCCACGCAGCACCAACAACGGGGGATCAGGTGTTCAAATACTTGAGCCTCTGGGAATCTTTCACTTTCCAAATAAAACAAATGGTTAATTTATTAATTTAAGAGATCCTCTGGGTATTTCCAGAAAGGATTAGCATGGTCTGAATGTGGACAGTGCCTTTTGGAAGCCCAGGAAGTGTAAAGGGTGGACAAGGAGAAAATTCATGTATGCAGTCAGTCTCTATTATCACCTGGGACGTAGGGTTAACAAATGTCTCCACAGACACCTGAGGTACATGACAGTCTTTCCCGTGGCCTGTAGAGGGGGGAGTCCATGGGAATGAAGCAAATGTCTCATGGAGAGAGTGATGAAGAGCAGCCTCTCCTACAGGCTGCAATGTCAGCAGCCTCCCCTGAAGGTGGATGCCCCACTGCATGGGCGAAGAGCTACTTAACATGCCTTCATCAGAAAATCTGCCCTCCTGTTAAGTCATGTTGGGCCAGGTACGTGGGTGTGTGACCCTCATGGTCACACAGCCCCCAACTTTCAAGAAACCCACACTCAGTTAATACTTGTCACTGTCTTACCTGTTCTTGATAACATGTGTCTAGAGGGCTTGCATATTGCATTTTGTGCTAGACCCACAGATTATGAAAGTCTGATGCTAAGACAGGTTCACTCTGTGGTCTACAGAAGCAATGGAGACAGGACAGCAGGAGGTGGGGTTAGTATGAGGCTGGGTGTCATGGTGTGCAAAGATTCTTTGGGGGAGAGAGTGTAGTTCGAGACAGGGTTTCTCTGTGTAGCTGGCTATCCTATAACTTACTGTGTAGACCAGACTGGCCTTGAAGTCTCAGAGATCTGCCTTCCCTTGCCTCTTGACAGCTGGGACTGAGGGATGTGCCTCTCTGCTCAGCAAGATCTAAAGCCCTTAACTGGCCAAGCCAAGTTCAGTGGCTCAAACTAGAAATTCCAGCACTTAGGAGGTTGGGGCAGGAGACTCAGCAAGACTGAAAGCTGGGTAGAAGCTGACAGGAGCTAGAGCAAATAGGAAACCACAACAGAGGCACCAAGCTGCTCAAGTTCTTGGTGACAGGCCCCTGTGTGGGGTCCCTGACAGCCACAAAGCTTGCCTTCAAAGTGTGTCATATTTCACAGATCCATGGGCCTCCCTTGGACCACAGGATAGGACAGGGTGTAGCACACTCTGGGCTCTCACCCCATCACTGAGCATCAAGTTAGTCCTGCCCTGAGGCCCATTCTTGTCCAAGAAAGCAGAGAGAAGGCTTTCAGCAGGTTCTGCCCCGCCCCAGGAGGCCTAAAGTTTGCATATTGCTCAGAACTATGGCCCCTTCTTGCTTATTACCCTGTATCCTTCCGCCATGGACCAGCAGGTCCATTATGGGCTAACAGGACAAAGTGTGGATGGATCCAAAAGGAATAAATTCAAGTTCCCTGTTCTTTCTGGCCCCACAAGAAAGGTCCAACCTAGTTCTTTGAGTTGGGGACATGTCCCATTCACTCCATGGGGAGGAACAACACAGTAAAGTTGGATGCATAGTGATGCCTCTCTCAGACCTGGGACCATTCAACCACAATGCCTCAAATGGTGGAGTTGGAGGCTGGACCCTTTCCTGGAGTCAGCTAATTCAATGCCTTCACCTGCCACTTAGGAAAAGGGATGCAGGAAGACATGAGATTCCTCAGGAACCCAGTGACACTTGAGGGCATCCAGCCCATTCCTCTTTATTTGCCTAAGAGGAGTAAGAGAGGTGAAAGGTCAGACTCTAGCCACTGGGCAGGCTGGGGCAGCAGATGACTCCAGTCTCCTAATCTGACTCCAGAATTTCTTTTTATCGTCTCTGGAATCACTGGGTCTTCCTGAATTGTTGAGAAATCAGCCCACAAAGCCTTGGTCTCCTCTGTAATATTGCAGATAACACTTGGGTCAGTGACATCCCAGCTGGTCATAACCGGGAATAACAACCTGACGCTTCCCCAGTGAACTTTTCCATGTTTTCAAAACTTGGAATTAATGCAATGATTTCACAACAACGGAATTATATGTTTTTGAGATCCTCTCTGTACAACATGCAATTTGGAGAGGAATGCGGGTAGGGAGCATGGACAGTTACCCCATCCAGTCAAGGAGGCAGAGCCTGACTCCAGGGAAAATTGAGACTTTTCAAATGTTTGTGACAAATCTGCATAAATGTCCTCCTTTAAAATAAAGAGGGGAGGGGTGTTAGCCCAGGCCTCTGACGACAGGCTTGCTTTAATACATACCTCACTGGGTCTCTGCTCTAATTCAACTGCTTCTCTTCCCGAACTGGCTTCCAAGGACCTTCTGGCTATACCAGCATTTAAAGAGATAGAGATGCAGGGTTTGAGAGCCAAATACTTCTGATTAGCCTCAGGGCTCAGAGTCAGTTTCAGACCCTGATGACTCCCTTATGAATCTTCCCGGTGGCTTCTGGGTAAGGAAGAGCAAGGTTTGTAGCATTCCAGGCAGGACCTGAGATAGACTACAAGAACATACTTCTGCTCCCTGCCCCTGGATATCAGACTATTGAAGCAATAGATCCCTCCCAGAAATTAGAATTTCCCCCAGAAATCTCATGCTGGGAAGGAAAAGGCTGTGACCCTGGTGCCAAGCAGATGGGACCCTGTCTCGTCTGCAATAATGGATGGGCAGGATGGTGCCTTGACCAGAACTGATTACTTGTGTTTGTGCCCTGTGATCTGAACTTCACATCAGTATCTAGAAAGATGGATTTGGGGAGGAAGTCCCCACTAGACCTCTCTGTTCTGCTCCCCAATGTGATTTTTTTGAAAAATCCCCTTTCTCTGTTTTCAGTATTCTTTCTTTTTTTTTAATTGTATTTTCTAAGTTTTTTATTTACACTTCAAATCATTTCCCCTTTCTCGTTTCCTCCCTCTCCCAGTATTATTTCTTTAATTGCCTTATTGAGGACTAGTGGCTGAGCCTACCTTGTCAGGGCTAAGTGCTTTGGCAGCAGGCCCATGATGACTGCACGTTGATCTTTTAGTTTGTTCAAGAGTGAACTAAACAGAGATGGAAAAGGAGAGGGCCAAGCATGTTGCTTGGATCTTGCAGACCTAGGTTCGCATTATTGGCAAGGCATGCTTGTTGGCTTATGTCCCCACATGAGTAGGTGACCTGCTTAATGACACTGACAGTATATACCACAGGCAATTGATGTTAGAGACCATGGGCACCTTGGCACTGAGGGAAGAGAGGTGACTAAAAACCCTTAGAGTCTAGAAATAGTGATAATATTAGAACTGTAGAGTGCCCAGTGTATGGCCTGGGCCCTGGCAGCCCAAACTAGCTAGACTCAGGGACCTATATACAATAAAACAATAAGTGTGGGGGCTGGAGAGGATAGCTCAGCAGTTAAGAGCACCTACTGCTCTTTGGAAGGTCCTGACTTCAAATCCCAGCAACCACATGGTGGCTCACAACCATCTGTAATGAGATCTGATGCCCTCTTCTGGAGTGTCTGAAGACAGCTACAGTGTACTTACATAAAATAAATAAATAAATCTTTAAAAAAAACCAAAAAAACAATAAGTGCAGTCAAAGAAAGGAGATTAAGTCGGTGAGTTCAGACCAGAAAGAGAAGCAAATAAAGGGGTCCTGTGACAACCCCACAAAGGCCACCTCCGGGGTTCTGACATTAGGGTTATTTTAGTTTTTAAAGTGTATTTTATTATTGGTGTGTGTGTGTGTGTGTGTGTGTGTGTGTGTGTGTGAGAGAGAGAGAGAGAGAGAGAGAGAGAGAGAGAGAGGGAGAGGGAGAGGGAGAGGGAGAGGGAGAGGGAGAGGGAGAGGGAGAGGGAGAGAGAGAGAAAGAGGGGGGGGAGAGAGTCAGAAAATAGCTCTCAGGCATTGGTTCTCTTCCCACTCTGGATTCTGGGGACCAAAATCAAGTTATTAGTCAAGTTTTCTCACCTGCTGAGCCATCTCACAAGCCAGAGGTTTAGGTTCAAATAGAGGACAGGAGGTGACATAACCAGTTACTGCTGGTCATGATGTGGTCTGGCTCAGCATCACCGTCTGGATCTGGTCCCTCCTTCGAGGTGTTAGAACAAGTCATCAGAATTTTGGAATCTCCTCAGGGGAGGCCAGTTCCTCCTATGATTAGTACCTGTTTGTTCCTCTGCAGGGGATTTTCTGGGAGTTTCCAATTCTTGAGACCATTGGCTCAATAGTCTCAAGGCCAAAGGGAGCAACATGAGAGTCTCTTTAGAATATCATTAGGGAGATGATGCAGTTGGTAAAGTGTCTTCTGTACAGACATGGGTACCTGATTTAAGCTATCTAGAACCCACCCAAAAAAAAGCTGACATACACATGGATCTATAACTTTAGCATTAGTGGGAAGAGGAGATGGGAGAGATCTTCAGAACTTTCTGGCTAGCTAGTCAGAAGGTAAATTCCAAATTCAGTGAAAGACCCTGTCTCCAAAGATTAGCTTAGAGAACAATAATAAAAGACACCAGGTGTCAGCTTCTGGACTCCACACTCCACACACAAGCACACACCACATATACGCACACACAAACACTACTACGAACAAATGCACACACAGACACACAGACATGTAAACACACTACTTTCATATACACATGCATGTGTGTGCTCGAGCATAGACACACACACACACACACACACACACACACACACGCATACGCATGGAGGACTTCCATTTCTTTTTACTAAGAAAAGTTTTGTTTTGTTGGAGGGATCTGTAAACAACAAAAACAAAGCCCTTGCCTTTTCTTCTTAAAAGCTTTTACTCAGTTTGCTCACTCATAATACAGGGAGGGAGAGCCTGTTCACAGGGAGGAGAGCAGGTTCACAGGCAGGCACTGGCATCTTGCTGGCTTCAGAGGATGATCCCTTTATCTCTGCTGTACCTTCAACCCCTGCCCCAGTCCCTGTTTGCTCTTCTAACAGATTTGTAAATAGTTCCCTGTACTAAGTTCACTCTCAGATGGCTGATGATTCCCAGAGCGGTACAGTCACCGAGATGGGAAGCACCTTCGTGACTCAGTCCTTCCTCCTCCTCCATCTTGATTTCTCCCTCTATCCCAGGCATTCTCTCCTTTCCTTATGCCTTTCTTGGGCCCTTTGCTACCCCCAGATGAGACATTCTCCCGGGTTTTGTCTAGATGACTCATCCTGACTCTTCCGCCTTTGACTTTAGTCTCATGACCTTTTATTCTGCACTATTTAATTTTTAAAATGTTACTTATTTTTATGCATATGGATGTTTTGGCCACATGGAGTGTGTGGGCCACATGCAGTTCTGGTGAGAGGCCAGAAGAGGGCATCAGATCTCCTAGATGTGAAGTTATAAATGGTTGTGAGACACTGTGAGTGCTGGGAATGGAACCTGGGTCTTCTGCCAGTGCAACCAATGCTCTTAACCAGTGACCCATCCCTCCAGCCCCATCTTGTTTTCCCTTTAGTGCATAATTTTGGTTTGTAAAGCAGTGCTTATCAATTTGGCTCCCTGTGCTAAATGCTAAGGTCCTAGAGAGACCAGAGACCAATGACTGTTTCATCTTTATGTCCCTAAGGCCTAGAAAGTGTCATGTATGTGCTGGTGTCAGGGAGACTAATGACACAGTGGTGAAAAAGTGAAATTGAGAATGGAAAAATTGTAACCTCCCTCAAAGGTAATCACCATCCTGTCTCTATCACTATTATTGCTCATTGAGGATCCCTAGTCAGAAAGCCTGAATTGTTCCAAATATCTGAAACTTTCTGAACACTCGCAGAAGTGGAGAAGACCACACTTGTGAAGGACCATGCTCAAAGCACAGGTGTGCTCAGTGAAGATATCATATGAGGTTGCATCAATGATACATGCACATGATACGTGCACAAGGAACTTTGTGTTTAGACTTGGCTCCCTTCCTGGCATGTATCAGTTCTCTCATTGCTGGGCAAAATACCCAATGACTGCAGTTTAGGGAGGGAAGGGTCTGCTTGGGATTACAGTGGAAGTGTGTGCCTCTTCATGGCAGGGGAGTCATTATGGCAGGTGTGTGAGGCGGCTGGCCACCGAGACAAGGAACAGAGGAAGTTGGATGCCAGTGCTCAGCTTACTTTCCTCTCTTTGTTTAGGAGCCATTCCATGGAATAGTGTCACCCACAGTTAAAATGAGTCTTTCTCTCTCCATTACTGTAGTGGCTATTCCTGGTTGTCAACTTAATTATATCTGGAATGAACTCTGACCTGGATCTCTGCATGGAGATCTTGAGGCATAGTGGCTATAAAATCCCAAAAGATTAAGACAGGGAGATCTTTGAGTTCAAGGTCATCTGGGGTGAAGCAGTCCCAGATCCAGGCATAGGGGCACACACCTTTAATCTGGGCCATACCTTCTGCTGGAGACCTACATAAGGACATTGGAAGAAGGACGACACTCTCTCTCTCTCTCTCTCTCTCTCTCTCTCTCTCTCTCTCTCTCTCTCTCTCTCTCTCTCTCTCTCTCTCTCTCTCTCTCTCTCTCTCTCTCTCTCTCTCTCTCTCTCTCTCTCTCTCTCTCTCTCTCTCTGTGTGTCTCCTTCACCTACTAGCCTTGTGGGACTGAGCAACTGCTAGATCCTTCCATTGTTGGGGAGTTGAACTACAGACTGTAAGTCATCAACAAATCCCCTCGCTATATAGAGACTACCAATATGTTCTGTGACTCTAGAGAACCCTGTCTAAGACAGTTACCTAATCCAGAAACCTCCTCACATACATGCCTAGAGTCTTATCTCTTAGTTGATTCCAGACCTTGTCATATTGACAATCAATATTAGCTACCACACCAAGACATCTCATTATGTATATGGAAATGCCAAACAATGCAAAATCTGATTT
The DNA here is from genome assembly GCA_036184385.1 of Tokudaia muenninki. Classification (NCBI taxonomy): domain Eukaryota; kingdom Metazoa; phylum Chordata; class Mammalia; order Rodentia; family Muridae; genus Tokudaia; species Tokudaia muenninki. Next base: position 18,466,129 of record BTHS01000008.1, read on the forward strand.
TTTTTTTTTTTTTTACTCCAGTCATTTTAGACAAAGTTACTCAACCTGTCTTGGTCTTGGAAAATTTCTTTCAAATCCTTTCCTGGTCTCCTGAACTCTGAGACCTCTCTTAAAAATCATGATGTTGTTGTTGTTTTCCCCTGAGAGAGTTCATTTTTAACCATATGGGGCTCTGCAGGGCTGAGCTGCAGGTTGCCATGGTGATTCCTGCTGGTGCCAGTGCAGGAGCAGAGTAATTGTTCTCAATAGCCAGTTTTCCTGGGTGGGTGGAACTCCTGTCTGTGGTGGCAGAAATGGCAGCTTTGGGGTAACAGGGCCTTCATATAGTTTAGGTAGGCAAGCAAGATGGCTACAAATCCCCCAGAAGGGAGAGTACAAGGCCTGTGGTCCTGACAATTGCCTGTGTGGCTCTGTGACAAACGGAAGTAAAATACCCTCACTTTTAGCTTAAGATGAGCAAATACAGCAAAAATACTGGACGGAGACCGGTTACCATCACCAGGACAGTGTCAGCAAACTTCCAGGGAAACCACACCCTCTATAAGTAAAGTTATATCAGACCACGTCTCGACTATTACTATTATCTCCAGCAGCTTTCCTCGGAGGCAGATCTGACAAGTTTCTACCTCTGTGGTCCATGAGCTGGAAATATTTATGACCTAGCTTTTTGCAGATAAGGCTTCTTGATACTGGGGGCATAAAGGGCTTGAAGGTAGGCCAGGAAAGGCACCAGAGGTCATTTCTACCACCTCTGTAAAGACTTGCTTTTTGTTTTTTGGGTTTATTTATTTATTTATTTATTTTTGTGGTTTATATTCATCAAATGCTACTTTGTGGCAGGCTTTCTATTGAACAGTCTGAGCAACTCTATTCTGCAGAAAAAGCCATGTGCACCACCGGAGTGAGAACTATCACATTACACAAGCTTTCCTCAAAATCAACTCACTATTTATCTGAAGCTCAATCCAGGTGGACGTTCCACATTTGAGCTGATCACAGTATAAAGGGACTGGGGAGATGGCTGGGTAAAGTGCTTACTGGACAAACATGGGGACCTCCCTGTCACATAAAGAGCCTGACCTCATGCAAACACCTGCAAGTCCAGCCCAGAGGAGTGGAGCAGAGACTGCCCTGGCACACCGCAGGGGCCTCAGGTGCCAATGGCAACTTCCTCTTTTGTAGAGTGGGACTCATCCAGCCTGTCAGAACTATATCCATTACTTTGCACTGCTGGGATAACCATAACAGACAGAAATGGTCATAGAAAAGCCTATTTTAGCTCTGTTTCAGAGAGTTTCAGTCTGTCATGATGGGGAGAGCACAAAGGAGCTCAAGGCCTCAGGCACCTGGGAGAGAAGCTCCTGACAGACATGGAAAGGCCTGGCTCCACCCTTTAAAGATCCGCCCTAATGACCTAGTTCTGTAAGCCAGCCTTACTCTAAAGGGTCCAGAGCACTAAAAACTAGCAGAACTAGATGGGGACCAAATATGCAGAACAAGAGACTGTGGGGGACACTTGAGATGGAGAGTGTGACCGCCAAGTGTCCTGACCTAGGAGTCATCACCAGTGCCACCACCATCACCCATTGGTTGAGGTGGGAAGAACAGGAACTTGCTTTGGGTACACATACCAAAAGAGATTACAGAGAAGCTAAATGGCTAACAAGATCATACTAGAATGTCCCGTTGCACGCTGAGGATGTCACGCTAGCAGATTCAGATGCTTGCCACAGGTGACATCTTGTGTAAGCCATTCTCTGAGTTCTCCCTAGAAGATGAACACCAGGAAGCGGTGAGAGGAAACAGATGTACCACTGGCTTCCAGATGTTAAAAAGAGAATGAAAATCTGCCATACCAGCTCAAGAGGTTAAATGGGCCAGTGCTTCTCATCTGTCTCTCCCAACGTGTTCAACAACTATTTCCCACACACGGTTTTCCTGCTATTACCATCTTGAATCCAGAGAACCTGAGACACTTCTGATAAGAAGGTCCTGGACCTGGACACACACTTCTCTTGCCAGAACACAGACTTGAGAGGATCGATATCCCACAAAAACTCGAATGTACCACACTAGCTTCCAAAACTCTGGGCATCGCTGAGCCGTCAGAGGGACCTGCTTTGGGCTCTGGACACTACAGAGCTCCTGGAAGCTGGGCGGTACTTCAGGGGCTCAGGGGTTCTAATTAGTCAAGCTGAAACAACCCCCCTCACCACCACCAGAAAAACAAACAAACAAAAAAAATAAAACAACAACAAAAAACCACTAACTCATCATCCCTGGAACAAAAGCTTCTAGAAGCTCTTGCTCTCTAGAGAGTCAGAGCAAGTGCTGTGGCTGCTGACAGAGAGGGTTGGGGGAAAGATACAGCAACCTCACCCTGTGACATGTCCCTGACAACCTACTTCTAGTTCAACTCTACATCCTGATGTTTCCAGAACCTTGCAAAATAGCACCCCAGCTCCAGGAACCTGACCTTTAACAGACAATCCTGTAGGGGATATTTTATTTTCAAACACTAACAGATCATATAAATTTTAAAATGCAAACTCAAGGCAAGGCAAAAGTCATCCTCTATTGGGCCCTGATTGTCACCCTTAAACACCTGACATGATCTGTCCTGCCTATATGCTTTGTCTAAGTGCTTTTTCTTCTTAAGCAAGACTGACGCTGATCATGCCTTTCAGAGTCTCTGCTCTTTCATCTAATTTTTGCAATCCTCACATAAAAACCCACATTTGAGGGCTAAAGAGATGACTCCATGGCTAAGGAGCTTGCTGTGCAAGAATGAGACCCAGAGGGAAGATTTCTGTACAAACACAGCATGGTCATGGGAGCCATTACTGGTGGCCAACCTGTAATTCTGGTCTTGGAAGACTAAGATGGGATTCCCAGGGACAAGTTGGCTAAGGATACTCACAAGACTCTTGAGCTCTGAGTTTGATTGAGAGGCCCTGCTTCAGTTGATAAAGTGAAGGGTCGATGGAAATGATCCTAGACACCAACTCTGGGCCTTCATATGCACACACACAAACATTCATGAGCACACACATGTGTGTGCCCATACACATCAAACATATGTATGTGCAGCGTACATACAGTTACTCTCTCACTTGCTCTCTTGTTCTCTCTCTCTCTCTCTCTCTCTCTCTCTCTCTCTCTCTCTGTCTGTCTCAGGAGAAATACAAAAAGTAATAATCTTCATTCAATCAACTCTTCATCACTAAGGAAAGTACCCATGGCAAATCTATCTCCTTCCCTGGGGCACACTCAAACCCAAGCATTGCAACTCCAGGTACTACAAGCCCCAGTGGCTGGAGGCTCTTGTGCAGATCAGGAAGCCAGAAACAGTGCCTTAAATGGACACACTTGCTTCAGGAGACCTCCAAGGCTCCATTCCTATCATCATTACTGCAGCAGCCGACAGAAATCACTCACATGGTGTCGGAATCATCAGGGCAGGCTCTCCTACCCATGATGGCAGCTACTCTGGAGCTAATACGAGTGCATCCTCCAGCTTTATTCCAGAGGCCATCACTGACAACTGTCCATGACACCTCTCAACAGTGATGGCACTCATCTCTGCCACAGGAGTCCCTGAGAGATTTCCTGTATAACCACTCGAGCAGTCTACTTTTAATCCCGTGGGGCTTGGTGGCAAGTGACTTGAGTCTTTGACCATCCATCAGAAATGTATTGAGTCCACACCAAAATCCAGCACTTTGCTGCCAGTCTGGAATGGAGAAAAATAGATTGACAAGAACTCCTTGCTCTCCACCGTCCCTCTGTCCAGTGCATTCCAGGAGACAGACAGAAACGGCAAGAGGAAGGCGTTAAGAAAGCTGAGATTCCTATGATGTTGACCAGACATTGTAGGACAAGGGACTGACACCCAAATAGACCACAGAGCCTGAGAACCCCCACCCACACCCCAGCAGTGTGTAACTGGCTGTAGCAGGGCTTCAACTTGGTCTTGTGGAGGCTCAAACCATTCAACCATGGAGGCTGATTTCCACCTCTGTAGGGTGACAGTGCTGTGTAGAGTGACCAGGGTAGAGCACAAGGGCTTCCTCATTGCTATGGAAAATGTGGGCCTCCACCACTTTGGGTTGAACTTTTTTTGTGTTACTTTATCAAATCCATGTTCCACAACTGATTGGAAGTATTTTCTGTCCTAGTGGTTCTCACGGCAGAGTGCTCCAGGCTCAGGGCTCACCATGTTTGAATGATATTATCCATCTACCCCTTACCTCAGGCTTCCTCTACACCAGGCCATCAGGCCCCTCATTCTAGCTCCCAACCATCAAACTTACCTGCCTCTTGATCATCACCTTCCTTCCTGTGGACACTATGTTTGTCAGCTTTCTGATGCTGTATTAAAAACTTAAGGGGCTGGAAAGATGACTCAGTGGTGAAGAGCACTGACTGCCCTTCCAGAAGCCCTGCATCTTGGGCATCTACATAGCAGCTCACAGCCGTCTGTAACCACAGTTCCAGGGGATCTGACACATTCACACACACACACACACACACACACACACACACACACACGTAGGCAAAACACCAATGCACATAAAATAGAAATACATTTAAAATATATTTGAAAAATAAAAACCTGGGCTGGAGAGATGGTTCATTGGTTAAGAACACTGACTGCTCTTCCAGAGGTCTTGAGTTCAAGTCCCAGCAACAGCACGGTGGCTCACAACCATCTGTAATGGGGATCCAATGCCCTCTTCTGGTGTGTCTGAAGACAGCAACAGTATACTCACATACATGAAATAAAAATAAAAATAAAAATAAAAAATAAAAACTTGAGGCTGACTAATTTCTAAAGAAAAGTTTGTTTAGCTTGTGGCTATATCTGGTGAGGACTCTTTTTGCTGTGCAATAATTTGACAGAGGGTATTGGGTAGACAATTTGCATCTCCTTTTGTCTTCTTACAAGGTCACTAATCACCTTTTAGGGAGCCCACCCTCATGGCCTCATTTAACCTTGATCACCTCCAGATACATTAACAGGAATTTGGGAGTAAAGTCTATAACCTATGAACTCTAAGGAACTTATTCAAACCAAGATGGGATTTCATAAATGAAATCCCTTTGAGGCCCTTTAAGATCCAGAGCTTTGGGGGTCTCATCAGGTCAAAGTACTTGCCAAGAAAGCCTGATGATCTGAGTCTGATACCCAGAGACTTTGCAAATGTAAAGGGAGAACTGGATCTTCAAAGATCAGTTTCACCATAGTGTGCAGGACTGAGACCCTTGACAGCTTCAGTGTGAGCTCAGAGAGCCTTCAGAGTGTAAGAGGGCAGGGACAGAGGTCCATTCCTGAGCTGTTTATTGGGGACATCATGGGACTGACAGGGGTGGAACTGGAGGCTCCACTCACCTTACCTGTCCCCCACTAGACCTTGAATACACCAAAGGAAAGATGATCATTTTCCTTGTTCCTCCTGGTTCCTGGGATCATGACCAACCATGGAGTAGATAATAGAGTGATATTTTCCTAATTCACTCATGACAGATGAAAGATACCTATATTTAGACCAACATTTTCCAAAAATAACATTCTCAAATCAAAAGATTAATAGCTGATAAATGTCTCCACGGAGCATTAACAGGCTAGTTATTTGCTTATTGCTACCTGGGCCAGAGACCTCATATGCATGGTCATGTCCAGGTTAGACCTTTAGAGCAATCTTCCTGTCCTCGTTTGACAAACACAGCAATGGAATCTTGATGAGTTTAATGCCTTGGAAGAGGAATTAAACGTCATGTGGAGACCATATTTGAAAATAGATATTTTTCAAACAAGTCTCTTGCTAAAACCGTTCAGACACCTACACACAGATAAACTCTTTTACAGTCTTTGGAGCAGAACATACCCTGCCTCGTCAATGTGAATGGACATGTATTTGTGTGTGTGTGTGTGTGTGTGTGTATGTGTGTTGTCTAACATGTGTGTGCTGTGTGTGTTAGCAAGTATAGTATGTTGTGCATGTGTGAACACATGTGTATGTGTTGTGTGTGTATGTTGCATGGGGTATGTGTATGTATGTGAGTGTGTATATGATATGCCATATGTCTTATGTGTATAGTATATATGAGAGCACATGTACAGTTTGTGTGCTTGTTGGGTGGTGTGTATATGAGATTGTGTGATATATCTATGTACATGGGAGTCTACATATGTATATTGAATAAGTGTCAGTGTGTACGTGTGCTATATGTGTGTGTGTGTCTATGTTTGCCAGTCATCCTCTGAGATATTTTTTGTGCAACTGCTATGTAAATAGAAGACATTTGTCTGCTCAGGAGTGTTTGCCTCAAGTGTCAGCACCCATAAAACATAAGAGATACTAACATAGAGACATAACATAGTAACATAGAGACATAACATAGTAAATATAGAGACAAGTGACCAGCTCAGCTGACAGAGAACAGAGAAGTCAGGATGAGGCTTGTCTACTGGGATGCTTCCTACTAAACATGTACATTCCCAATTAATCTCCTTTTCAAGCAGAGCATCATCTCCAGAGTGATAAATGACAGTAAAAGTCACCCTACCCTCAGAGTTACTTCTGAACAGCTGTCCCAAGATGAGACAGCCCTCAGTCCTGTTAGTTCCTGTCAGTTACTGGAGCTTGAGGACACTTGTAGACCTGAATGCCTCCTTGCCTTGGAGTCTCAAAGCCTAAAGTCTAAAGAGCACCTCAGGGTGATGTTATTGGGCCCCAATAGGGAAACTGAGTGTAGCAGCTTGAATGAGATTGGTCCCCATCGGCTCATATGTTTGTATGCTTAGTCACCATGGAGTAGAACTATTTGAAAGGATTAGAAGGATTGGGAGGTATGGCCTTGTTGAAGAAAGTGTGTCATTAGTGATAGACTTTGAGGTTTCAAAAGCCAATGCCAGGTTCTTATTATTATTTTTGTTTTCTATATTCTTTATTTACATTCCAAAGATTTCCCCTTTCCCAGTTCTCCCTTTCCCAAAAGTTCCATAAGCCCTCTTCCTTCCTCCTGTTCCCCATTTGCCTAAGAATTTCATGAATTCATTGTTTTTAATTGCTGAGTAGTATTCCATTGTGTAAATATATGTGGAAAATATCTCTGATAAAATTGAAGAAATATACAGAAAAACACGTTAAGATTGACTATTTCGTGGAAAAATCAATGCCAGGTTCTTTCCCTCTGCCTCTGTCTGTCTGTCTGTCTGTCTGTCTGTCTGTCTGTCTGTCTGTCTGTCTGTCTCTGCCTACAGATCAGGATGTAGCTCTAATTCTCAGCTACTTCTCCAGCACAATGCCTTTTAAGCTTGCTGCCATGCTCCTTGCAACAATGATAATGAACTAAACCTCTAAAACCAAGTTTATGCTTTCTTTTATAAGAGTTGCTGTGGTTGGGACATGGCACTAGAACACTGACCAAGACACTGACTAAGGCTGAAAGGAGGCACCAAGGTCAAGAGCAGGCTTAATATTATTTCTAATCCTTTCCAAAGCCAGAGATTCCCATTAAAACCTCATTTATACACGAGGAAACTGAGGCATGATACAACTTGGCAAGTTCCCAAGATCATCAGGAAGAAAGCATGAGAACCAAGATGGGACAAGTTTGATTCTGAATGCCTCTGCTAAGCTTGGCTACAAGGTGACCGTACTCTGGGCATATATGTGGTATGGATGTGCTATTTGCATATGGGGTGGGAATGTGTAGGTGTGTGTGTTAATGGGGTAGGCTTGTGTGGTATGCTGTGTGAGTAGTATATGTCGTAGCATTTGTGTGAGTTTAGCAAGAATGTGGTAGGACAGCATATGTATATGAAGTATGTGTGTGTTTGTGTGTGTGTGCTGTGTGTGTACTGTGTGTGGTGCATGTTAGGTACGTGTAAACAGTATGTGGTATGTGTAGATTGTGTGTGCATATAATATTGGGGTAAGTAGAGATATGTGTATTGTGATATACATATGTTTGGTGTTTATATGTATTTGAGGTAGGTGTGTAGTATATGGCTATGTATGGTATATATATAGTAAGAGACAGTGAGGGCATGTAGAAAATGTAGGTATGAGTGTACAAATGGCATGTGTGTGATGCTTGGTACACATGTACAATGTGTGTGATGTATGGGCTCTGTGGAAGACGTGGGCTTGTAGGATATATGTATGTGTGGTATGTGTGTATACATACAATGTATGGAGTGTGTGGAAAGTGTAGGTTATGCAATGGTGTGGATATGACCTTGTGCCTTAGAGATAAAGTCTTATAGTTTGTGACTTCCAGAAATAGCAGTGCTGCAGGAATGAGCCTGAGGCTGGAAGGGGGCAGGTACTTGGGCTTTGACAGTAGACATGAGCTCACATCCAAGCCTTGGCAGATGACCACAGCAAATAGCAGGCACTCAGACCACTCTGCATCACCCGGCCTGGCAGGAGTCCCAAGGGATGCTGACAGAGGACCAGCTCGGCTCCACCTTGTTTCTACTTCCTCTGTAGCATCAGCAGACTCTGTGGGCTGAAGCTTCAATGCATTATGTAGAATACAGCCTTGGCATTTTCCATCCTTGCCCTATACCCTGGATTGGATAATAGTGTCTCCCTGAAATCCATGTCCTTGCCAGAATGTGGCTTTATTGGAAGACAGCGTTCAAATGCTTCCACAATTGGTCAAGACAAGATCACTCTGGAATTGGGTAACCCTGGTCCTCTAGGAGTGGCTTCTTTATAAGAAGAGAAGAGGGCTGGGAATGGGGCTCAGAGGTAAAGAATTGGAGATGGTTCAGTGAGGAGGGCACTTAGACATAAGCATGAAGACCAGAGCCCCATTTCCCAAATCCCACATGAAAGCTGGGTGGGCATGGAGGCATGCCTGCAATCTCAGAATGTGGGAAATGAAGACAGGGAGTCTTGTGAGTAAACTGGGATGCCAGACTATTCACAGTTATTGTGAGCTCCAATATCAATGTGAGACGCTCCTTGGTATAGAATGTGGAGAGCCATCCAGGAAGACACCCATTTTAACCTGAGGCTTACACATGTGCACATGAATCCTCTAAAGTATATCCATACACACAAATACTTATACACACATCCACAAGTAAATCACACACACACACACACACACACACACACACACACACACACAGAGAGAGAGAGAGAGAGAGAGAGAGAGAGAGAGAGAGAGAGAGAGAGAGAGAGAGAGAGAGATCCACTTTTTTCCTGTGCACAATCTCCTGAAATTTGTCCTCTGTCATTTCTTTATGAGTATCATGCTGGTTACACAATTTCATATTCTATTTTATCTTAGAACACACTGACATAGTCATCCTGCCAACCCATGAGAAGTATCAGAACCTCTAAATATTCCTGCAACTCTTAGCCAGCTGGCAACCTGGATTCCTCCATATGTAAAATGGACCCTTAGTATGCATACAGCTGGCCAAGCCAGTGATATCGCCTTATCTCTCTTTTGCCCTCAATGAAAAGCCCCTTGAGATTTCATACTAACCCAGGTGTGGGGTCTCAAAAAGAATCTTGAGCTTTTAACCAATCCTACGGATGCTGGCCATGGGAAGAACTCAGGATTGTTATGCCTTTGAGCATTTCCAAAGGAGCTGGTGGCTGCAGCTTTGAAACTACCCAGAATAGTGTCTCTCCCAAGGTCTCAAGTTGTGTCCTTCGAAGACCACAGGCTCCAGGCAAGGGTGTAGGAAGAAAGAACCCCGGGACAAACCTGCCAGTCTGAAGCCTGGAGTTCCCAGATCAAGGTTCCAGCCACAAATAAGGACAGCTATTGCAATGTCCTTGTGGCTATTTTCCAAAGCCACCCTTCAATGACATGTGTCCTCACAGAACACAGTCCTCAGTGGCAAAGAGTGTGCACAAGCAATTTCAGTAACTGCACAGTCGATGGCTCTCATCTGCAGCCATGCCCCTCGCTCCTGGTCATCTCCTCCACCATGTTCTGGGTGGCGGGAGACTTACTGGTCCCTCTAAAGGTTCATTCCACAAGAACATGGTCAAGGAAGACCAAGCTCCTAGGAAAATTTGTATATTCTCCAGGTAAGTACACAGAACTCAGTGAGATGAACCCAAGCCTATTAGCCTCTATCAGCCCATTTCACAGATGAGGAAATGGTAGACAAGGGGTTTGCAGTAGCCTCATTTGTTGAAGCAGTGTGAGAGTCAGGCTATATGCCTACCTATACCACTTGCAGTGTGCGTTTCTGAAGAAGCCTTTGCTATCTGTGGGCCCAAAAGGGGGACAGTCATAAGTTTGAGAAACTAAGTGAGACTCTTCCATTACTAGGGTTACCACTTCTCTTATACTGGGGACATGCTTGACATTCCCATTACACTGTGATGTGGGCAAGAGAAGGAAGTGTCTCTTCTCTGGGTGACTCCACAGTTGAGCACTGGATCCCACACAAAGTAAATGTTTGATGACCCAGAGAACAGAATTTAATTTTGAAAAGCGGGGTTAACAACAGGCCAGAATTCAGACCCAAGTCTCTAAGCTTTCAGGTCTATTACCTTCTGCTACTTCAGCCTTGACTGCCAAACCTCAGATAGTTCCCAAAAAGCTGGGGTGAGCTGAGCCAAAGGGTCTCAAGAAGAAATTCTTTTCTTTTTCTTTGTTTTTGTTTAATTTTGTTTTGCTTGAGACAGGGTTTCTCTGTGTATCCCTGTCTATCCTAGAACTCACTTTGTAGACCAGGCTGGCCTCGAACTGAAAGATCCACCTGCCTCTGCCTCCCAAGGGCTGGGATTAAGGACATACACCACCATGCCTAGCTGAGGGGGAGTCCCATCTCTGAGACAACTTTCTACTTCCAAATCTGATGGTTGTCCTCCATGACACTATGACACGTGTGGGAGACAGGGCCCATTAGGATGCAATCTCAAGAACCAGGACACTTGGGTGGGGACCATCAACCTTTAGATCTCCCCTGGAGCCAGTGGTGAAAGCATAGTGCCAAGGCACATCAATGGGTGGCACTCAGAGACCAGTAAAGATGAGGAGCTCACCAAGGCGGTCCTTCACACCCTGGAGAACAAACCCACAACACAAAACCAAAGTGGCATGCAAGCTGGGTGTGGTAAGTGTTGGCAACCCTGCTGTGGTAAGCAGCTATGACAGAGTAACTTGTTTCCCTGACAACATAGTGAAAATTGGCCTGCACTCACCTACCAAGGGTTCCCAGAAGTCCAACCCTCAGAGTGCTCTGCTGGAGGTTGCCCTCCATGTGTCTGCTTCTGAGTGTTAATTCTCTCGTTTGGGAAATCTTTACTGCATCCCAACGTCAACTGAAGATGTGTGAATAATTTAGTTCTAAAATCAGCAAGTATGAATTCTAAATAGATGCAGGTCATGACCTGGGGAGAAAGCTAACCGTGCAAAAATATGCTGCACTGGTGGCGCAAGCGTGAAGATCGGCATTTCATTCCTTAGCACCCATGACCAGAGCTGAGTGTGGCAGCACAGTCCCCATCTCACACACACACACACACACACACACACACTGTGTGGGGCTCAGTTGATGCACACTTGGGGATCCATGTGGGCTATATGCCTCTCCCCTGAAACTCAGAGTCCTGATCTGAAGAGTGAGACTCAGAGGTTACTTTGTCTGCAACAGGAGAGTGGATGGAGCATAGCAGGCATTTGGTGACCCACCTTGTGTTAGGACTGCACATCACACACAAGCTAGACCTGGCCAGGTGGATCCCTAAGGGACAGCAGATGTGCAAATGAATGAGATGCCCTCCATCTATGAAGGAGCCTGGATTGGTTAGTGAAGCTGTGAGCAGATATCTTCAGAGCTGTAAGAGAAACGGGCAGAGTGCTAGAGAGCACAGAGGGGGATGTAGCTGGGGAGCTGGGGAAATGTGATGGTTTGTATATATGCTTGTCCCAAGGCATGGCACAATTGGGAGGTGTGGCCTTCTTGGAGTAGGCATGGCCTTCTTGGAGCTCCTTTCCTTCCTGTTGATTGGAGAGATGGCTCAGTAGTTAAAAATACTAGCTGTTCCTCCTAAGGACTCAGGTTCAACTCCCAGTACCCACATGGCAGACCATAGCTATCTGTAACTCTAATTTTAGGGGGCCCCACACCCTCACACAGACATACATACAAGTAAAACACCAATGCACTAAAAGTAAATACATTAAAAAATTCAAACCCTTAAAAATTCAGTCTCTTTGAAATAGCCAATCTCTTTTAAAATCCAAAGTCTCTTAAAATTCAAAGTCTTTCAGCTGTGGGCTCCTGTAAAATCAAAAATAAATCAAACACTTTCTCACTTCCAGAGAGAAAATCAGGACACAGTCACAATCTGAACCAAAGGCAAAACCAAACTCCAACAGTGTAAATAACTCAATGTCCAATGTCCAAGATTTACTAATAATCACCTGGGCTCCTCCACAGGGCTTGGGTCACTTCTCCGGCTCTGTCCTCTGCAGCCCACACAGTTGGTTCCCTAGGCTTAGGCCAGCTTCACTCCTTGCCTGCTGCTGCTCTTGGTGGCCATCCCATGGTACTGGCATCTCTAAAACACTGGGATCTTCTGCTGCAACTGGGCTGCACTTTCACTGTTAGCCTCTCCTGCTCTCTTTTCGGTGACTCCAGTCCTGCCACATAGTGCCAAGCCTCAGCTGATTTCCATGACCCCTTCACACCTTCAAAACCTGTACCACCTTGCACTAACAAGGACAACTATCAGCACAAAGTACAACCTTGGCCGCCTCTGGAACACAGCTCATCTGTGCTGACTCGGAGGAAATACTCCCTAGAAGATTTCACCTCAGTGATGTTCTTTTTAATCGACACTAATTTCTCAGCTCCAGCTAATCAGCATCAACTGTCCCAGTAAAGCAAAGGTTTCACTTTAGTGACTCTGGTGTCTTGTCAATCACAGCTCAATTTTCAGCCATAGCTAACCGGAACCACAGAATAATAACTCAAAATAACAAATGACCCTGCTTGACCCTCAAACTTCCCTCCTAAACATCACAAGCCAGACCTCTGCCATGTGTACCTCTCTCAAGATTCTTGTCTTCCAAACTCCCACAGAATAGCTCATCAAGCCTTGAACATTCAAAGGCTTTTTTCACCCAAAATTCTAAAATCCTTCCATAACCCTTCCCCAAAACAACATGGTGAGGTCTGTCATAGAAATACCCCACTATGGTCATACCAGCTTCTGTCCTGGTTAGGGTTACTTTGCTGTGATGAAACATCATGAACAAAGCACATTGGGAAGGAAAGGGTATATTTGGCTTGAAATTTTATATCACTGTTCACCATCAAAGGAAGGCAGGATAGGACCTCAAGCAGGGCAGGAACCTGGAGGCAGGAGCTGACACAGAAGCCACAGAGGAGTGCTGCTTACTGGCTTGCACAGCTTGTATTTTTATGGAACCCAGGACCCCCAGCCCAGGTATGGTACCCGCAATGGGCTGGACCCTCTCCCATCAATCACTAATTTTAAACATGTCCTTTTGTAAATCTTATGGAGGTATTTTTCCAATATTCTCCTTTCAGATAACTCTAGTTTGTGTCAAGTTGGCATAAAATTAGCCAGCATAGCTGCCAAGTTCTGGGATAAAGCTATGTACTACCACAAATGGCCCTGTAATTAATTTTTTTAATTTTATGAGTATGGATGTTTTGCCTACATATATGTCTGTGCCATGCATGTATGACTGGTGCTCAGAGAAGTCAGAAGAAGGCATTGGATCTCTGAAACTGGAGTTAAAGATGAGACTTGAACCCTGGTCTCTAGAAGAGCAGCCAGTGCTCTTAACCTCTGAGCTATGTCTCCAGCCCCTGTAGTTACTTTTCTGGGGCAAGCTCCTCCCTCCCTGCATCCAGATCTCTTCTCAAAGATAGAGACTTGGAGTAGATATTTTCTCCTGGATTGCCAAGCCCTGCAACTTTGTGCCTCTGTCACTCAAGGACTCCTCTCCTTTCTACCAGATATTCTCTGTTACTTCAGGGAGCTAACACTGTCACCTCTGTGAGGTGTGATGGCCTTCAGCCTCTGTTGTCCTCAGCCTTGAGTGCTGCTCATTCTATTTTTAGTGTGGGGTTCTCTGTCCAATCCCTTGCTCAGAAGTAGGACGCCGGGCAGCCAGGAGTTCTCAGGTCCCTCATTCTGCCCTCCCGGGCCTCCACCATCACATTCCTGGGGTGTTCCAGGGTGGGGCAGTGGACTCTATATGGCCTTCTTATCCCAGAATGTCTGTGGGACACACAGCAATGATCTTCTTGATCAGATTGTCTTCCTCTCAGATTCTCTCTCTACTCTGTCCTCTGCCCTTGCAACCACTCATACAATATACACAGGAAACATAAACTGTGTTCAGACTGAAACTCCATCCCATGGTATCTCACTGTGCCTATGAAAAAATCCCAAATCCCAAACGCCCCTGATTGCAAGCATTTCCGATAGAGAGTGCTCATCCTATGCTGGGGACCTTTGGAACCAGAGTCAGGAGGTTATTGAAACAGAGAGAATAACCAGTTGTTGCCCTGTAAGCTGGTGATCTGAGCCAGTCCCTAGAGCCTATGTAAAAGGTAGCACATGCTGGCATCATCTGTAATCCCAGCATTCCTACAATGAGATGGAGGCAGAGGCAGCTGGATAGCCTGAAGGACACAGAAACTGCCAGAGATACTGTCTCAATACGGTGGAAGGAGAGAACTGACTCCCAAAACTGTCCTCTGACCTCCACCTCTCTTTTTCTCCTCTCTCCCTCCACCAACCCCCTCTCTCTTCCTCCTGCCCCCTCCCACACACGCACAATGAAAATAAGCTCATTTGGCAAAGCTGGAGAGGTGGAAGGCTCACTAGCAGGTTCTTGCTCAACCATATTAGCATCAGGAAGGTAAAATGTGGCTCCTTGGGTTGACATGCGCAGGCACAGTTCAGGGTATCCTTCCTTACCACAGAGGAGAGGAGTAAGCACATTCATGGATGGTGAGTGCTGACCCACATCAGGGTTTAGGACTCTGGGACATCTCAGAACATTCTGACAAACATTCTCCAAGTTCTCAGAGGGGACATATGTCACGCTTCTAAAGCTACTGGAGCTACTGTGAGGAGTATCATCAATGGAACCTCATCATAGCTGGAATATGGAAGAACCAGAGCTTCTAAATGGGAGGGGTGGTGAGCAAACCTCTCTCCTGTGCAGGGTAAGGTTAAAGCAAGGATATGTCCAGACCTATAAAGACTCCAGAAGCTCACAGCAACAACTGCCTTTGAGGAAACCCCAAAAAAAGGTGGTTTTTTTTTTTTTTTAAAAAGAGGATCAACCCACTTCATGGAGTCAGGTGATGCAGAAAATAGGTGAACCCACCTGGAAGAAGCTCTTAGAGGGCAAGGGGTGGTGTGGGAAAGAGAACTGGAGTCCTGCCCAGGAGTCAAGGCTCAGAAAACACCTGCAGGGTCATAGTGCCTCCAGAAAGATGCCTGATTGAGTCTGACTCCTCTTGGGAGGACCTTGGGACAACTGAAAAAATAGCTGAGGCTGCACTAGTGACAGCATTTGAAACAAAGATGAAGATGCTGAGGGCATAATGGGGCTTTGGGGATAAATCCCCCCCGAGCTATTGCTAAAAGCCAGGCTCACTGACCAACAGCAACTTAGGAAGGATTTCATCTTACACGCCAAGGTCCAGCATTGAAGGAAGTCAGAGCAGAAACTTGAAAAGTAACTTGAAGTGTAAGCCATGTATTCACAGTGTGTGCTGGCCCACTCACTGGCGCAGGCCTAACTACCCTTCTTTCACAGCCCAGGACCGCCCAGGCAGAGTAGTGCTGCCCACAGTGGACCTGGCCTCCTACATCAATTAACAATTAGGACAGTCTCCTATAGACATGACCCCAGGATAATCTCATTAAGGCAGTTCCTCAGTGGAGGCTTCTCCTATTAGATGACTCTAATCAGTGTCGGGCCGACAATTAAAACTGACTGAGGGCAGCCTTCATCTCTTACTTAGCATACAACCCAAGGATGAGCTTTCTTAGTGACAGAAACTTCCAGAAAGGCCCAAGTGAAGGAAAAGGCCAGGGAAGTAGGAACTGATACAGACCTAGCCCTCAGTCTGTGGTCAGTTTCTCATCTACACTTACTTCCTATAATCCTTACAATATGAGGACACTGAAGCTCAGACTTCAGCCCCATGGAGTCAAAACTTACAAACACAGCCTGCCCCGGCTCTCTTCCACCTCACACCTAAGTCAGAAAATGAGGCGATTTAAGGGAGGGTGTTGGCCGGGTGGCTGGACTGTGGGGTGCACTGTATTTTTAGTCATTTTGTCATGTTGACTGGGGTGGAAAGATGAAAAAACCACAGGGGCTTGGCATAGACCTCAGGATGAACTCATGAGCCAGAAATAGGTGGAACCAAAGCCTTCCGATGCCTCCTGGCTTCTGTGCTGGGCAAACACAAGAGCTGCTCCCTTCTCTACCTTTCTCTTCCCTTCTCTTCCCTCCCCTCCTCTCCCCCCTCCCCTCCCCTTCCCTTTTCCCCCTTCCTTCCCCTCCCCTCCCCTCCCTCCTCCTTCCCCCTCTCCTTCCTCTCTCCTCTCCCTCCCCTCCCCTCCCTCCTCCTCCCCCTTCTCCCTCCTCTCTCTTCCCCCTCCTTTCCCCTCCTCCCTCTCCTTCCCCTTCCCCTCTCCCCTTCCCTTTTCTTCCCTTCTCTCCCCTCTTCTCCTTCCCCTCCCTTTCCCTTTCCTTCTTCCCTCCCCCGCCTTTCTTTCCCCTTCCCTCATTTCCTCACTCCCGTCTTTCCTTTCCTGTCCCTCTCTCACTTTTCTCTGGGGCTCAGACCTCCTTTGGATACACTAAACAACTGCTAGAGTTCAACACAACCTTGGCCATTTCAGTGTCTAATCCCTGCATTATACAATGGGGAAGCTGAAGCTAAGAGAAGGCTTATTTCCTGTAAATTAGAGATAGAGATGGAATTCCTACTAGTCCCTGGGGCCCTGGTCACATCTTTCCCCACAGAAGCCAGGGCTGAACATGAAAGACATAGCTACAGGCCTTAGGAAGTCCTGGGCTCTCTAATGATATTTAATTACACATTTGAGAATCACCAGAGGGGAAGAGTTAGAAGGCTCTAATCCAGCAGCAACATTCATGAGATGAAATGCTGATTACCCTGTGTGATGGTTTGAATAGGTTTGGCTCCCATAGACTCGTGTGTTTGACAGCTTGGCCCATGGGGAGTGGCACTATTAGGAGGTATGGCCTTCAGAGAAACCCAGTCTCAAAAAATAACCAAGAAAGAAAGAAAGAAAGAAAGAAAGAAAGAAAGAAAGAAAGAAAGAAAGAAAGAAAGAAAGAAAGAAAAAGAAAGAAAGAGGTGTGGCCTTGTTGGAGTAGGTGTGCCTTGTTGGAGGAAGTCTATCATTATAAAGGTGGACTTTGCCAGGCAGTGGTGGTGCATACCTTTAATACCAGCAATTGGGAGGCAGAGGCAGGTGGATTTATGAGTTTGAGGCCAGCCTGGTCTACAGAGTAATTTCCAGAATAGCCAGGGCTACACAAAGAAACCCTATCTCAAAAAACAAAAAAAAAAAAAAAAAAAGAAGAAGAAAAAAGAAAAACCTAAATAAATAAAATAAGTAAGTAAATTTGTTAGTTAGTTAATTAATCAAGGTGGACTTTGAGATCTCCTCCTATGCTCAGGCTCTGCCCAGTATGGATGAGTCTCCTCCTAGCTGCCTGCACAAGACAGTCCCCTTTAGCTGTCTGTGGATGAAGATGTAGAACTCTCAGCTCCTTCAGCACCAAGTCTGCCTGCACACTGCCATGGTTCCTAACTGAACCTCTGAACCTATAAGCCAGCCCCAATTAAATATATTTGCCTTTATAAGAATTGCCTTGGTTATGGTATCTGTTCACAGCAATAAAACTCTAAAACACCCTGTGATGGTTTGGCCCAGGGAGTGGCACTATTAGGAGGTGTGGCCCTGTTAGAGTAGGTGTGGCATTGTTGGATTGGGGGTAGCTCTGTGGTAGAACTTTAAAACCCTCATCGTAGCTTCCTGGAAGTCAGTACTCTGCTAGCAGACTTCAGATGAAGATGCAGAATTCTCAGCTCCTCGGGCATCATGCCTGCCTGGATGCTGCCAAGCTCCTGCCTTGATGATAATGGACTGAACCCCAGAATCTATCTGTAAGCCAGCCCTAATTAAATGTTGTCCTTACAAGAGTTGCTTTGGTCATGGAGTCTCTTCACAACAGTAATACCCTAACTAAGACACACCCTGATTGGATCGTTGTATATTGAATGCACATATGGATTTGTAATGTCATGACCAGAAAATATAAATACTATAACTCAGTTGAAAGGTTAGTCTAAAAGAAAGCTGTAGGTGGCCCACTAGTTACTGCCCAGCTGCTACTCTCTTAAAGTATATTCAATGAAAGATTAAAATATTTTTTTAATTTAAAAAAGGATAAGAAGCCATGCATGGTTGTGCATATGTGAGCCCAGTATTCAGGTGGCTAGAGCAGGGATCTAGCTATGAGTTCAAGGATAACCCGGGGTACATAGTGAGGACCAGGCCAACCAGGGTTATATAGAAAGATCCCATTTCAAGATAAGCAAACACACAAACATTTTAAAATATGAAGAAAATAGAAAGCCCTGGATTTCCATTCTGTCTTACTGCCTTTTGCCTTGGCAACCTTGAACCATCTATTTGATCTTTTCTGTGATACTCATTTTTCATATCAGAATATTAACCTTTTTGAGGAGATAACAAGGGTGACTTCAACTCCTGCTAACTTCAGAGATTTCCAGAAATAGGTCTCCATACCTCTTTAGGAATCTCAACAGGAGCCAGTCCCTCCGTCTTCTCCCCTGCAGAAGCAGCTTGTATGGCGCCCACTCTCCTTGGGGCAGGGTTCTGAGGATGATCCATCTGCCTCTAGCAGCAGGGAGGAGAAGTGTGGAGAGCTCCTCTTCTAGGCCACCCACTATCCTACGTGGCTTTGCAGCAGGGTGCGGACCAATGAGAACTTAAAAGGCATTTTTGGGGGGCTTTCCAAGATAACAATACCTAAAATAAAAGGAGAAAGAAAAAAAGAAGAAGAAGTGGAGAGATGATCTCTGGACATATTTTCCATATGCCATGCTTGGGTCCATAAAGGAGGGGCCTCAGTGTGAGGGCTGAGGGCTTCAAAGAGTGCACAGAAGAAAACTCAAGTCTCAAGGCCTTGCTTGTTTTGTGAGACCATACTCAGAGCCATCACCAGGGAGAGTTTTGACAGCTGAAGCTCAGATTACAGCAAGTTCAGAGCCTGTGTCCAAAAGTAAAAATGTAGCAATTTAACTCATTTTTGAATTTTTTGAGACATGGACTTACATATCTGCAATGGCACCAAACTCACGATGTAGCTAGGGGTATCCTTGAACTTTTGGCTTGCCTGCCTAAATCACTCAAATGCTAGAATTACAGGCTGGTACCACCACACCTAGCCTGTGCAGTGCCTGGGATCAGTTCCACGTCTTTGTGCATGCTAGGTGTGATGGTTTATATATGCTTGTCCCAGGGAGTGGCACTATTAGAAGGTGTGGCCTTGTTGGAGGAAGTGTATCACTGTAGGGTTGGGCTTAGAGATCTTCCTCTTAGATGCCTGAAGATGCCCAGTCTGTTCCTGGTTTCCTTTGGATATAGGTGTAGAACCCTCAGCTCCTCCTGCACCATGCCTACCTGGATGTTGCCCTGCTTCTGCCTTGATGACAATGGACTAAACCTCTGAACCTGTAAGCCAGCCCCAAGTAAATGCCTTTTATAAAACTTGCATTGGTCATTGGTGTCTGTTCACAGCAGTAAAACCCAAACTAATACACTAGGCAAACACTCTATCACCTGAGGGACATCCCAGCCCAGCAATTGTGGTGGCTTGAAAGAAAATGGCCCCCATAGACTCATAGAAAGTGGTACAATTAGAAGGCATGGCCTTGCTGGAGTAGGTGTGACTTTATTGGAGGAAATGTGTCTCAGTTCTCGTCCTACTGCCTGTAGATCCAGATGTAGAACTCTCAGCTTCTTCTCTGCCTGCACGTTGCCATGCTTCCAACCATGACATAATGAATTAAAGCTCTAAACTGTAAGCCAGTCCCAATTAAATGTTTTCCTTTATCAGAGTTGCTATAGTTATAGTGTCTCTTCACAGCAAAGAAATTCTAAGACAGAAATCTTAATTTAAAAATTTCAGCCAAGCAGTGGTGGCGCACAACTTTAATCCCAGAACGTGGGAGGCAGAGCAGGCAGATTTCTGAGTTCGAGGCCAGCCTGGTCTACAGAGTGAGATCCAGGACGGCCAGATCAGGCTGCACAGAGAAACCCTGTCTCAGAAAAAAAAGTCAAGTTACATTCTACTTACTTATTGAGAGAGAGAGAGAGAGAGAGAGAGAGAGAGAGAGAGAGAGAGAGAGAGAGAGAGAGAGTATTGGGAGGCTCTACCAGAGACAGGCACAAGAACAATCTGCATGCATCCTTGGTCCTTGAATGAGCTTGCTGTGCAAGAATGAGACCCAGAGGGCAGATTTCTGTACAAACGCAGCATGGTCATGGGAGCCATTACTGGTGGCCAACCTGTAATTCTGGTCTTGGAAGACTAAGATGGGATTCCCAGGGACAAGCTGGCTAAGGATACTCAAAAGACTCTTGAGCTCTGAGTTTGATTGAGAGGCCCTGCTTCAGCTAATGAAGGGAAGGGTCGATGGAAATGATCCTAGATGGAAGGAGAGACCCCTGATCCTGGAAAGACTGGATGTAGGGGATTGCCAGGACAGAGAAGCGAGAGGGGGTTGAATGGGGAAAAGAGGGAGGGAAGGGGGCTTATGGGACTTTCGGGGAGGGAGGAAACGGGAAAGGGGAAATGATTTTGAATGTAAATAAAAAAAAAAACTTAGAAAAAAAAAAACTTAAGGGGGCTGGAAAGATGGCTCAGTGGTGAAGAGCACTGACTGCCCTTCCAGAAGCCCTGTGTCTCAGGCATCTCCATAGCAGCTCACAGCCGTCTGTAACCCCAGTGCCAGGAGATCTGACACATTCACACACACACACACACACACACACACACACACACACACACACACACACACACGCACACACACGCACACACACGTAGGCAAATCACCAATGCACATAAAATAGAAATACATTTAAAATATATTTAAAAAATAAAAACCTGGGCTGGAGAGGTGGCTCATTGGTTAAGAACACTGACTGCTCTTCCAGACGTCCTGAGTTCAAGTCCCAGCAACAACATGGTGGCTCACAACCATCTGTAATGGGGATCCAATGCCCTCTTCTGGTGTGTCTGAAGACAGCAACAGTATACTCACATACATGAAATAAAAATAAAAATAAAAATAAAAAAATAAAACTTGAGGCTGAATAATTTCTAAAGAAACGTTTGTTTAGCTTGTGGCTATCATATCTGGTGAGGACCCTTTTTGCTGTGCAATAATTTGACAGAGGGCATTGGGTAGACAATTTGCATCTCCTTTTGTCTTCTTACAAGGTCATTAATCACCTTTTAGGGAGCCCACCCTCATGGCCTCATTTAACCTTGATCACCTCCAGATACATTAACAGGAATTTGGGAGTAAAGTCTATAACCTATGAACTCTAAGGAACTTATTCAAACCAAGATGGGATTTCATAAATGAAATCCCTTTGAGGCCCTTTAAGATCCAGAGCTTTGGGGGTCTCATCAGGTCAAAGCAGTTGCCAAGAAAGCCTGATGATCTGAGTCTGATACCCAGAGACTTTGCAAAGGTAAAGGGAGAACTGAATCTTCAAAGATCAGTTTCACCATAGTGTGCAGGACTGAGACCCTTGACAGCTTCAGTGTGAGCTCAGAGAGCCTTCAGAGTGTAAGAGGGCAGGGACAGAGGTCCATTCCTGAGCTGTTTATTGGGGACATCACGGGACTGACAGGGGTGGAACTGGAGGCTCCACTCACCTTACCTGTCCCCCACTAGACCTTGAATACACCAAAGGAAAGATGATCATTTTCCTTGTTCCTCCTGGTTCCTGGGATCATGACCAACCATGGAGTAGATAATAGAGTGATATTTTCCTAATTCACTCATGACAGATGAAAGATACCTATATTTAGACCAATATTTTCCAAAAATAACATTCTCAAATCAAAAGATTAATAGCTGATAAATGTCTCCACGGAGCATTAACAGGCTAGTTATTTGCTTATTGCTACCTGGGCCAGAGACCTCATATGCATGGTCATGTCCAGGTTAGACCTTTAGAGCAATCTTCCTGTCCTCGTTTGACAAACACAGCAATGGAATCTTGATGAGTTTAATGCCTTGGAAGAGGAATTAAACGTCATGTGGAGACCATATTTGAAAACAGATATTTTTCAAACAAGTCTCTTGCTAAAACCGTTCAGACACCTACACACAGATAAACTCTTTTACAGTCTTTGGAGCAGAACATACCCTGCCTCGTCAATGTGAATGGACATGTATTTGTGTGTGTGTGTGTGTGAGTATGTGTGTTGTCTAACATGTGTGTGCTGTGTGTGTTAGCAAGTATAGTATGTTGTGCATGTGTGAACACATGTGTATGTGTTGTGTGTGTATGTTGCATGGGGTATGTGTATGTATGTGAGTGTGTATATGATATGCCATATGTCTTATGTGTATAGTATATATGAGAGCACATGTACAGTTTGTGTGCTTGTTGGGTGGCGTGTATATGAGATTGTGTGATATATCTATGTACATGGGAGTCTACATATGTATATTGAATAAGTGTCAGTGTGTACGTGTGCTATATGTGTGTGTGTGTCTATGTTTGCCAGTCATCCTCTGAGATATTTTTTGTGCAACTGCTATGTAAATAGAAGACATTTGTCTGCTCATGAGTGTTTGCCTCAAGTGTCAGCACCCATAAAACATAAGAGATACTAACATAGAGACATAACATAGTAACATAGAGACATAACATAGTAAATATAGAGACAAGTGACCAGCTCAGCTGACAGAGAACAGAGAAGTCAGGATGAGGCTTGTCTACTGGGATGCTTCCTACTAAACATGTACATTCCCAATTAATCTCCTTTTCAAGCAGAGCATCATCTCCAGAGTGATAAATGACAGTAAAAGTCACCCTACCCTCAGAGTTACTTCTGAACAGCTGTCCCAAGATGAGACAGCCCTCAGTCCTGTTAGTTCCTGTCAGTTACTGGAGCTTGAGGACACTTGTAGACCTGAATGCTACCTTGCCTTGGAGTCTCAAAGCCCTTACTAAAGAGCACCTCAGGGTGATGTTATTGGGCCCCAATAGGGAAACTGAGTGTAGCAGCTCAAATGAGATTGGTCCCCATCGGCTCTTGTGTTTGCTTTCTTAGTCACTATGGAGTAGAACTGTTTGAAAGGATTAGAAGGATTGGGAGGTATAGCCTTGTTGAAGAAAGTGTGTCATTAGTGGTAGACTTTGAGGTTTCAAAAGCCAATGCCAGGTTCTTTCTCTCTGCCTCTGTCTCTGTCTCTGTCTCTGTCTCTGCCTGTCTGTCTGTGTGTCTGTCTCTGCCCACAGATCAGGATGTAGCTCTCTCACCTACTTCTTCAGCACAATGCCTTTTAAGCCTGCTGCCATGCTCCCTGCAACAATGATAATGAAGTAAACCTCTAAAACTAAGTTTATACTTTCTTTTATAAGAGTTGCTGTGGTTGGAACACGGCACTAAAACACTGACCAAGACACTGACTAAGGCTGAAGGGAGGCACCAAGGTCAAGAGCAGGCTTAATATTATTTCTAGTCCTTTCCAAAGCCAGAGATTACCTTTAGCACCTCATTTATACACGAGGAAACTGAGGCATGATACAACTTGGCAAGTTCCCAAGATCATCAGGAAGAAAGCATGAGAACCAAGATGGGACAAGTTTGATTCTGAATGACTCTGCTAAGCTTGGCTACAAGGTGACCGTACTCTGGGCATATGTGTGGTATGGATGTGCTATTTGCATATGGGGTGGGAATGTGTAAGTGTGTGTGTTAATGGGGCAAGCTTGTGTGGTATGTTGTGTGAGTAGTATATGTCGTAGTATTTGTGTGAGTTTAGCAAGAATGTGGTAGGACAGCATATGTATATGAAGTATGTTTGTGTGAGTGTGGTGTGTGTATGTACTGTGTGTGGTGCATGTTAGGTGCATGTAAACAGTATGTGGTATGTGTAGATTGTGTGTGCATATAATATTGGGATAAGTAGAGATGTGTGTATTGTGATATACATATGTCTGGTGTTTATATGTATTTGAGGTAGATGTGTAGTGTACGGCTATGTATGGTACATATGTAGTGGGAGACAGTGAGGGCATGTAGAAGATGTAGGTATGTGTATACAAATGGCATGTGTGTGATGCTTGGTACACATGTACAATGTGTGTGATGTATGGGCTCTGTGGAAGATGTGGGCTTATAGGATAAATGTATGTGTGGTATGTGCATATACATACAATGTATGGGGTATGTGGAAAGTGTGGTCTATGTAATGGTGTGGATATGACCTTGTGCCTTAGAGATAAAGTCTTATAGTTTGTGCCTTCCAGAAATAGCAGTGCTGCAGGGCTGCGCCTGAGGCTGGAAGGGGGCAGGTACTTGGACTTTGACAGTAGACATGAGCTCACATCCAAGCCCTGGCAGATGACCACAGCAAATAGCAGGCACTCAGACAACTCTGCATCACCCGGCCGGGCAGGGGTCCCCAGGGATGCTGACCGAGCACTGGCTCAGCTCCACCTTGTTTCTACTTCCTCTGTAGCATCAGCAGACTCTGTGGGCTGAAGCTTCAATGCATTATGTAGAATACAGCCTTGGCATTTTCCATCCTTGCCCTGTACCCTGGATTGGATAATAGTGTCTCCCTGAAATCCATGTCCTTGCCAGAATATGGCTTTATTGGAAGACAGGGTTCAAATGCTTACATAATTGATCAAGACAAGATCACTCTGGAATTGGGTAACCCTGGTCCTCTAGGAGTGGCTTCCTTTTAAGGAGAGAAGAGGGCTGGGGATGGGGCTCAGGGGTAAAGAATTGAGGATGGTTCAGTGAGGAGTACACCTAGACATAAGCATGAGGACCAGAGCCCCATTTCCCAAATCCCACATGAAAGCTGGGTGGGCATGGAGGCATGCCCACAAACCCAGAATGTGGAAAATGAAGACAGGGAGTCTTGTGAGTAAACTGGGATGCCAGATTATTCACAGTCATTGTGAGCTCATTATCAGTGAGACATTCCTTGGTATAGAAGGTGGAAAGCCATCCAGGAAGACACCCATGTTAACCTGAGGCTTACACATGTGCACATATATCCTCTAAAGTATATCCACACACACAAATACTTATACACACATACGTATGTAAATCACAAACATATGCACACAGGTGCACACACACACACACACACACACACACACACACACACACACACAGAGAGAGAGAGAGAGAGAGAGAGAGAGAGAGAGAGAGAGAGAGAGAGAGAGAGAGAGAACCACTTTTTCCTGTGCACAATCTCCTGAAATTTGTCCTCTGTCATTTCTTTATGAGTATCATGCTGGTTACACAATTTCATATTCTATTTTATCTTAGAACACACTGACATAGTCGTCCTGCCAACCCATGAGAAGTATCAGAGCCTCTAAATATTCCTGCAACTCTTAGCCAGCTGGCAACCTGGATTCCTCCATATGTAAAATGGACCCTTAGTATGCATACAGCTGGCCAAGCCAGTGATATCGCCTTATCTCTCTTTTGCCCTTCAATGAAAAGCCCCTTGAGATTTCATACTAACCCAGGTGTGGGGTCTCAGAAAGAATCTTGAGCTTTTAACCAATCCTACGGATGCTGGCCATGGGAAGAACTCAGGATTGTTATGCCTTTGAGCATTTCCAAAGGAGCTGGTGGCTGCAGCTTTGAAACTACCCAGAATAGTGTCTCTCCCAAGGTCTCAAGTTGTGTCCTTCGAAGCCCACAGGCTCCAGGCAAGGGTGTAGGAAGAAAGAACCCTGGGAGATACCTGCCAGTCTGAAACCTGGAGTTCCCAGATCAAGGTTCCAGCCACAAATAAGGACAGCTATTGCAATGTCCTTGTGGCTATTTTCCAAAGCCACCCTTCAATGACATGTGTCCTCACAGAACACAGTCCTCAGTGGCAAAGAGTGTGCACAAGCAATTTCAGTAACTGCTCTCATCTGCAGCCATGCCCCTCCCTCCTGGCCATCTCCTCCACCATGTTCTGGGTGGCGGGAAACTTACTGGTCCCTCTAAAGGTTCATTCCACATGTGAACATGAGATGCTCAAGGAAGACCAATCACCTAGGAAAATTTGGAAGTGTTTCTTCTCTAGGTGACCCCAGAGTTGAGCACTGGGCCCAATACAAAGTGAATGTTTGATGACCCAGAGAACAGAATTTAATTTTGAAAGTAGGGTTAACAACAGGCCAGAATTCAGAACCAAATCTCTGAACTATCAGGTCTGTTACCTTCTGCTACCCCAGCCTCGACTGCCAAGCCTCAGATAGTTCTCAAAAAGTTGGGGTGAGCTGGGTCCGGTGACGGACCACACAGGGACAATCAAGTACACAGAAATATCCCAAGTAAAACATCGCTTGGGACACAGCCATCTATGGTCCCACCTGCGCCCAAGAGATGTGGAGCTCTGCGGTCGCCTGTGCACCAGCCCTGCCATGGGACATTTGCCCTGCAGGGTGACCTGCACTTGAAGGGGGGGGGTCACACAGCCTCCTCCATCTTTGCTCCAGTAATGGACCAGACAGGAACAACCAGGTACACAGAGATGTCCCAAGTATAACATCTCTTGGGGCAAGGTACTCCAGGGTTCCAAAGGCACATAGGAGCAGGGCAGCCACTCAGCAATCTGTGCCAGGGAAACCCGGTCATCCAGGGGTGCAGAAATAGCCTTGTAGGCTCACAGGAAGTTCAAGTACCAGCCAGTAACAACAAGACCAACTAACACCAGAGATAACCAGATGGCAAAAGGCAAACTTAGGAACGTTACTAACAGAAATCAAGGCAATATGGCACCATCCAAACCCAACTCTCCAACAACAGCAAGTCCTGGATACCCCAACACACCAGAAAGGCAAGATTTGGATTTAAAATCACATCTCATGATGCTATTAGAGGATTTCAAGAAGGACATAATAGATCTCTTAAAAAAAGTACAGGAGAATATTAATCAACAGGTAGATGACCTTACAAAGGAAACACAAAAATAGCTTAAAGAAATTCAGGAGAATATGGGTCAACAGATAGCAGCCCATAAAGAGGAAACACAAAACTTACTTAAAGAAATACAGAAGAACTTGGGTCAAGAGGCAGAAGTCTTGAAAGAGGAAACAAAACATATCTTAAAGAATTACAGGGAAACACAAACAAACAAGTGAAGGAACTGAGAAAATCCATCCAGGATCTAAATAAGGAAGTAGAAACAACTAAGAAATCACAAAGGGAGACAACATTGGAGATAGAAAACCTTGGGAAGAAATGAGGGGTCATACATGCAAACATCAATAATAGTATACAAGAGATGGAAGAAAGAATCTCAGGTGCCGAAGATACCATAGAAAGCATTGACTCAACAGTCAAAGAAAATACAAAATGCAAAAAACTTGTAAACAAAAACATCCAGGAAATCCAGGACACAATGAGAAGACCAAACCTAAGGCTTATAGGTATAGATGAGAGTGAAGATTTGCAACTTAAAGGCCCAGTAAATATCTTCAACAAAATTATGGAGCAAATCTTCCCTAACCTAAAACAGAGATGCCGATGAACGTACAAGAAGCCTACAGAACTCCAAACAGATTGGACCAGAAAAGAAATTCCTCCCATCACATAATAATCAAAACACCAAATGTACTAAACAAAGAAAGAATATTAAAATCAATAAGAGAAAAAGGCCAAGTAACATATAAAGGAAGACCTATCAGAATTACACCAGACTTCTCACCGGAGACTATGAAAGCTAAAAGATCCTGGGCAGATCTCATACAGACTCTAAGAGAACACAAATGCTAGCCCAGACTGCTATACCCAGCAAAACTCTCAATCACCATAGATGGAGAAACAAAGATATTCCATGATAAAACCAAATTTGTGCAATAACTTTCCACAAACCCAGTCCTGCAAAGGATAATAGGTGGAAATCTCCGATGCATTTCTATTACATTTACCACACTGAAAAAAATTGTGTGTATGTGTGTGTGTGTGTGTGTGTGTGTGTGCCCATGCATGTGTGTGTGTGCACGCAGTGCGTGCCTATGTGCACGTGTCATGGGGCATAGAGAGGTAGAAGACAACCTGCAAGCGTCAGTTCTTTCCATCTACCTTCAAGGTCATAGGAGTTAAATGTCAGTTGCCAAGGCTTGGCAACAGTCAGTTATAGCCACTGAGACATATTGCCGGCTCCCACATGGTATCTCATCTGTTTAGTGGCTGTTGTCCTTACTAATGCATGCTTCTAGAGTACAGGGTTTATATTTATCTTTAGTCTCAATATGCAACATAATAATCTAGAACTTATTCTTTGAAAACACCTAATAACATGTATGCCTATGTGGATGCATGCCTAAATGTTATGTTGTACACATGAAGGTAAGTGAGAGAACTTGTGAAACTGCTTCTCCCCTTTTACTATGAGAGCTCCAGACATGAAACCCAGACCCTTGGGCTTGGCATCTAACACCTTTGCCTACAGAGCCATCTTTTTCGTTACTTATTATATTTAATAAATTATTCACAATAAATAAAATATCTAATGATGTGATTACAAAAGACAACTGAGTTGATACCTGTTAGTAAACATATACCACAGGGAAGATGAGATGAATTGTCAATAAAATCTCCAATCTAGAACATAAACCTAACTTTCTTGTTTGTTTTGTGTGTGTGTTTCTCTAGGCTTCAAAGCAACAGATTCTTGAACAGATTAGGAAACTCAGAGGTCAGAATTACTCTATCCCTTATTGTTAGCTCCAAGCTGATAAAAGATCAGCTCTGTTTCTTCTGTTTTGAGACACGGATCACTGACAGCATGTGGAAGAAAGTTGAAAAAGAGGGTGTGACTAGAGTAAAGCCATCTTTCTAACATCTTCTCTTCCAAAGTCATGCATACAGTCCCATAACTCCTCCATGGTCCCTATCCCTATCCTATATGTTTTCATGGAAACCCAAAGTTAGGGAAAGAATCTCGGTGGGTCAGGAGACTGGACAATGAATAACTACCAAGAGTTTAGCAAGGGAGGTCTGTTATCTTTCTTCCTCTATTATGGACTCCGGGTAGACATCTTTAAAGGACGAGAAGTATCAGGCTCTCTGTGTCTCCCACTGCTAGGTTCCCATTCCCATGCTTCTAGTGGAGGCACTGCTGGTCCATGATGAAGAAAGCAGAGAATTTGGACTTTTTAAAAGTTGATAGCTGTGCCATGCCACTAACTAACTTCATGGCAGGCATGACTCCATCTTTGCCCTCATGATCGTTGAATGAAAGGGATTCTTTTATATTATATCAGTAGTTACTATGCTAAATAGTTTCTTTACTCCTATTACCAGATTTAGAATTGGAAGGATCCAGGGAGTATGCTACAGCAAGTGATCTGGCATGGTAAGTGTGGAGTCTGTCTTCAGACTGTCCTACTGATTGTTTCACATCAACTTGATACAAGCTAGCACCATTTTGGAAGAGGGAACCTCAATTGCTCCTTCCAGACCGCCCTGTGGGCAAGCCTATGGTGTATTTCCTTAATTGATGGTTGATGTGGGAACATCCAGCTCACTGTGGGTGGTGCCACCCCAGGCTGGTGGTCATAGGTGATAGAAGCAGGCAGGGTGAGCAAACCATGAAAGCAAGTCAGTAAGCAAAGCCTCTGGCTCAGCTCCTGCCTCATGGATCCTGCCCTGAGCTCCTACCCTGACTTCCCTCTGCAATGGAGTATGACTTGAAATTTGGAAAGTGAAACTAACATTTACCTGCAAGAATTTTCTTGTCATGTTTCATCACAACAAGAGAAACCCTAACTAAGACATCACCTTAATTGTAAGTGCTAGAAGTGTAAAATACTTGGTACTTTTACATCATTTACTATGAGAGAAATTGTCTCATTCCTAAATTAATTTTCTATTCTTATCGGTTACCTTACTGGTACTTTGATATCACTTCAGTTCCACTGACCTAACCTACTGTGTCCAGTATTTCAGGATGACCTAAGGACCAGACCGAGGACTGTATATTATGCTCAATAGATAGGAGCTTTCAACACATCTTCCAAAATCTGGAAAATGCAAGGTCAGGAAACAGAGTTTCTGGATAGGGGGTAGAATAATATTTAAATTAAAAGGAAGGAAGAAGAGTAAAGGGGGGAATATGAGTCAGAAAGGACCATTTTTTTGAGATTTATTTATATTTTACATGTATGAGTGTTTTGCATGTATGAATATCTGTGCCTGGTGCCCTCAGAGGCAGAATGGGGTATATGATCCCCTGGTACTGGAGTTACTGATATGTGTGAACCACCATGTGAGTGCTGAGAATCAAACCTGCATCTCCTGGAAGAGAAGTCACTGCTCTTAACTACTGAACCATCTCTCTAACCCCCAAAGCAGTGAAGGTTTCTCTTAATTAAAAATACATTTATTCGTTTTTAAATTTTCTCTTTTTTTGTGCGTGTGTGCACATGTATGCCACATGTATGTGGAGGTCAGAGGGCACAGGTGTCAGTTCTCTTAACATTCAGATCTTAAGGACTGAACAGATCTGAGGTCATCCAGCTTAATGGCAAGTTTAATTGGAGCTCGGTATATGTGTGTGTGTGTGTGTGTGTGTGTGTGTGTGTGTGTGTGTGTATTTAAAATTGGATGTCATTTTTTGGAACCATCCATCCTGTTCTTTGAAATAAAGTCTCTCGGTGGGACTCATTAATTAGCCATGACTGGTCAATGAGCCCCAGGGATGTGCTTCTCTTCTCTTCTCCAGCATTGGGACACCGTGTATTCTTAACATTGTGTGTGCTCTGGGGATAGGGCACAGGTTCTCTACTTGTATGGCATGCAGTCCACTGACTCATCTCCCTTGCTCCCGGTAGAGGGATCTTTTCTTTTTTTTTTTTTTTTGCATGACTGCACATAATCCCTCTTTACTTGAGGGATAAGAGTGACAATATATGTGCTGTGGGCATGGCCCTCCCTCCCAGGGTTGCAGAGTCTTTTCAGTGCTTCTCAGCAGGCCCTTGGCTCCAAGGTTCCTCTAGGAAGTTAACCCCATAGGGTCTGTTGGTCTGCAGGAGGCTAAGGTGTGACAAATGGCTTGTTCCCAGAGGTCTGCCAGCTCTGCCAAGTGGGGGGAGGTGTGGCTGGAATTCCTCAGCTCGGGGAGGGGGGAACTGGGAAAGGGGAAATCATTGGGAATGTAAATAAAGAATATAGAAAATGCCTAAGATCAGAAACACAGGAGACAGCAGATGTTGGCAAGGATGTGGAGAAAGAGGAACACTCCTCCACTGCTGGTGGGATTGCAAGCTGGTACAACCACTCTGGAAAGCAGTCTGGTGGTTCCTCAGAAAACTGGACATGACACTCCCAGAGGATCCTGTTATACCACTCCTGGGTATATACCCAGAGGCTTCTCCTGCATGCAATAAGGACACATGCTCCACTATGTTCATAGCAGCCTTATTTATAATAGCCAGAAGCTGGAAAGAACCCAGATGCCCCTCAACAGAGGAATGGATTCAGAAGATATGGTATATTTACACAATGGAATACTACTCTGCAATTAAAAACAATGAATTCACAAAATTCTTAGGCCAATGGTCAGAACTTGAAAATATCATCCTTAGTGAGGTAACCCAATCACAAAAGAACACACATGGTATGCAAGCACTGATAAGGGGATATTAACCCAGAATCTCAGAATACCCAAGACACAATTCACATATCAATAGATTTCCAAGAAGATGGAAGGAGAGACCCCTAGTCCTGGAAAGACTGGATGAGGGGAGTACCAGGACAGAGAAGCAAGAGGGGGTTGAATGGGGAACAGGGAGAGGGAAGAGGGCTTATGGGACTTTCGGGGAGGGAAGTTTGGGAAAGGGGAAATCATTCAGAATGTAAATAAAAAAAATATAGAAAAAAATATTAAAAAAGATCTTTTATCTTCTTTAAGTAGACATTTATGGAGATATATTCCATATTCCAACATTTTTATATATTGAGTTTTTCTTTTACTTTTACAGTGTATATTTCTAAGTGATTTTCTTTTCTTTGACCTATCAATTTTTTAAGTTTATGCCATTTTTTCTTCAGCTATTGACTTCCAGTTACATTCAACTCTGGCTGGATAGATATTTTCTTGACTTTGATCTTTTAAAATTTACCAGGTACTATTTGATGGCCAGACATATGTGTACCTTGGAGGTTGTTTCATTTGAACTTGAGAACAGTATATACTGTTTTCAGAGAGTGTTTGGTGTAAATTCTCAGTCTATGTTTATAATATTGCTGAAGTTCTTTATTTCCTTATTACTCTTCTCTCTCTATGTTCTATACAATATGAAGAGTGATGTGTTACAGTCTTCAACTCTCATTGCAGGACTGTTGGTTTCTCCTCTCAATTCTGTCAATGTTGTTTTGCATACACTGAGTCTCTGCTGTCTGGTGCATGTTTCATTGCTATATTTTATTGGTGGGTCAATTACTCCATTGGTATAATATTTCCATCATTTGCTTTTGTAACAAGTTTTCTTTTTAGTTCTGACATTGGCACAGCCCCCTCCAATCTTCTATACTATCTATACAGAATTCAATTTTCCTTTCTCATCACTTACAACTTATTTGTATCTAGGGTATTAAAACAAATCTCATGTAAGCAGTTCAAGGTCAGATCACTACTGTTAACCATTCTGCTTACACTCTAAGGCAGAACTGTCTTCTGCTTTCTGCTGCTTCTGATCTCTGTGTCTTCTTCCTTTTTGTCATTCTTAGTATTCCTTTAGTATTCCTTCTCTTGTATATTGATTCACTGATTTTCTTCTATGTCATGGTAATTCCCCTTTCATTTTATTTATTGCATAGTTCTAAAGCTATTTTATTGTGTTAACCAGGAGGATTAACATTTTAAACGTAAAACTAATTGGGCTTGAAACAAATTTACATCATTAATACACACTAGCTCTATTCTTGCCAAAGCAATCTTCCTTATGTTGTTATGATTGTTAATTACATCTCTATACTTGTTGTATGCCCAAGGATTTATAACTATTATTTTGTGTATTTGCCTTCTAAGTCACATAGAAAACAAAAGCAAATTAGAAGCAACCTTGTTCCTTGAGTTGCTTCTTTTGGGGGGTATTTTGGAATTCACAGCAGTAAGAGCAGTAGCCAGCATACTTATGAAGTAGTCTTCACCAGTGATGTGTATTCATCACATGGCTTTGAGTTCCAATCTAATGTGGATTAAATTTAGACTGAGAGACTAACTCTGTCAGTATTTCTTATAAAGATGTCTACCTGTGACAGGTACCCTCAGCTTCTATTTAGCTTGGAATGTCTTAATTTATGGTTTATTTTTGAAGAAACATTT